>OZ010667.1:69570648-70170648 GCA_963932185.1 Troglohyphantes excavatus | reverse complement strand
ACAAGTAGATATATACTAAAGGGTACGTTATTTAAATGCAAAAAGCTTATTTTTATTTATTACACGATTTCATATAACTAAGTTATACCATTAAATATTTCCCCCCAAAAAAACTTTAGAAAAGTAAAAAAACACGTTACGCCTCTTAGACTTTTAAATAAACTAAAAATTGTAGCTAAAAAAGTTGTGATATCAAACCACCTGCACTGCTAGGCTCAACCCTGTATAAAAGCTGCATTGCCTTTTCTTAGATCGATTAAAAATTTATCGGCATTTATAAACTTTTAACCTAGCTAAGAAATGGCAGCACAACTTTTATGCAGGGTTGAACATCCTTAGTCCCAAATTGACCATATACGCATATTTTTTCAATGGAAACGCCAATGGCTCCCAATACCTATTCCCAATTGTCATTTTGGTCGGGGGTGGACGAACAGTAAGGTACCGGATTCATAACTGCAGAATTATGGTTCGAATATCGACTTTGAGAGAAATGGTTCCAAAATTCAAGTCCAGGCCAAAACCCTTCTCGAGATTTTTCCTTCGAAATTGATCCCAAGACGTCACCAATAGATCATTGTGTAACTCTAGTGCGACGTCAATTCAACCAACCAACCATCGCCACTTCCGCTGCCGTTCCTAATTGCATCAAAAAGAGACTCACGATGACTGATTCCCCGATTATCCCCTGTCTCGTAGCGGGTCCGGAAGGCGAATGCTGATTCCACTGGTGACGGATCCGCCTGTTCCAAGAGCCACTCTGCGGATCCGGGCCGACGAAGGACGCGCTTAACGGGTCCCGACGACGGACGACGTGGGGGAGGGACGGTCCTCCGAAGTGAGAAACGAGAACAGCAACTGGTACGGAATTTGTGCCTCGTTTGTTTAAAAGGGAGGGCGATTATTCAATGACGATCTTTAGATTGTAGTGGTATTAATCAAAGGGGTTATTTGTGAGAAGAAAATACCTTACACTTCATCATCTATAAATAATAGAAGAGCCAATCGCAAAACACCTACTTCCACTGCCAACAAAAGGCTGTAATGTATATATATAAAAGGCTGTAATGGCAACAAATGGCAAAAATGTATATACAAGTACTATTTAACCTCAAAATGTGCACCTGAGAATCGGATTTATAAAATTCCGTTTAGTTTTTCAAATGATTTTATCAAATTTAAAAATATTACAAAAAAGAAACATCTTTAAAAAAATATTTCCAAGATCTAGACTTTGACGTTGTAGCTTAGTCGGTAGCGCGTGCGAATTCGGAACAATAGATCGCGGGTTCATGTCCGAAGTGGTCTTCTCGATTTTTTTTAAACGTATTTTGCCGTAAGGGGTTCCCCAGCAACACGTAGTCAAACAGGTAGTTTTAAGAAAATGGAGAAGTCTGAAAATTGTGAGCCCAGAAAAATATAGAATATTTTTTTTAAATCCAAATGAAGGGAAATTTTTCGAGTGCTAAAAATTCTTCCGAAATAAAAATGTAGGGGTGACTTAAAATGTTTGACAATGGGACAGAATGTTTAACCGACTTAAAAGCGCTCCAACCACGCGCACTAAAGGATAGCTTATCAATTCGAATGTTATGTAAGTTTCTTTTTAATATGTGTTGGTTCAAGATTTTTGTTCTAATTTAGATACTTAGAAAATTCTTTTTTTTTTTTTTTTTTTTTTTTTTTGTAGGACAGGGAATGTCTCATTTGAGCATCTTTTTGAAAAAAATATCCGGTTAACCGGCATTTAACTATCCAGAATGCTCAATTAATCGGACCATTTAAAAAAAATATTGTCCGATTTCAAAAAAAAAAAAAATGTTGTTAAATAGAGAATAATTCACTTCTGCAAAAAATACAAAAAAAAATTCATTTACCCGACTTGTTTTTTAACTGTTTCTCCGATTTCAAAATATTTTCGTTGTTGGATAAAGATTGTGTGACCATGCAATTTCATTCACTCGGCATTTATTAAACTGGATAATCTCAAAATATATTATTTGGGGCGAAGAAAAAAGTTAGCAACAACTTGAAGCATCTAAGTGAAAAAGGGGGGGGGGGTGAGAAGCCCTCTGCTCAATCAAAAACTAAAAAAGGAAAAATAAAATCAGTTTGAAAAAAAAAAAAACTTTAAAAAAATGCGCTAAAAAGTGAAAAATTATTTTTAACTTTACGAACAAATTGAAAATTTTTAATTGTTTAATATTCATCTTATGTTTATTACAACTTTTTGAAGTAAGTGTCCATTTACAAAAAACATATTTAAATTTTGACGCTGATTTCAACAAGTTGTAATATGTATAAAATTAATATTAAATAAATTTTTTTAATCTTGTATATAAAGCTGAAAATCCCAAAATATGTCCGGATGTGTGTTTGTTTGTCAGTACATTATAGGCTACGTAATTACAAAACGTAGAACTTTGAAATTCACAGAATAATTAGTTAAAAAAATAAGAATTTTAACGTGGCTATTTTCGAGTCTCTACGATGTTCCATTCGAATGTTATGAAATTTTTTAGCATATCCTAGCAAAGTTTCAGGAAGTGGCAACAGTAAAATCAGTTAAAATCAACAGAGAAAAGCGAAAATACAAGGTAAAAAAATTGACTAAATTAGAATGCCGATATTTATACGAAATACTCCATAATTGCACAACGTAGCTTTATGAAATTTACAGAGAACATTACTTGAAAAATTAGACATTTTTTTTTATAATTTTTAAGTTTGTACGATGTTCTATTCGTTTATTATAACTATTTTAATGTATGTCATTCACTTAACATGGATGAAAATATCGTTTACAATTTTTAAGAATTTTTATTTCGTTATTGACACTATAAAAATGACGTCATAAGTTTTGTTTGATTTAATAATTACTGAAAATATCCGCACATGGGCTTTTTGCTACTATGAGAAGTGGAAATGTATATACTTTCTGTCATTTGTCATTCTTTTATTTATCACCGTGCAAAAAACGGGTATTTTTGCTAGTTTTGTTCATAAATAAAAGTTATTTTTCATTTTTTAGCGTATTTTTTAAAGTCGGCTTTCCTTTTTTTTTTTCAAACGATTATTTTATTTTTAAAAAAAACTATTCTATTCAACCCCAGGTGATATCATAATATTCATCTGATCTACAACTACTTTTTTTTGGGGGGGGGGGGAAGGAGTGCGAAAATAAAGAAGAATTATCCAGTTTTGTGCTTTTTTTCTAAAGTAAATATTTTGTAATATCACACGCTAGTTGTATGTAAACGTAATAAAAGTATTTGGCTTATGAATTGTACCGATGATAATATTCTATAACAAAGGAAACTTAAGTGAAATTTGAAATAACTCTTATTGTTTTTATTTTCTTTTACATATTCTAAAAATTTTCTACGTAGAAGAATTTGACCTATGCTAGACATGAGGTTTGACCCATCAAAAGTGTCGAGTGTCAATTACGGGAAGTTTGCCCATAACAATTACGAGAAGTTCAACCCGGGTCAAACTCTCCTATTTGATAAATTTAAAATGAATCTTCTGATTGTCTATTTAGAATTAAATTTTATAAACAATTTACTATTTTTAGGCGATTCGCAAACAAGTTAATCTAAATATATAACGTTAATAAAAAAATAGCTATAAATGTATGATACAATTTAAAATTCTTGGACATACCATTAAATTTTCCTTCCAGTTATTTCAAATATAATTTAAATCTACAATACAGTCGTGCATTATATTCTAGCATTTCTAATAAATATAAATGTTGAAATATATTTTATGTTTCATCCTTAATGATCTAATATGTTTTAATTTTTATTTGATTTTTTTTAATGCGTCAATCCTTTTTTGCAGTGAACCAAACCTCCTTGTTCAAAATAAGAGAAAGTGTTCCTACGTCTTTCCTTCGAAACAGACTCAGAACCGTCGCCAATAGCCCACTGTGCACCTCTAAAGCAACGTTAATTCAACAAGCAAATCAAAACGTTTCCAGGAATTAATTTTCCAGAACCCAAAAAAAAAATCCAAATCATAAAAAATATCTTCTGTCATTGTTCATAACCCCTGCACCCTTAATCCGAGCTTTAAGATGGTTTAGAGACATAAAAAAACTCACGATATTCGACACTTTTATTTCTCCCTTATCTCTTACCACACATTTTGTCTCTTCCAATACTCCAGTTCCAGGAGAGATGCGAGACTTCAATCAAAAGTTTTCCATCCTCGTCCGATTGGACGAACTTGTAGGAGGGGGCGGAGTTTGCTCTTGTTCTTCCACTTCGGATGATTTTGGAATGCGATAATGGCAGACGATACCTCGAACGCGATAAGCAGAAAATGAGTTTCGCTAGATTTTTAAAGACGTGATTAGATGAGAGGTAAAATGTAATTAGAATTTTTATATTTGTCATTAGAAAATTATAATTTTAAATTATCTCATTTTTTGCATTGTTTCTAATGAAAAACTTAACATTAAGTATTTAAATTTTCAAATTGAACATTTTTTCAACTTAAATTTAAGTATTTTAAGTCAATATTTTCCCAGCAAAAGCGTCGAATGTTTTGAATGTAAGTATAAAATTTTATACTAATTCTGTAAAATTGTTGTTACATTTCTCACTATATTATGTTTCAGAATATGTGAAAAAAATTATAATATTAAGTTATAAACTCAACTATAGTATTTAATAAATAAACTTTATATTTAAATAATGAAATTCTGTATATATGTATATATAATATTTTTAATTTCAAATCTTTATTTTCTTTAAAATATTACAATTTTTAATGAATTTTTTGTTGTTAAAATCTTAAATAAATCAAAAACTTAATATATCTTTTTCATATATAAATTGCATACTGTATATTCAATAACATTTCAGTTATACAGTTGTCCCTTAACCCGAGTCAAAACATAGTATTTTGAAAGGTTGTTGTATAATTTGGATTTTGGTTTATTAGTATGAATTGCTCAAAATCGCTTCAAAGAATTTCTTCGAAACTTTCCCTTGTTTTAAGAGGACACTGTACCACCTAGACTTAATATATTTTTTTTATTATTTTTGAATAACAATTTTAACATATATTATTTATATAAGACAACAATATATCACACAAAAATGAGATTATGCAAACAATACATTGTTTGTATTTTTCACAAAATTTAAACTTTTTAATATTTTAAATACTTTTTTTTTAAAACGCTAAGGCTTTTTTAAATATTTATATTTTTTCACCAAAAACTTTTTCTCAAACTTCTCCTCTAAACTATAATGCATAAGAATTATTTAAAATAACACAAACTTTTTCTTTGAAACTAATTATTTTTACTTTAATAATTAAAAAAAGAAACTACTATTCATAGAGATAATTCGTATGCCAATTTATAATATACACATATTTTACAATATGCTTAAAAAAATTATACATTTCTCCATTATATAATAAAAAAATGCCTTAGCATTTCGAAAAACTTAATATCAAGAAAAATCATACGAGAAAAAACGATTTACAGTTTTCGTTCCTTGAAAAACATATACCTGTCAATCCAGCATGAAATCTCAAATAACTCATTAGAAAACATAGATATTCTATAATTATGCAAGCATATTTAGAAGATTTCAAACTATAATTTTAGCAAATAAACAAAATTGTAAATTTTACAGTTTTTCTGGTACTGTATCCAGTTAGAAAAAATTTATTCGAATAAAGTTTGTGAAAAAATGACTTACGTGTCTAAAAACTGTTTTTGTTTGTATAATTATTTCTTTTAATGAGTCCTACTGTTTGTAAATGTCTACAAACTACAGTCGTGTAACGTTAAATTCAAGTGAGTTCTACATATTTTAGATTTCGGACAAACGCTGCAGACTTTCTACGCCAAGCCTCACTTTTAAAACGACGTTGGCGAACATCGGACACTTTTTCGCGGTTCATGTTTTCGTTACGCGTGTTTTCGCTATACACATTTTTGTTATACGCTTTTTAAATTACGAACGTTTTGTTTCGGTTCACTTTACCCATGCACCTCTTACCCGGAACCAATTTTAAAGACGTTACACGTCAATAACCGTTCTTCGCACATAGTTAATTGAAATGACGCACCATAAAAATAAATACATATTCCTCAACTAAGTAAAAAAATAAGGTAATAATAATAAAAAAAATGACATTTTTAATTTTTCCGTGAAAAACTGCGGATTTTTGTGAAAAATCGCGAGTATTAAAAAAATCAAAATAGGTCCAGACATTAAAAATTTATGCCCAAACAATAAAGTGGTTCAAAAAATGGGTTATAAGAGGTGAATGATAATAACTCAATTTCTTTATAACATAACAACACAAAATTAAACTCGCATAACGAAATTAAAGAAACCTTCTTCTGAACTATTATTTTAAGCGTGTCAAGTTTCAGTAAGATCCGTTCAATAGATGCTGATCTTAAAAAATGTATCAGCGTCAGTTAATTATTAATTATTTAGCGTCAAAAACTTTATTTTTACGTCATGTGGAAATATCCATAGGGACACAATTTTTATAATCATTTCTCATCTTTTAATTACGATATTAAATAAAATAATCTTTCTAAAAAAAAGGAAAACCGACTTTAAGAAAAATGCGCTAAAAAGTAAAAAATAATTTTTAATCTTACGAATGAGTTGACAAAATTGAATTATTGAATATCAATTTTATACTTAGTACAACTTTTTGAAATCGGCGCCAAAATTTAGATATGATTTTTGTAAATTGGCACCAACTTCCAAAAGTTGTACTACGTATAAAATTGATATTCAATAATTCAATTTTGTCAACTCATTCGTAAGATTAAAAATTATTTTTTACTTTTTAGCGCATTTTTCTTAAAGTCGGTTTTCCTTTTTTTTAGAAAGATTATTTTATTTTTCCCTTTTTAGTTTTTAATTTAGCAGGGGGCTTCGCCCCCTATTCACCAAGAAATTCTAGTAGCAACTTGTGCTCAACAATGTAAATGTTAAACAATCCCTAACAAAACCAATAAATGCATGTTAAACGAAATGTCATTGTTGTACAACTTCCGTTAAACAATGAAAATATTTTGAAATCGGATAAATTGTTTTAAAAAATCCGTTTAATCGGCATTTCCGGATATATAACAGCCGGATAATCGATTATTTTTTTGCAGATTTTGCCTAAGTGGATTTTTCTCTATCCAACAAAAAAATAATTTTCGAAATCGGAAGACATTTTTTTTAAACGGTCCGGTTAATTAAGAAATCCGGATAGTTAAATCCCGGATAACCGGATATTTTTTTCAAATTGCTCCCCTTTGAAACATCCCCTATCCAACAAAAAAAAATTGTCCAAATATCTAAAGTAGAATCAAAATCCCGCGCGCACATACATAAAAAAAAAAAAAAAAAAAATACATACAGGTCGAATCTATAACCTCTCAACTTGGCGCGCGTTGGCGGTTTTAATTTAAATTTTCTTGCGGTTTTATTTTGGAGTTTTTTTTTGGAGTTTTGGTGAGCGCGCTGGGCAGTCGGTTAAAAATACATGACAACAAAAAAAAAATTCATAATGAAGAATCTGATTTTATTAACCCTGTGCACTCGAGGAACATGTTTGATATTTACGTTCTCTTTACATCCCATTCCTGTTCTTTTTAAAGAGATATTCTTTAGCGTGTTCTTTTACGTTTAGGGTGGATAATAACGAAAATAAGTCTCGCGTGTAGCTGAATATTAATCTCAGCAAACCAAATATATTTAGTGTTTTTAAGACATTTATAATTTTTTTTTTAAAAATCACAGGTGGTGTGAGGAATTTGAAACGGAAGAAAGTTTTTTTTAGATCACCAACATACTTGGCGTTTATAGGTAAAGAAATAATTTCTATTCAGTTTATGAGAGAATAACTCTTTAAACTCGAGGATATATTGTTCTCTTTCATTTGGAAGAACAGATAAATAAATAACACTTCGTTATTTGGGGGACTTAAAGCCGTCATTCGAGTGCAAAGAGTTAACGAAATATGTTGATACGGTTTCATTCCTTTAAATAGAGTTAAATAAAGGACAAAATAACGAAAAAAAAAACCTTTTGTGTGTTCAAGAAGTTGCAGTTCCCGTTCAATTTGAAGAACAGGTAACAAAAGAACGGGTCGTTATTTTGGTGACAGTCACCACTCGACTCGAAAGGGTGAAGTCTCTTAAAAATCATATCATTAGTTTCTGAGATATGAGCGAACAAAACGAAGACCACCCTATATTTTTATTAGTATAGATTTGAAGAAAACGTCGCTGTTATGATACCAAGACCAACCAGGGTGAATTTAACAACTGAACATTCAGACCCATTCGCCTCTCGATTCCATGGGAAAAAGTGGTAGTTTATACTTCTCATCAAAACCACTTTTTTCAACCCCATCATTGGATATGAGTCCCAGCGGCTTCCGAAGAGTGATTTAAGAAAGTACATTCCATGGGGGATAAAATAAACGATGTCTCTCAAAACTCGGTTTGATATAAACCCGAGAGGGGTAAAAAAACACACCTAAATAAGCTCTAAAAGCATTGCACTGGTGTATTTTCATTTGCAGTAAGTATTTTTTTTCTTTCTTGTTATTAATATTTTTCTGCCGCTTGTAGAAACTGTAACTGATGCTCGGGGATATCTGTTTTTGAAAAATTGTGATAGTGTACAACTTTATTGATAAAAAAAATTCTGCAGAAGTCGCATTAAAGAATTTGAAAGGCAATCACGAGACTATCCAACAAATAAATTATTAGATGTTTGGCCTCCCGTTGCTACGGAAACCCGTTCAGGCACACCATTTAAAAAAATGTGAGTGGCCCCTATCGGAATTCGAACACTCAGCCTATGCTCCTAAATCCCGCGTGCTATCGACCAAGCTACAAAGGCCCGTTTTAGTTAGATCTTGGAAATATTTTGTTGTGTTCCTTTACGACATAATTTTTTAACGTATTTTTAAACAAACCGTTGATATTTCTGAGACGATTCGTCAGTCCCAAGGAATCATCTTTCTTTTGGTACCTCATTTGTTAAGATTCGTCGCGTGTAAGATGCGTAAAAAAGATCTGATTTTTTTTAAAATATTACATAAACATCTTTAAAAAAAAATATTTCCAAGATCTGGAATGTGTTTTTGTAGCTTAGTCGGTAGCGTGCGGAACAATGGTTCGCAGGTTCGAGTCCCGACGGTGGCCAAGCAATTTTTTTTTAATGTTTATGTTCTAACGGGTTCCCCAAAATGTGAGCCAAAAAACTACTATTGTATATTTCTTTGTATACTATTCATACAAACTTTCAACTCAAACTCTCCCTTTAGCATCATGGCCAAACGACGTCGCAACCCCACCCCTCCCCAACCGGATGAGGACATAACCGACTTCGACAGCCTCTTCAGTGGCGCCCCCGACGGCAGCCCGGAGAAGCCCGTCCAGCGCAACGCCGCCAACGCCCGCGAGAGAGCGCGTATGCGCGTGCTCTCGAGGGCCTTTTCGAGACTGAAGACCTCCCTGCCCTGGGTCCCTACGGACACGAAACTCTCCAAGCTGGACACGCTGAGGCTGGCATCCACCTACATCGCCCACCTGAGGACTGTGCTCAGGAACGACGGAGACGATGACGTCACGCGCCTCAATAACGGAATGGGCAAGAATCGTCCCGTCCATCCCATCACTTTGGTGAGTGTCTGTATGGCCGTCGCGAGAAATCCCAAAGACACGGTTGTTGTCACGAATCGTTGTAAACAGAGTAGGGGGTTAGGTTAAAGATGATTTTCTATTACAGCTCATTTGAACTTGTGTCTAATCTTTTACATCCACCCCTAGATTTGGTTTTGGTTAATTAACGTCGCACTAGAGCTGCACAGTGGGCTATTGGCGACGGTTCGGGGTCTATCTCAAAGGAAAGACCCGGGAACACATACACATTCATACATGCACCTCGTTATTTTAGAACCATGGCCAGATGACGAGGAAAGACTTGAACTGGCACCCAACGCCTTCAATAGACGTCGGGAGTTTGGACCCCGATCAGATGTATCGTGCACCAGTCCCGTATACACGCCGTTAATTTTTGCGGATGTTCTGGACGACTTTTCTAGTATTTTGTTGCGAAGCTGGCAACCCTCCGATCACAAGATCACTACTTTTTTTTTTACTTTTCTTTGTCAAGTCCATCGCCTAGGATCGAACCAGGAATCCTCAGGTTCCCAGCTGACGCCTATAACCGCTCGGCCTATGGAGGCCTCTCCACCTCTAGAAGCATATACACTTCCTTTACCTTATCTTGAGTCGGTACACGAATCGGAAAGAAAACGAAGTGCGTAATTGGTTTATGCTGATGATGCCAATAATGTCGATAATGTACAACGAATACATGTATAAGAAAAGTAAAAGTTGAGACATGATTTAAAGTGTTATTTTTTTTAATAATAAAAAAAAAAACTTAATGTTTATTTATTTACATCTATCAAAAATGCCCGTTCTTCTCACAAAGTTAGTTTCAACGACGCACCACACTAATAAATGCAATTCATTTTATCTCCAAGTCAAGCATCGCTTAGATCAGTTAAGTCTACGTTTTGACGGTATATACCGTTCCACTACGTGATTAAAAAGCTCGCCATATTCTTTAACCTCTTAGAGAGGGAAATTAATTCGACACATGCGCTGCTAAAAAGGCTATTCAATTCAGCTGAAGTGATACGAGTAAAATGCATCGAAAATAAATGTTATAAAGCGGTACAAATAGTCAACTGCCGCCCAAATACCACGACGAATTCTACTCGTCATTGACCGTTTAGGTCGGTTTCAAGTGGGACGAGTGGCACTCGTCATTCCCGGTCAAGGTATTAATAAATTTTTTCAGTCATCTACACCTCGAATGTTGCTACGTATTTTAATGCAATTTTCTTATTTATGAATTATATGATAAATTACCAATTTAAGAAGCTTCCACGCACTACTTCTATATTCTACTTAACTAAATACTTAAAAACGTTTCAAATAAAAAAAAAATTACATAACATCACACCATTTTTATTAAGTTCCAACACAAACCCAAGATCCAAATAGACTTTATTTTGTGATATCGTTTTCAAAACAAAAATTTATCGTTATAATTTGGCATGATTTCTACTGCCCATTTTACACAGACGTTATTTACGCGCGTTGCATTTTGCAGAAGTCTGTGATTGGTACATGCAAACTAAGTATATATAATGCAAAAGCAACCGCGCGTTCATAACGTCTGTGTAGAATGGACCTGAAACTTTTTCGTATTGGACATTGTTTTTCGAACTTTTACAGGGCACTAGCTTTTAAACCATCTTGGTAATTCAATTAATAATGTTAACTTGGAAGCCATTCAGTAATTGATCGTAATAGTTTTCGACGCGGGGTCTTGTTGTCACACTCCTTACACCAAATTTGGCTTTCATGTCATATTATCAGTTTTTGAAATATGCTGTTCACAGACAGACAAAATATCTATTTCTAAAAATATTCGGGTTCTACGGGCCCCAAAACGTGTAGATATACCAAAAAAAATTTAAAACAGAAAATTACACTTTTGCTGTTCATTTTATAAAATGTAATAGGAGGTTTTGTAAAAAAATACTAGTTAACCCTTTGCGGACGAGGCCGTTTTCGTTCGGGTAAACCAGGAACTCGATACGATTTTTAGCATATATGGGGAATTTCTTACAGTGGTGCCTGAGAGTCGCCTCTCGACTACCAAGAGTTAACAGTATTAGAATATCAAATTCGTCATCTATCACAAATTTCATGAGAAGGGTCTAAGGGAAGAATGATGACGGTCCATCCGGAATGATTGTGTTGAAAAGGAATATTATATTAGTAGTCTCAGATGCAAAAGCAATTATATCCCAAAACAACAGAAAACCATGGGCCCTTTTTCGTATTCATTGGCATATTATTTCAAAAAAATAAACCTATGCCGTACAAAAACACGCACCACAGAAGAGCTGACACATCAATACTTAAAATTGTCGTTGATTTGTACGCATGCGCTACTCATCCTTCCGTTTCATGTTTGATTTCCGGGTCGAGGTCATTCCATTTCATGTTTAATTTATCCCTTGATTAATTATTGAGGTCATTCAGATTCAGATTCACAAGCCTTGCTAAAGATAATTCATTTCAAAATCAAAATTACATATATCGTAGACATGAACGCATCCAGACATCAACATTTATTATTAGTTTTTTTTTTATATTAGTTTGGCGGACTATTATCGATCTTCCTCACTCACAACTTAGTACAATAAAAGTACAGCCCTGTAGCTGACGTTAGGCATGTCGACTGGGAAGTGTGCATTTTAGAGATCTGCGGTGGTAAGTCCGTATTTTCGGCCATGATTTTACCGTTTTGGCCACGAGGAATTACGCGCCTTGCTATGGATCCAAAGTTTCCACGATCAAAGCCCACACGTAAGCCCCCGACACGAAGCTATAAAATTAAACGATGCAAGGGTCACAGCGAGGCTTCCATCGGTACTAAAGTCCTCCACAAATGCGATTAGATGTTGTTTGAAGAATGGGAAAAGGTGGTGGGGCGGGTAGAATGTATCTCGGGGAGGAAGATGGAGAGCTCCAAGATAAACCGGATGAGACCAGATTGTTCCCCTCCAACTTATGAGAAGCGTGACACCTTTTTCTCGACACCAGCTGAGGAGTATCAAAAAAGGTACGTCTACCAACACGAGGGGAGAGGAAGCGATAGACACTGGTGGGAAAACCTAATATCGTGAGTTCTACGCAGTAGTGATGGAGCCAGAAAAAAAAAGGGGGGGGGGGGTTAGAACATGATGAAAAGGGGATAAATTGAAATCATATGTAAAGATCTTGGGACACAGAAGCTCACTTTTAAAATACATTTTATATTTTTAGTTTTGTAACACAGTACCAATTAAATTAAAAAACATCAAACCTTTCTAGTTACCTTATAATTTTAACATAAACATAATTTTAAATTAAAAATACCTTAAATTAATTTTGACTGTGATGTACAGGGTGTATGAATACAACTTTCAACATTCATACGCAATAAAACCTAAAAGAAATAGGATAGCTAAGTTGTGCTACTTGTACATATAATAGCAACGTGTAAAGTTTTATTTATCAACAATTTTTCTTCTTAAAAATTGTTTTCAATTTTTTTTAAAAAACTGTTTACAAATAAAACTTTATTGTGATTTCTTGTAGGTCTTATTGCGTGTCAATGTTGTAAGGATAATTATCATACAGCCATCCTCAGGAGAAAGCTCAGTGCATTAATGGTTTTAGAATGGTGCGAAAAGAAATGTGAACAAATGAAACTTCATGTGTTGCTTTTACGTGTATAAGCAACATAACTTAGCTATCTTATTTCATTTATGTTTTAACTTTTATTGCATATCAAAATTGTAAAGGTAATTCTCATTCACCCTGTATATCAAGTGAATAATTCTACATAGAACATAGCTCCACTTTTCAAAATTGTTCAGTAAGGACGAAAAAAACTTAACGTTTTTTGAAACATAACAAATTTAAGTAAAATATTAAAAATACCTTCCTCTATCACAAACCTGTTTATATTCTTTTAACTTTTTGCCTGTTTTTTTTTAATGGAGCTGTCTGGTTTTTTACACCTAACACTGTAATTCGATACCCAGGCTTAACAATAAAATCTTTGCAGATACTTCTCCGAAAGCATCAACGTGACTGTGAACTTCAAACAGTTAAAAATATTCGTTTCATTTAAGGATTGCATAATAAACGACATATAAATATAGTGTAGCTCGGAATTGCATCCCTTTAATGGAATTTCGGATGTGTAGCTCACCTTACAGCTGGTTCAAGAAACAACACACTTTCAACACGAGTTTGGCAAACTGAAATACGTCAGCTGATTGCAACACGGAAAAACGGAAAACTATGAGCTAATTCGGTGCAAAAACAAGACTACTGGAGTATCTTGCACCGAATGAGGCAACAGTAAAACTCATTTTCCTTTAAATCTCAATAGCCATTGCTTACAGTTGCCCGGCTCTTGCACCTGTCGACAGGGGATTTTTTTTTCTTTACAGCAATAAGTGGAAAAGTATAAATCGAAAAAAAAGTGGAGCTGTATGGTTCTTCCACTCATCCCTTAAATTTCTTTTTTCTCTTTTATTTAATATTCTATCAAATAGAATATTCCCCGGTGTGTTTACATCCCTAATGAGTAACGTGTTTATGTAATATCTTCCAGACATGGCCATTCACCATCAGCAACAAACCAGGATCTGGTGGCGAAGACTCGAACACTTCCACACCCGTGGACCACAGGGAAATGGCTGATCCTCAGACCGCTTTCCACAACTACCCGTCCTGTGAGTACATGCCCAAAACGTACTCCGACCACACCAGGAGGGAGGTGTACGGACACTACCTGCACTAGCACGGCGATCAAAGTGTTGCACAGCAGACTGAAACACCTCAACAATGTTGTCTTCCAACGTTTACCTACCTTCAAGAACACTTCGTCATAGCGAATATAATTGGTTGAACTGTTATGTCTCCTTGAGGACATGTTCGATTCCTATGAGATCACAAAGTATTCTCTGGTGAACTGACTGTGAGAGTAACTTCATATATCCGAAAACTACTCTTGCGCTCGAGCAACTTGCCGAAAGTTATTTGACGATTGGGGGATTTGAAACTGTAATATGGAGAGCCAATCCGAACACTCTTCTCATCATCTTTCCGGCTTTGAGATTCTCGTCACAGCCGTCATTGTTGAAATCCGGACGTAGCTAAAATACTCTGCGTATACATAAGTTCTTTATTAAAGTAACGAGACAATTTGAAACAATTTAACTGATCACTGGGTTTCGTACTGGACATTTCCCCGTACTCAACATATTTCAATTGAGACAAACTTCTCTGAATAAAATAACACTTATGATGATGTTCAACACTTCAGATGTTTCTGAAATGTTTTTAGGAGAGGTACAAACCTTGAAACCCGAGAAGCCTTAAATTCATGGCTATGATATGGTTTCAGGTATTGAGCGGGAATGTTCTTGAAGAATATATAAGCGATGGTGATGGCAAGATCTATGTGCCATTTCACTGAACATAACAGTATTAATTTTATCGAAAATTAACGTATGTACAGTCACCAAAAATGCCACTAAGGAACTTCGCTAACCATTAAATTATAGATCAAGGACCATTATCTCATTTTATCGTAGACCTGCATCTTCAAACGAAGGAAAAACGAGGAGCAAATATTCAAAACTTTTTTTTCCCACATTTTTTAAAATTAATATTACATTAGAGTTTGTTTCCTCTTTATATCAAACTAAAATATTTAATTCGTTCAAAAAAAGTTTTTTTTTCTCGTTAAAATGAATTAGAAAAGGAAATCTGTACTAGGAAAAATCTTATACATTTAGTACAAGATACGTTTCCTCACACGTTTTTAATGTTTGCTCCTCAATTTTGACTTGTTAGGAATGTTGAGACCATTTCATTATATTTTTACATGTTTCGATATATGTTTACATAGACATACCATAAAACACATCATTGAAAATTCAAGTAGTTATTTCACCGAGCTTGTGTATCACCGATATTCCAGCAAAAGATTTTCACGATAAAATGTTTGTTTGAATTGAGCAATGTCTAACTGAGCACTGGACTCAAACGGACCCTTCAATACATAAATTCAGAGTTGTGGAATGTATGCATGCTGGACAGCAACCGTAGAAGGAAGTCTCGTTGGCAATTGTAAAATGGCAATGGAAATTCAAAGCATTCACCTACAAATGTCCTTTTTCTATCGACAGCTACTTTTTTTCACTAATTAGTTATTTTAATCTAAATAATATTCTTACCTTAGGAAGAGAAGTACCTTGAAAAGAAGTGGCAAAAACTTTTTTCTGATGATTGTATGGTTGTCTACTACAGTATGATTTAGACTGACTTAAGGAAAATTCAAACAACCACTTTGTTTTTCCGTAAAAATGTACCTGCAATTATATTGAAACTCTGAGCTTATTTTATATCTCGAATTTTATTCACCTCTGAGACTAAAGTGCAATAAAATAATTTATTTAAGCTCCTTGTTGCATGATTTATTTTTTATTTTCTAGAAATATTTAAGGAAATAAACCTGCTTCTTGACCGAAATCTAAAACACAAGTCTCTCTGTATTCCATCGAAAAAATTAGAATTAAATAAACACATGGATAAAGTTAAAACAGTTCGCTTAAATTAAAAAAATATTTATATGAAGTGCATACCAGCACAGTTTGACACACGTGGCAAGGGATCCAGTTAAGGCATATAAGATATAAAATAAGATATTAAATGGCCCCTGTCGCGAACAGGCCCGCAATACTTTTTACATATGTCCCTAGAGGGAAAAGGGACCTACAAAATTTAAATTTTAAGTCATCCAAGTGAGTGTGACAAAATTATAGGAAAAACGCAATGGAGCAAAAAGAGATGTAATTAAAAAAAAGTTATATTTTCTATTTAACAATAGGTTAGCCGCGCATTGACAACTATCAGACATCCAACCGAGCTATTTAGTTGCAGGCAACTGAAAAACTCAAATTGCATTTGCTCATTCAGCAATTATCGAATTGCAACTATTGAACAAAATATCCTTTCGTTTGATACAGCGCTAATAACTTTGTCAAATAATCAACAATTAGTCAATTTTGTATAGATTGTGAAAATACAAGTTTGGGTTATTTTTCATCTTTACTTTGGATATTTCGAAATCTGAAACGTGGCAGCACTGTGTCGAATGCAATTAAAATAATCATCGGACAGTTAATGAGTAATTTTTTTAGTCAATCAGCTGATTAAAAGTTGTACTCGTGCCAGGCAAATAATTTATAATCAGATTTGATTATATCAGTCTCAAGTACGTGACTTTTCCCACAAAATTGAAGAATTTAATAACAATTGGTTAAATAGTGTAAAAGCTATGCATTAAACATCCCTATTCCCAAATCATAGAAACATAAATACCAGCTGACTACAAAAATGTATTTAATTTCCAGTTCCCATAACATCAACTCCATTCGAAGTTCTTCGAAGGCTGTAAATATTGAGATGGTCTTACATTGAGTATAACTTTTCACAAGTCGCTTTTAAATATGTAATATATTTTTTAAATAAGGTGTTTGTTACTTTTTGCTGAAATACCTATATAATATAAATCGTTGAATGAACATGCAGCACATTCGTTTTGTGGCAGCAATAAAACTGTTATGGAGAAAGTCTGTGCATTAATAAAAAAATCTAGTAAATTTGTGCGAAAATACTTTAATATTTTTGTAACTTTTTTAATTATTGTTCGCATGGAAATTTAGCAGGGATGCCACTAACTGCAGAAAATGTCTATTTTTCAAATAAAATGCAAATCGAACAGTATTTTTCTAATTATAATAGGAGATACTGGGAATATATATAATTACAATTTAAACTTGCGCCTGCTATTTATCAGTCTTCCCCTGAACAAGCTCTTCATTTACATTTTGTTTTTTAGACAATGCCTAAATGAGATCCAGTGGTCCTCAAAGGACAGAAATTGTTTAAACATAGGCATACATTCTATACCAATGTGATTAATTACATTTGTAAAGAAAAACAACAGCAAGCCTGCTCCGGGTTTATGATATTTCGAGAGTTGCAACATCCTATTAGCAGACTGAAAATAAATACAAACATGAATGCTGATTTTTGAGGTCGTAACAAAATGAAAAAAAAATTGGGGGTTAACTAAGGGAGGGAAAAGGGCCAGAAATGTGTTAACATAGGCGGAAGAAAAAAATATTTTTGCTAAAATAAGGGAAAAAAGAGACCATATTCTGAAAAAAAATACTTTTAAGTACTTCAAGTAACAAAAAGGACTTTTAGGGAAAAAAGTTATCTGTTGTGAAGCCACGACCTATTGTTCCGAAGTTCTGCACACTACTGACCAAGATAGAAAGTTAAATTCTAGCTAGATCTTGGAAATATTTTTCAAAGATGTTTCTTTATGCAAACTTTCTTTTTAATGCATTTTTTAAACAAACTGTTGATATTTAGATTACAATTGGTTAGTACACCTTGAAATGTTTTATTTTGATACCCCACTTGTTAAGATTCATCACGTGTAAGAGACGTAAAAGGGATCTATACTATAAAAATAACATGATTATTAAACAATACTTTTTTTCATATTCGATGCGATGCAAATAATTTATTTGAATTATTAGAACACTGTTGGCATCTGTTCTATAAAAATAGCATAAACCTAATTTTAAAAATGTTTCCTATATAAGGGGGGACACTAACGGACTACCATAATAGTATCACTAATGTAGTTATTACAAGACATTTAGGTACGAAACTTTCAAATTTATACTTTTAGTTCTTCATTAGATACAAATTTTTATCTACAATATTTGAGGACTAGAAATGGAAAACGACCCAAGTCCAAACAAATAAATTTTTCAGGAGCCGAAAAATGAAAAGCACTTGTATCTGTTACTTAAGGCGTTCTTCATTTCACTCAAATTTTTTAACTATTACTAATGGAGTTCACACTTTAGGCGTTCTACACTTTGTTTAGCTTTGGTCTTTAGGACATTTTTCCGTAAAAAAATATTTTTGATTTTTTTTTATACTTAGGTCATTTTCCATTTCTAGTCCTTATTTAATGATTACTAGTCAATCAATGAAATATTAAAAAAAAAAAAATAAGAAGAAAAAAAGCAATAAAGAGTAAAAAAACAATTTTTAATTTTACGAACAAGTTGAAAAAATTTCCAATTAAAATTTTTTCTTCCAAAGTATATATATTCAAATTACTTAATCAATCTCCAGGTCTGAAATAATTTGGACAATTTTAAAAAAAATTATCCGTCATCTTGGAGGACTTTCTATTGTAACTTGAGGAAAGTCCATTGGTATATTTAAATTTTTATAAAATTTTTTAAAAGTAAACCCACATTTTCAATAACTAACTATTTGTATGTAAATTTATAATTAAGATATCCAATACAAAATGATAACATGAAACAAAGCTTCTTTAAAAAAAACAATCTTTAATAACATACGTGAGCAGCTGTACCAGATCACAAACAAGAAAGGACTGCCTTGCATCTCAACATTCTCAAATAGAAAAATTCAAATCTAACTCACGCACGCTATGGCAACATGGCTTCTACACTTGATGAAATATCTCACATGAAATAAAAATAATATCAATCATAAAATCAGATCAAGACAACAGTGGATGAGTAGAAAAATGTTTCAGATATAATTAATGTTATTGAAGACAATAATCACATTTAAATACAAAATTTTGTGTATTTGAAGAAATCATTAATTCATCTATATATTTAATAGGCAAGACCATATATTGTCACAGTCACTCCTCCTAAACTATATAATCAATTCTTATGATCAAGATGTCAGATAAAAGGGAATGAACAGTTGATTTGTCCAAACTATAAAATATTAAGCAATTAGTTTATGCGCTTTATAAGCAAAGAAAAGTTATTGTGACGCCAATGTGGACAACAGTAAAATGAGAAAGGGCTAAATTAAGCTAAAAAGCATGAAGCTAACGTGAAGAAAGCGAGAATTGGTCTGCAAAGCAAACCAACGAGGATTGAGTAGCAATCCACTGGAGGTTCACAAGCATTAGCCAGTAAGGGAAGAGCCCCTAGTTTTATTTAAATTATTATTTGTTGCCTGTGTATATATACAATTCAAAAGAATAAATATAAATTAGCAATAACAATTTCAAAAACCTAGTTGATTAATAGAAAATAGCTGCTAAATGTAATAAATTAATTACCGAGAGTTTAACTGAATTATATTCAGGTATTTAAATTTAATACATTGGTATACTATAATTACCTATTGCAAATCTTCAAAATAACACATAAAATTCGATAATTAACTTGCATCCTTTTTAGACTCCGAAAGAATTTTAATATTTTCATGATATCGATATTGGATATAGTAGTGACTCAATTTAACAGTAGAGCAAAAAATTAACTAAGTCATAATTAGAAAATATATCTATAAAATTTGAAAAAACAGAGATATCTACATTACTTTCCAGCATATGCAATATTGAGCTGGAGTCAAAATTCACAAATTGTTGTATATTTTTAAGTACTTAGGCATAATTTAAGAAATACCCGTAAAACAGGCTGCTAGATTTTCGATTCCTCTGATACATTAGTAGTAAACTGTACACCAATTAAAACAAACAGAAAAATCTTAATTAAAAACAGATGTAGAAGGAAAAAATAAATTGAAATCATAAAACACGATTAAGCTTGCTATTAATGGTTCACAAATAACTTTTTTAAATATTACTCATAATTTATATGAACAGCTCTTTTACAGTAATATCGGAAAAACATCCATTTCCAAAATTCTTGTATAATTTAATAAATTAAGTAGTTACACCAGTGTTCATACAGCTTTAGAAAGCTTTTGTTTAAAAAAATAAGTCAATTGTAGAGACTTTTCTTTAGAAAATCTTGAAACAATCCTAAAATATATATTACAAAGAATTTTCTTTCAAATAGAAGACAATGAGTAGATAATATAAGTCACTATATGTTATAATAGACTTGATGGAAAAACTCAATAAGCCATTCAGTGCTGTTTTGAGATATGAAGGTTTTTCTTGAGACAGAGCAATTGAAGACTGTCAGTCAAACTATCTAACAGGGATACACATTTTCCGAAAATAAAAATAAGGTGTTCCTAAGGACTTTTTAAGGAGGTTAAAACCAATTTATAAGGACAAATTTTTTAATGCGAAAACAAATGTATACGTTTGAAACAAAGTTAGTTCTAAAGACACAAACAGGCTTCTTATTAAAAAAATATTTGAAAATTTAAATAAGTATAAAAGAAGAAATTAGGTGATAACAGCAATAAAGTACAAAGAAGACACAAGTTTTCCACTCGGATACAAAGTTGTGTTCACTTCACATTTTAAGATCTAACATTTTTAACAGGGGCTCAGTAAAGTTATTTAAATTAAAGTTGTTTTAAAGATTTTATGAGGGCCTTTGTAAATTTAAAACTTTATAACCTGGGAGCACTCACGCTACCGAAGCACTCACGCTAGTTGAACATGTAAACTCACATGGGAAAGTTGCACGCCTTAGTATCTGAATTAATGTCACTGTTATGTAAATTTTTATTTGAGTATTTTTTTTCTTTGTTTTTTTTCCTCATCCGAATAATTTATGGATTATTCAACTGTAGAAACTTATTTTAGAAATGTTTCTAATCATTTCATCTCCTCCTTGTAGATCACATAATGTCGCATACTCAAGAAGGAAAAAAAAAAAGACACAAATACTTGCAAAGGGTGTCTTACACCCCAAGGGCTTAAATTCTAGTAAATCACGAAAGGAAATTATAAAATAAGCATTTCCCCAGTAAAAAGTCACAGCTACTCCATATTTGACTCATTTTTTTTATAAAGGAAGTTAGGAAAACTTTGTAATCACTTTTCCTGTGATGTGAAACACCCCCTTGAGAGTGCTTCCGGGCGAAGGACCTTTCAGACAAAAACAAGAAGTTTCTAGGCCCCCTCACAAACCAGAATTTTCTCATTTTCTTCCAAGTTAGTTAGAAAATACAATTTACAAATTAAAACAATTAAATTAAAATATCCAAAACAAATTTTGATTAAAAAATCAATTCAAATTTTTTTTTAATAAACATTGATAGTTTTTTAGGAATTGACCTGTTTTCATTTATATTGAATTTCTAAAAATTCTGCCAAATGTATGATTAAAATCACACCTTTGACTTATTTTTCTCTTACTATTGATTTGAATCCTTTTAAACAAATACTACTCAATATAAATAAATAATAGGCTGAATTTTTCCACCAAGCCCACAACATGTTTCCGTAAATATTTATAGAATAATTACACTATATCTTACATTTAACTAATTAACATGAAAACTTAGAAAATGTATTACAAATGTATCAACTCTTTGCTTTGTAATTAAAGGAATTTTTGTAACAAAAAAAGTCTTTTTTTAACTATGAACAACCATAACAACCAAAATGTTTGTAAAAATGAATGCAAAATGCATCAAATTTAAGCAATAGACAAATAAATTTTAAAAAGTTTAAGGCTAATTCCTTAAGATCTCTTTTATACAAAAGTTTGTTAAATAGTGGTGTGAAAATACACTTAAAATATAAGTAAAAGTTCATATATTTTAAAGAACAAAACATCACAGCTATACAAAAACTTCAAATTAAGTGAATATTATGATTTATTTAGGTAGAAAAAACATACTGGATTCATAGGATGATAAGCATATAGGAATGCAATACATTCTCCTTAAATGCTTCCGGGTAATTGATTCTATTCTACTTAAAGAGATTTTACATTTAAATCAATTTATTTCAAGTTAAAAAATATAAAGCTTTAAATATTAATCAAGATATCCATCTTTGAAAGTGTATGAATTTGTTATATCAAAACACTATAAGGCCTTACTTTTAGTGATGTGATATATAATGAGACATGTAAAATCCACAGATAAAAATGTATTTCCATATAAAATATAAATTTAGTATAAAATTTTCATCACAAAATAGAATTTTAAAAACCTCTAAAAACAAAAGTGTGATTGAAAGAAAGGTATAATCTAGCTCTGTATAAGTTGTCTTACGTGAAGCATGGTTGTCTGGAGACAAAGCACAAGTCAATAGGTTTATTGATTCATACAGATCTTTCCAGAAACCTTCACATATCAGCCAACATTTGAGTTCTGAGATCAGAACAAATATTTCTTACTAATGCAAATGATATTCAATTTTAAAATACAGTGCTATTATCAATCGAAATAACCATACATAAGTGCCCAGTTGGTTGGTTGAATTATTATGAGTTTGTTACTGTAACCTCTTGGCCACCGCCGGATTGTAACATGTGTCAACAAATTTACAAAAGAATATATTGAGTTATTTTACAAAGATGAAAAGAGTACATACTGAAATCGGAGCCCTTTTAATGAATTTTAAACGAAGATGCATGCCTCAATTTATTTTCTCAAAAATGATTAATGTATCATAAAGCAAGGAATTTATTGAAATTATTGTTAACGTCAACAGAATGAAAAATAGATGTATACTGAGGCTATAAGAATACATTTAAATTGAATAAGAAACTAAAAATATTATAATAGGATAAAAATTTCCCCAAAAATCTTTGCAATTTTAGTATAACCAAACTATAATAAAGAAAAATCATACTTTGTACTGGTTAAGTAATTATCATACTTTGTACTGGATTTATACAGAGCTAAACTATACTTTTGGACCATGCTACGTACAAATAAAAAAAAATTCAAGTAATAAATTTTATAGATATAAAGCGCTTAGTGCCAAAACCACATAGGTCTATTTTTAAAGTTATCCAGAAAAAGAAAAGTTAGGCATCTGCATGCTATTAAAATAATATAGGCATGCTAAAAGGGACCATGCAAATTTCTTACCATCCAAATATTTTGCACAAATGCAAAATCTCATTTGAAGTTTAATATTTACACTTAAACTTAATTTAGCCAAAATGTCACTTAGGCAGTTTGGGCACTAAACCCTTCCAGTTTAGAAATTACAATGTCAAGTGCAGAGCAAAAAATATTAAGGATAATTGAAATGCATATTATCCATACAATTTTTTAATGCACAAATGAAAAATGTACAGCATATAGAAGCATTGATGCTAAAATTAGGCCAGATTCATTAAATACAGATATTAGAAGATTATGAGAGGTATCAACTATCTGCAGTCTTCACTGGCATTTTAATCATCAAAAATATAATTACAAAAACAAAAAAAACTTCGATAAATACCGATAGAATCCTAGCCTTTCTAGTTATAAAGTACTAAGTAACAGTGTAAGAATTATTTTTTTTGTCACATAACATGGTCCACTTTAAAGGTTTTGAGAGAAAAAATAGAATTCATAATGTTGAAATATAAAAACCATCTCCCTGTCTAAAGCTCTTTCCTCTCTGCTTCGGATCCGGGCGCTTGGTCATTGGCCCGATTCAAGAGCAAACGCTCATTACTTGTTGGCTCAGCCTCATTTGTGAGTGAGTCTGCGTCCCCTTCACTGTAAATTGTTGGCGGCTTCGTTGTGCGTACGGTGTTCTCCGAGCTGGACACCACCTCTTCTTGGATGCTGGATGCTTCTTTGGAGGTGGCAGCTACTCTTGTAGCTGGCACGCTGGGCAAAATGTTGCGTGCTGGGCCGTTAGAATTGCTCCTCTCACTCGAAGAACTGGCTTCGACAAGTCTGCCATCTCTGAAGCAATACAAACAAGAAAGTAAGTTTCTAGTTAAAAATATAACTTGCTTACTGTTTTGTATAAATATAAGAATAATAATCATTTGGACTCGAGTATCGACTCTCAGTCACCAAAATAACGACCTGTTCTTTTGTTTTGCTCTTCAAATTGAGCAGAAACTGCATGTTCTTGGATGTAAAATAAGCTTTTTTTTTCATTAGATTCTTCTTTATCTAACTCCATTTAAAAGTATGCAATAACTTGGGTACCAATATAGTTTATTAATATTGCACTCGAGTGTTGCCTTTATATCACCAACATAATGTGTATTTTTTTCCCTCTGTTCTTTAAAAAGAAATAAAACAACACATTCTTGAGTTTAAAAGATATTCTCTCACAAACTTTAATATAAATTATTTTTGTCATCTACGAGCACCAAGTATGTTAAAATACGAAAACTTTCTTCAGATTAAAATTCCTCACAACTGATGTTTGTTTTATGTTCCAAAAAACATTTAAGTCAGAAACCATCAAAAATATGTTTGGTATACTACTGAGATTAACATTCAGCTTCAGGCATAACTTTTTATAATTATCTACCTTAAAAGTGAAAAGAACAAGCTAAAGAATACCTCTTTAAAAAGAACAGAATGTAACCGTTCCATAAAAAGAATGTAACATGTTCCTTCATTACAAAGGGTTAATATAATTATCATAGTGGCCTAGCCACACAAAACTAATAACCTGGTGTGTAGTATCTCAAAATGTTTTTATTCCCATCAAAGTTAATTTCGAATATTTGATTCTCTGCTATATGAAGGAAAATATTACCATACCTCATGACTAGAATTGCATCAAACTCCGAGCTCGTGACAGTTAAATATATTTTGGCTCAAATGTCATCAGGTTGGCGGTCGAGTGTAAGTTAAGAATGGATTAACAATAACCAAAATTAAACCATAACTGCCAATATTAGCCCAAGTAAGTCCAACATTAGCCAAGTTGTCACTAAATACGGTTTACATAGTGAGAATCGGAAAATTAAAAAAAAGTCAAGAAGTGAATTGTCTTTTAACCAAGTGTTTTATTTTTTTTCAGTGCCAGAACCAAAATTTTCAACTTTAACTATGTGCAATATACTCTAAAACTTATTCCGTTCGACTCAAACTTGGATGCTATCATTTCAAAAAGTAGCCCAACTAAGAAAAAAGTTTCCCCACGTTTATTGCTTGAAAAAACTGTTAAAAGATCTAATTGTTATAAACACAAAGATATGTTGCCACACATAGAAATTTTAAACAAGCTTATTTGAGCCATTCCAATAAAATGAAGTCAAACAATGCCAACCCTCCTCTTGAAAGGTTTTATTATAAAGCTGGAATTAAACACAGAAATTAAACATGGATAGTGGTACATTTTATGACAGAAGCAGATTAATTATTGCATCATTTATTCAAGAGAATATAATTATTTACAGATTAGTTCAAATGAATAAATATATATCTTTTTTGGAATCGGAGAAGCACAAAAAGTGAAAAAATATTTGAATCCCCAAAACGATACTTTCATTAGATTTTACATTAGGAAATATAAAATAAAAACTTGGAATTGTGGATTATATAAATGCCTTGCATAATAACATTTACCTGAGCAGCTTTTTAAGAAATAAAAAGTATCAAAATTCAAATTTAAAATTATAGAGATATATGTACCTTCTTGGAGCTGCCAAGTCACAGCCATTCATTTCAGAATGCAAACCTGATGTACCAACAGGACCTAAAAGTAAATATAAAAGCATACATTCAAATATTGTTGCACATTTACTTATTTATAAGCTTTAAATAACGATCCAACAAACAAACGCATTTGTTTACTGTTACTTACCTGTTGCACTTCGGCTGTCAGAATGCGAAACTTCCGAGTTAGTAGTCGATGATGGTCTTATTTTCTTTTTCGGACTTTCAGGCCGATCATCTGGATTTTCGGGTTCCATAGCAAATAAAATTTAAGACAATTAACAATAAGAGGAAAACCAAAATAGATTAAATATAAACAACTAACCGCTTTAACGTCAGATTCCAGAAATGTGTGTCAAATTTCTTTACACAGCTTAAATTTTTCAAGCATTCGTAAAGAAAATTATATATTAAAAATGTATATAAATGCGAAAAATATTGATTTTTATATATTTATTAATTTTTCATGTTTTATTTTTACTTTAAATAATTAATTTGAAAAATCCCATGTGTAATTACGTGTGCTATATTTAGACCTTTAGAAATGTATTGTTTTGTGTTTATATATAAACTAAAACTTCGATTTTTGAAAGAATGGCGATGGCGGTATCGTATTAGTTTTGAATTTGCCTATTTCTTACGATGTTATTTGAGTATTATTTACTCTTATATTTCGATTGTAGATTTACGGAATTTTACGATTATTATCTTGCTTAACTTTACTTACTTGTATGAAAAACATCATTGCCTCTAGAATAATTATATTCTAGTTTTCCGGTTAGAATTAAATAGCCAAATTTTCTGTAAGCGAACTTTATCACCATGTCCAAAAAAAGAGGTCTCAGTGTAGAGGAAAAGCGAAGCCGAATGTTGGAAATCTTTTACGAGAAAAAAGACGTCTTCCAGTTGAAAGACTTGGAAAAAATATGCCCAAAAGAAAAAGGAATTGTCGCGCAATCGGTAAAAGACGTCCTCCAGTCACTAGTCGATGACGGTTTAGTCGACAGCGAAAAGATCGGCACAAGCATCTACTTCTGGGCATTCCCGAGCAAGGCTTATAACAATCGAAAGCGCAAGATAGACGATTTAGGCGCAAAACTGGAAGACGCTCGCAAGAAGATCAAGACATTAGACACTCAATTGGAAGAGGCCAAATGCGGCAGAGAAGAATCCGATGAGAGGGAAACTCTCCTGAAGGACCTCTCCGAAAGTCGCAAAGAGTTGACGGCTCTGAAGGCCAGAATCGAGAAGTACAAGGACTGTGATCCTGCTGTTTTAGAAGAGGTCAAGAAGCAAATTGTGATTAGTAAAGAAGCTGCGAATCGGTGGACTGATAATATTTTTGCTGTGAAGTCGTGGTGTAAAAATAAATTCTTCATCGAGGAGTCGGTTATGAATAAGCAGTTTGGAGTGCCAGAAGACCTCGATTACGTAGAGTAATTCAGACTATAAAATGTGTCATTTCGCTTTTCTATTAGAAAGTAATATGTTTTTATATGTCATTATACATACTAGAGCACTAAATAGCTATACTCGAGTTATGTTTTAGCAATAAGTACATTTATGCTTTTATACTTATAAGTAACATGTTTTAAGCACACAGATTATTCATGAGAACCGAGTTTTGAGCAAGAAATGTGTAGTATAATATGATAATCTCATTACCCTAACTTGTTGTATGTGAAACCTCATTTCACCAAAACACATGGGTTGCTCAAGAATACCAGTGAGGGGCCATTTTTGGTTGCTGGTCACTGAGTCGGACCCTTAAGTTATAACTATAATCAGGACATGAATATTTTCTAATTTGGTAACTCCGCTTTTTTTTATGTATTTGGAGTTTTTATACTTTTCCATACATTAATGGTACTTCTAATATATAATAGAATTTTTTATGAAACTTATATATAGAATTGGCACTCCACCAAGGCATCTAATCACTGTCATCAAAGATGATTTCAGTTCAATTTGGCAACTATCCGCAAGGGCATGTACATTTTTAGCGCAAAGTATATTATGTCTAAGACAATTTAAATTGTTTTTGCTTTTTTAATTAATATTTCACTTGTGTAGTGGAAAATTTTTATTGCTTGTTAAAATGATTAAAAATACAGCAACGAATATTTTATTTTGTCTACTTATTTAGTTCCTTACAGTTAGAGCTATAAAATAGTTTTAACTTGCTGGGTTTATAAATTGCAACCATAGATCTTGAGAAAACAAAGTTGGCAATCAAAAACTGTTTTGACGGAGTGCCCTCTATACTCGGCTTACTTAATTTTTATACCTTGGCTAATTCTATTCAAAATAAAAATTCTCATAATTACTCGCCCATTCATGCAAGAGAATGAATATGAAAGAATAACAGTGTTCACTCTATAAGTAAAAAGGGGCAGGGCACCCCGCTTTTTAAAAAGGCACTTCTTATTTTTAAAAGGGCACTTTAAAAAAAATGTTTGGGTTGAGCTGCTTCATGAATATATAAATGCTGCTTCATGATATATAATATCACAAACAAAAAACTCATCCAAGTTAAAAAGGTTATATTTGTATCAATATCTGTAAAAAAAAAATTCTTAAGGTTATTGTCAATTTTGTTCACCAATATAAATACCCAATACTCTACTTGACACATACAAAACAAATTTATGCCTTCCATAAGTTTGCTGTCTATAGTTTGATTTACCTCGATTGATTTTTATACATCTTTAAAAACTAAAATAGTTTTCCTATTGTTCTCAACTAATATTAAATAAAATAAGTTATATTAATAAAAGTTTCCTGAAAAATAAAAACTGTTTTGGGTTAATACTAAGATTTAAAAAATGCAAAGCACAGGAAGACAATTGTAGAAAGCTTATATTATCAATTACTACACTTTTTAATTATGTTATAATAATTGATAAAATAAGCCATACATGAAGCATTTTAATAGGATTAATCCTACTACATTTAAATAATTCTAAATGAAACAAGTTTAAATAGTAGATACACTAGTTTATTTTTTTTTAGAAAAAAAAGATGTTATTTCAATTTTTACATCCCATAAACTTCTAAATTTACAAATTCCCAGATGATTCAACTTCCTGCTTCACAAGAAACTTCAGCTTTAACTTCATGATCACTAAACGGTTTTGCCTTAACTTGAACATCCTCGTGTGGCACCATCTCAGTTTGCACTACCCCAGATTGTTCTGTCTTGATTCCATTATCACAATTTGATTCCATTTCCTTTGCTTCTGTTGAAGCAGTCTCTTCAAGTTGTTTCACTTTGGTTTCCTCTGCTTCCTTGGGGTACATGTCGATGTCATTGGATCGCTTGAAGAGCATCACCAATTCCTTGTGCGGAGTGTACGGAAACATGTCTACTACATCGGCCCTTACAGGGTAAAAAGCGTTGCCTTTGTAATTGTTGGAAGGGGCCCGACACAAGCTGAAAGAAATAAAGGACAAGTTAAAGTATTGTTAGAGTTAAGTTTGAGCAGTTACCAAGTAAAACACCTAAATTTATAATGAAATGGTCCCACTGATATGCATATACACTCTGTACCTCATGGTTACTGAATATGAACACACCGTCATTATTAATCCAAAACCTCTTATCCAAGCTTAGAAGTATTTCTTGGTTTGTAAAAATAATTAGAATGATTAATTTGTTGAACAAAATCATATTTAAATATTCAATCCCTTATTGAAAGTGTTTGGAAAATTATGTTCAATTTAAAATTTCTAACATCAAAATGGCAATATAGCATTTTAATTCCTATACCTGTTGGTTCCTTATAGCAAATTTCACAAAACTGGTCCAGTTTATATCGGTTAGCAAGTTTCAGTAATAAGTTGGTTAGTTATATATTTTAATCAAAAACCTGTCAAAGCCAATGAAAGCAAAGAGTTGCATTTCTAGTTTTAAAAAAAACATGTCAAATCTTTCAGAATTTCATTTTGAATAAAAAAAGGGCATTCAGCATTCATAGTGCCCCTTTTACTCAAAATTTTGTCTTTTGGCAGAAGTTTATTATGCATTATAATATTGTATAAATAACAATCGGCTGTCCCCAAATGTGTAGTATTAGAATAAAACCTATTACAATTTTGAACTTTGGTTTCGTCTAGAGTAACTGAAGTTATGCAGTATATTCTAAAGGTAAAAACAATTTTAATCAAACCTATTAGTGTGGGGGATTTTTGGCATATTACGTTTTAAACGAATGCATAACAAACATATGAAATGTAATGTATAACACACTTAATACAAAAATCAACTACTCACTCAACAAAATTTGAAAATGCAGCTGTGGGGTTGCATGAGACGTAAATGAGTTGTGAGATCTGTGCAGTTGCTCGAATGGCCTTCAAAACCTTTTGATCTGTAGAACATGTGAGACAATGAATATAACTTATTTTTTAGAAAAATAATCAAAAGTTAATAAAAAATTTTTACAAAAATACAGAACCGTCAAATTAATATAGTGAGTGATAAGTATTCCGAAGCTATGCATAATAACATCTCTAAAAAGCTACATTAATTAATAACTCTTCTCTCCCAAAATATCTTTGAATGAATATACAATGTTACTATGATTGTAGTTTTTTTTAAACTTTCAGTTAAAATGTTTTTTGTGAAAAAAAAGTTAATAAAGCAAACACAAACAACAACAAAAACAGTTATAAGCAAATAAACTAGAAAGTTATAAAAATCCGTACATTATATAAACAATCTGTACAAGTTGGCAGATATATCACAGAATACTATAGTCATTCAGATATCTTGATATAAAATATGGATAGCTACAATTTTTTGTGCTTCAAAAATAGTCGATCCTTACGTAATCCTGCTCTGGGTGGATCCACAACAGCAACAACTTCAGGGCTGCTTATCCTTTGGAGAGTCGGGATGATCACATCTTCGGCTTTTCCACATACAAACTCCACATTGGATATGTCTTAAAGTGAAATAATATATAAAGATAAAAAAATATTAATAGTTTTTTTTTATTATTATTGTGTTAACTATTAAAGGTTTGGTACGACTTTTCCAAAAATAAAAATAAGGAGTTTCTAAGGACCTTTAAAGCAATTTATAGAAATATTAAAATTAATTAAATAAATTCTAATTAATTAAATAATTTAGTCAAATTAAATAAATTCTGACACTTACGGGCTTGTTTTGCATTTAGCCTCGCATTTTCAACTGCCTCAGGACACATTTCAATACCAATGACTTTTAGACCAGCCTACAGAAGGAAACAAAATAAAAATGTTATATGAAGAAATGAAAATCTAAAAGTATGGGTCTAATGGAGATACATGAATACATATCAAATGTATAAGATATAGTTTCCTAAATAATGAATAATCTAACATATTACCAAAGGGTTGATTAGTTAGCAATCTATATTACAGTGCTATCCTACTGTGTATACTCACTCGACTTCACCTAATTCGTCTGGTGGTTACACAGTTTAAACATTAGTTACCCCAAAAGCTCTTTTAAGACTATCGAAGTGTTTATTGATTGGTTTCAAGTTTTTGAAAGGTTATATTTTGTAGAACAAAATCATATTTGAATGGATATAACTATAATTTTGGAAAAGTTTAACTTTTATGATGCCAAAATGGCAACACACTATAGCATTAAAAAAACTTTAGTCCAGGTTTTCTAAAGGTGAGTTTCAATTTGAGCAGTTAACCGTTATCTATAAGCCAGTTGTGTGTTGTCCAGTTAGTTTATAGGTCTGTGTATTCTACAAGATGTAGACAATAAAAGTATTTAAAAAATACTAATTCTTGAGGAAAATTCTGGGGGCAATAAATGTAAATGGTATATGATGGGACAGATACTACAATGAATTGTACGGGATATACAAGGAGAGTGATATACTTAAACATGTTCAAATGAATTGCATGAAATATGTTGGCCACATTTGCCGAATGGATCAATCCTCCACGACATTCAGGACCTTCAATTATAAACCAATCGGAACCAGAGTTAGGAGCAGACCCAAGCTAAGGACTGTGTTAATAAATACTTTAAGGTCCTAAGAATCGTCAACTGAAGTACCATGGTCGAAAGGAGAGCAGAATGGAAAAAGATTCCGAAGAAGTCCTTGGCCCACAAAAGAGCAGTCATGCCAATAAAAGAATAAAGAAGTATTTTACGAAATATACTATAAAAGCATGTGGTGTACTGTCTTTTAGCCACCAGCACACTATTTATTTACATTTAATTTCATGCATAATATTTTGCTAAACCAAAGTGAAATAAGGCTGTATAATGTTACATTCCATTTAATTCAAATGCTGTTGTCTTGTAAACTTCATAAATAATGTTTTAATAAACATCTGCACTTTTAAATACTTCCACATCTCACTACACCATACAACAGTAAAAGTTAAATTGATAGTCGCAAATAGTAACTACAATTGGTGACTACCAGCATTTAAAAAATCACTCACTTTTGCTAAACAAAGGCTGATGGTCCCAGTACCACAGCACACATCCAAGACAGTCGAGTGAGGGGTGAGGTTTACTAAGTTGGTCACCAATGTGTACAATATTTCAGCAGCCGGGACATTTATCTGGAAAAATGACTCGGGACTCACTTGGAATTTCATACCTAGTAAAGTTTCTTCAAGGAACTAGAAAAATAAAAATAATTAAATGAGTAAGGATGTAATTACAAATCAATGAAGATCAAACATATAAGTAGTGTATAGTCAATTACTTGTTTTAAATTTTAATTCCAATTTGAAAAACTTGTTTTATACCCATAATATCTGTACCTCAGAGACAGACGGGTCTAAGTCACACTTTGACAACTTTATAGGAGAGGAGAAAAACTGAATCCTACTCTCATTGCAAGGCATTAAACTTGGGCTTTTATAACTCTCGCTAAAGGTTTAAAAATAATTTTTGAGATAATTTTGATGGTATGATTTGATAGAACACAAAACTTTTAAGACATAATCTTCAATAAAACAAAAATGGTCAAATTTTGACTTAGGCCCACCTGGTCTTTGAGGTAAAGATATTAGATAAGTTTTGGATTTAACCATATTTAAATTAGAAAAAAAATCTCATTAGTATCAGCAATTAACATTTTGAAGTGTTTGGGGAGATCGTAATAAATTGTATTTCCTCAAAACTGCCTAAGTAATAAAAAAAACAATTTTTGTATACATTGAAGTCTATTGTTTCCTGTCAGGTTATTAAATATAAAAAAGTAATTGGTTATTCTCGAACATTCTATTTTAAAATTTAAATGATTTTTGCAAGAAGAAATTCAACAACCTTGTAGCTGAAACTTAATTACCCTGTATGAACTTTAATAAGCTTATTACTTAAGTTTTATTTTTGGTCAAATGCCTCATAGTTATTATAACTTATTTAGAATTAGACACAACCTAATTAACATAATTAAATATTTAAAAATATATAAATATTCATTATTATAACAGAACTCTGTACTTGCCGACCAAAATTACATGGTTTTCGCAAATGAATTTTCAAACTGAGAATTGTATATAAAACACAATTATATTCTCATACAAATATAACACTGATGCCAGTAAGATTAAAGTCTTTGTAAATATCAATCTAGAAAAGAGAATAAAAGAACAATTAAGTTATTAGAAATATTTCACAAAACATTTGAAATTTTGTTCTTTTTCTCTGGAAATTCTAGATGAAAAAAAAACCTTTTAATAAAATAATCTTAGATAGACAAACGATATTTTTTAATGTATTCTAAATATGTTAAATATCAAAACTAGACAATGAATGGGGTTTGTAAAATTAAGTTACTTTTTTACCCATCAAATGGGTCAAAGGCTGAGTCTCCTCGTGGGATGCTTTCTTGGAAAAGAGCTGAAAATACACGGATGTCACGCCAACTGACGAGCCACCTCCATCTTCAAAATACTTCTTCAACTTCACTTTTTCTTCCTCTAATTCTTCCTGAATAAGAAACAGACAAACATTTATAATAAAAGACTACTATATCAGAAATCATACTCAATTTTAAAAATGAGAAGTTAAATTATATTTTGAGAACCAAAAACACTTTGAATCTGAGAATTGCCACAAAAAAATTTAATATATTCATAAAGAAAAACTTTGAAGAATGAATATTTTGTGAAAATTTTATGCCAATGAATTTTAATCCATTTCGTTAGATTTCTTTAACATTATACTGGACTTTTTCATTAACAATGTGCAATACTCAACTGTAAAATTTAAAAATAGTATGAAAACGAGTTTAATAAATAATATATTTACTTCGTTTATGAAGTCACTGCAAAAAATTGCTAAAGACTTAAAAATAGTATCATTGGTTTGAAAGAACGAACACAATGAAGCACAGAAGTAGCAAATAAATTGTAACTTTTTCCTCTGGCTAACAAAATCCAAAGAAGAGATTTATCAACAATGACAGCACAACAAAGCTAAATGTAGGGATCAACCAGACATTAGTTTATCCAAATAATTTAATAGTTCATGTTTAACTTAAAAAAATACCAACCAACCAACTTAAAAAAATTATTAAAGAGTTATTAAAGAAAATTTTTAGTGTTAGTTTTAAAGAGCCCAAAATTGTTAAGAACCTTTAACTTGTCTTTTAAAGTAAAAGTGTCTTGTAAGTGAACGAGTTTGGGGAGGGAAATTTGTAACTTCACCTTCTTCAACTATAGTATACTAATATTTTCTAAAAAGTTAAATAATAAAAACATTTCATTTAAATTATAATTTTACAAACTTCTGAAATTTTTTTATTAAATTTTTTTAAATGTCATCATCTTACTTGTGACAAAGATTGAGGATGAATTACAACAATCAGCAAGATATCAGAGTTATTAGAGGTTCTAACTGTTAACTGCCTCCAGTAACCTGCATGATTCTCAGGATTATAGACATCTAGATCAGATTCACGAATATATGTTTGAAAACTCTGAAACATGGAAAAAATTAACTACATTATACAAATTTGTTTATATGGATAAAATATTATTTTGTTTATTATATATTAAAAACAAATTAATTCTTTAATTCTGCTCTTTTATTCATAAAATTAGGTATTCTGAATGTAAAATTATCTAATTTGATAAGAAAATTATATAAGCATAGCAACGCAATGTAAATTATTTTAATTTTCTAGAAATATATAAAATACATTTGTTTTTCCAAGTTGAATATTTGAGGTTAAGTAAATAAGATATACTAATTACAATTATTTCATTGGCAAATAAATATAAAACAGAATTACAGAAAGTCTGTAATCATGGGTTAAATTAATGTTTTAATTCTGCACCAAATTTATCATTAAAATAAATATAATACTGAGTGTCAAGTCAACTCAAAATATTCTACATACAAAGAATTCCTTTTGTAAGTGTTTTAAAACATAAAACCTCTCATCTACATCCCTTTAGTAGATCTCAAGAAAACACACTCAGATAAAAGCTGTTGATTATTGAATAATTTTACATGTGTATCAACCTTTAACAACTAAGGACATTATATTGTTATGTCTGTAACATTGAAACCTTTGATTCAGTATTGTGAGTATTGATATCAATAAAAAACATTTGAGTATAGGTATTAAAAAATTGTGAATATTTCATTGGAAATATATAATGCTTAAATGAAGTATTTTATTAAATTCTGTGTACCTTGCAACACTATATTTTTATGAACTAAGATTCTCTCAGTACATAAAAAAAGTAAGATATTAACTATAAAACTATTTTTTAAAATATCAATTAATTAAAATTCATTGAAAACTGTAATATTTGAAAATAAGTATTTATAAAAAACACACAATAAACATATACAATAGCTTTTTCATAATATTTAAGATAAACCTAAAAGAAAAAAAACTTGTACCCCATTCATATAGTGGTAGTGGTGAAGCATTTCTACCATACTAAGCTATCATTCCATAAGTCCAATTAACACATGGATGTAAAAGTTGTGAAATTGAATAGTAAATTTTGTTGGCATTGCATGAACATATTTAATTATTGACATTTCTGCACACATCTACTAATTACCTTAACAGCTTGCAACATGGGTTCCCCTATGTTAATGCAGTCATCTGGCTCCGCTACACTCATCGATCCCTCTTTGTAGGCGTTCAGGCGGAATCCAACCGTTTTTTCCTTTGTGACCAAATGTCTCCCACATGTGAATTCACACTTATTTCTGTAGCGAGTGATAACGGGAGAGCGTTTGATTTCATTCAGCGCACAACACTGGTAGGAATGCTTCTTCCTGTAAGCATAATATACAAACTTTAATAATTGACACCACTAATAATAATAAAGTTGAGTATTAAAAAATACCAAATTTTCTAGCAATTAAGTAAAACTTCAGTTTTCAAGTAAACTGCACTTTCTCCAACAACATAATTTTTTAGAAATTTTATTCTGAAATCTTTAAATTTTTGTAAATTAAAGACAAAAGCTCCTTGCAAAGCAAAATAATTTAAATATTGGAAGTGGTTTATAACAATAAGTATATCCTAATAAAATATTTTAATATTAGTTCACAATACTTGCTGCAAAGTCGTTTAAAGAAGTTACATATATATAATAACATTAATAATTGTACTTTAAATAACTTTGGAAAAGATTTTAAATGATGTTTGTTTGTGAGATTTTAGATGATTAAATGTGATTTATGATGTTTTAATTAAAAATAAACTGTGATGATGATTCAAAATAAAAAATAATGTTTTCAAGATTTTCTCTACCAATAGTGGTTACTAATTATATCAGTAGTTCCCAATTGGCGGTCCAAATGACCCCCAGATATCACAATGAAAAAATAGTAAAATGCATTATTAAACGGTCACCATCAGCGACGGACACTAAAAGTAATTAAACTTCTGATTGTAGTGTTATTTTTTTCTATGTATTTGTTGGGTAAATTTGTGTCCTTATTCTGAGTAAAAGAAGTTTGATAATTAATTATAAAATTACTTTCAAACTTTTTCTTTTCATTTTCACGTTCAAACAAAATTTAAACGTATACATGCCGTGAAAGGGAGGGGACTTCTATGAACATATATGAAAAAAGGGTCCCCGGTCCCATTTATTTTTAGCTAGGTTTCTGTAGCTTAATGCTAATTGGAAAGCGCTGAAATAGATAACAGTTGCAACCACCTGAAGCATTATTTTTTATTATTACTTTTTCATTGTCAATATAAATATTGTATTATCCAAACACATTAGTAAATCGCAAATCATTAAAAGAAGAAATGTGTTAAAAAATTCTCTGAATTCAATTAAAAATCTATTTTTATTCTTTTTAATTTAAGATTTTTGTTAATAAATTGCATATAACTAAAATCAAACGCTGCCAATGAAATTAAACTCCACAACTGGCTATTTGGCACACACATACAATACAAGAATAAATGTATAAAATTATCCTACATTAACATATCGCAAAAACCATAAGTTTCTTAATTTGAAATTGATTGACCCAGAGTCACATGCATGATGGAACCAGAACAGGATTTACAGTTAGTGAGCCCCTAGGCTGAACATGTAGTACAGGTCCTATCTTCCCAATTGGAGAAGGGGAGGGGGGGAGGATTTGCTTATTTCTATTCATAATATTTCGTTAGCAAAGAATAGCTATATATTTGCAAAGAATTTTGGTATTTAGCCTATGTTTAATAAGTTTCAACTTAGAAAATGATGTTTTACCACTAACGCTTGTAACCATCATTGACAAATATATTCGAAGTGCTACTTCCACAATAAGAAAACAGTCCTTGACTTTCTTTCTTCAATGGAGTTTGTACATCTATCCCTGTGGCTGTCTTTTTTTTTTATCTTCTCTGTTGAATTCATTGCAAAAAAAAAACTTAAACTGAATTAGTTAATTTCCCACATTGTCATAGGCTCCTAGGCTACAGCCTATGTAGCCTACGCCTAAATCCGACTCCTGGTTGGAACTGCAATAATCTGATGACCAATATTATAGAGTGAAGATCAGTGAGGATCTAGTTGGTTTGTATGGCCTACAGCTATGAGGAATGCTTAAAATAATGCATTTTTATTAAATCATACTTTTCATAGCGAAGGAGACTCCTAAACTCTTTATTCACTTTTTCTATGCCTTTGCTCAGTTTCATTAAGAACTTGTGAATATCATCTTGTTTTCTTTTGAGTTGCTCTTCATAAGGCACATTCCAAAAAGGTGTAACTGCATTTTTTAATCTAAAATTCAAAAGGAAATTTTTTAAATTAAACATCATTTATCAGGATATGGTTACAAGACAAAATTGCTCTTTAAGGAACTTGAAATTAAAATAAAGTTATAAAAGTTATTTTCTAATAAATTAAGAATAACTTAATGATATTAGGTTTTTGAAAACAAAGACAAAACTAGTTGATATTTCACCTTTTCATTTCCGGAAATATGATTGCATTCTATGCAACTTTTATTAAAGATACATTATATTCCTATTTTAAATCAAAAAGAAATTTGATGCATAAAAAAGTGTGATATCACAAACAGAAAAAGGTGATTTATTGGATTACAATTTTGTGCTAATATACAAATCAAATTGTTGATGTCATGTACAAAATTACATGATGTTTGTAGAAAACCAAATACTCTTATAAAAAAATATGTATTTTATAACTTTTAGATATGTAAAAGTAAAATGAGTGATGAAAAATATTTAACACATTCAGTGCAGTATGGGATTGATTGGCCCTGTGAAACATTTGTTGTCAAATACAGATTTGACCATCTGCACTAACCATGTTAATATGATTTTTTGATAAAAAAAATACTCACAAATTCACCTTTAAATATTATTTTGCGATTAAGAAAACTCTCTTATAGCCATCTAATAATGTGTACCCAGATATATTTATTCCAATTGCCAATCAATGATCCGTTAGGGACATCTAAGCAGAATTGGAATTTCTTGAGAATCTTGGATACTCAAGTTTGTGAGGAAAACTTCCATACATGTGAAATAATTTTGTACAAAAAATTTTATCACTAATTTTTCTAATTTTCCTCCAAAAACTTTGAATAAAATGTGCTGGTTTTTCAAAAATTGGTCTGCTTTTATTTGTATTGATTTTCTAAAACTTCTACCAAATATAAGTCTACAATTACACTTTTTACTTATAAAAAATGCAAAAAATATACTGTATACACAAAATATAACTGTATAAATATATAAATACTATTGTATTAGACTTGGTGTTTAAATATACACTAAAATCATTCAATATGCATGGTAACAATGGTATGCCACTTCCATAATGTGTGCTCAAAAGTAAACCAGAGATTGAGATACTAAAGCTCTTGAAAGCAATTCCATCAGTGCATATAAGACTTAGAAAATACGTTGAGCGGGGAGCATTTTTAGGCATCTTAGGGCAAAAGGTTAATGTGCAGTTTATTGAAGGATTAATCACCTTAATTCCACTGGGGTGTCGTCCACCTTTGTCTTTTTGGGAGCTGGACAATCTTCTGAATCTCCTTCCCTCCTCTTTCGGGCCATGGGATCGGCAGCTGGGGCAGCCAACTGAACGCAAAAGTGGCAAAACGTTATTCCATAGCAATAAAGATGTTAAAAATTTCATTTCAGAATAATATAGAAATAGGTCCCTAACAAAAAAACTTACCGAGAAGTAGTTTTATCTGACCCTGTGGACCCCCATAGAGTCAGTTTTATTTTCAGATTTACAATCATTGACAACCAATTTCTTAATGAATGTAACCAAATTTTTGTCAATTATGCAACTTTTCACAAAGTTTCAGTCAGAAAACATCCCCCTAACAGCATAACTTAGTATTTCTATTCAGATACCCCAAGTAGCAGATTTTAAAGATGTATCACATAAAAAGGCATCAAAACAAATTTACAATATTACAATTTTCTATAGTAAACTTACAATATAATGACCCTTCATGGGATCTGTATGAGCTGGTTTTCATAACGAAAGCCCGTTGAAATAAGTTACACAAAACTAATGCATGCAATCTACTGGGATCTATTGTACTACACTCCATCAAAATCAAGAAGCACTTCACTTGAACTTTTTATAAAGCAACACCAATCATCCAATACAATTGTCTACAATTTGCTCTAAAATCACTGCATCAATTTGTCTGAATCAGAAATTGAAGCATGTGGCCAAAAGATATTGGGCTTTTCACAAATTAAACAATTTTTGTTTTATGCTGATACAACAATTGCAATATCTTCAATGATGTAACATGAAATAAAGTATTTGTAAAAATTTCAAATGTAACTGTCATGGTTTACAGCATAAAGTCATTTAAATCAGTTTTCTATTTGATGTGAAATAAAAGGATACCATGAGTATTTGAAAAAAATCCAATTGGCTTTACTTTGAGAGACAAGGCATCATAATTGAAGGGATAATTGGGTGATGGAGGTATGTAACAAAAAATAACTTTTGATATATTTGACCTTAAATTTTTTATTTCATTGTATATTATGGTCACATACCTCCTTCCTAACACTAGTAATAAGGCTTCTAAATGTGCCGTTATCGATGTCAAAAAACAAACCAACACATAAATCCTTCATCCACTTACCCCTTCAATTATATTTTTAAAAGGTTGTATAAATATTGAATGTTGAAAGTCACAGACATACATCAATAGTTTCAGACTGAAATGGTAAAGAAAAGACTACATTTTTACTTTTGCACAGAGAGTTTTCCCTTTCCACAAGTAGCCGTTCAGTTTTCCCAAAGCTTTGTCCCTGTCTTCTTCATTTCTAAAAATGACATATAACCTTAACGTTAGAGGGAAATTTCACATAATTTATGGTCTCATTGACAAGGATAAATAAGAGAAATTTGTTATTAAAACACACTTATTTAGCAACAATCATAGGCACAAAGGTATTTTTTTATTAGATGGTGCAACAGGAAATGTTTAATGTTCATTATTAGCAAAATCTGCTGAACATATGTCTTGTAGAAAGGCATCTTCTTGAAGGACAGTTTTCCTGAGAGCATTATAAATTAATAGTACAATAATTTCTTAAGCTAATATGTTTCGAAAATAATTAAATATAAAATATTACAGGTATCTTCTAGAAAAGACCTTTAAAAAAACTATTTTCTTAATTTTTTTTATAGAACAGAAAATATCTTTTGTTTTAAAACACAAACTACCACACTACATATATTATATATTTGAATAGTATTATAAATGTTTTACATTCTATTTTGATACAGGTAAAGTAATTACCTTAACTTATAGAGTTGGGTTTTAAACATGGAATTTGAGTTTGGTCTTTTTTTTTTATTGAACACAATTCTAGAAAATACCTTTTAAAAAAAAGATCTTTTGGTTATATGTTGCTAAAAAGATTTTGCACAGTAACTGCTGCACAACTCAATAATTTCATAAACGATTCATACAATCAGATCAATGCCTTAGTGCACAGATATTGTGACAATTCAATCACTTTTTAAGAGAGCTGTTTAAAAGTTTGTAGCACTATTATACGGAAAAGGAAACAATGATCACTTGCGATTACTGCCAATTAAAATTGTTCGGTTAGAGTAACGTCACACAAGAGATACAAATTGTGCTATTGGCAATGGTTTGAGTTGCCATAACCCTGAAGGAAAGACCCAGGAACACTGCCTCTTGTAATTTTGAACCATGGTCAGATGACAACTCTTGAACTAGCATCACACACCTAAATAGGCTTGAGAATGTTTAGACCATGACTGTGCCCACAAATCCCCTACACATGAATGTTATTTTTCAGCGGAATATTGAGGAACAAAACAGGCAACTCTCACAAGTTCATGAAAATTAGAACCACAACCTTCCAGTCTGTTACTTTATGGCCTAGGCCCCATGGTGATATGTTGGTATTACTTTTAAATAACCAACCAATGAACTACACCAAGCTAAAATAATTATTTTTTAGCACAATTAGATACTGTATAGAAGGATTCAAATGAGCTCTTAACCTCTTTATGATTTTTTTTTCTCTCTAATTTCCATGACATTTATTTTAAAGAATTAAAAAAAAATGCCTTTTTTTGTAAGTTCTATCCTGAACTCTGATGGTCTCAATCTTCTCTATCCTCCACCTGTTCCAATACTGCCCATTACCTGACCTGTATGATCTTCTGGACACCATACGGCTGAACATATAACATTCTGCATTGACAACGTTAACATCAAATCGACCAAACATGCAGTTGACACATTTGCACACTGTGTGTGCTGTTTGGCTCTTCTACACAACTCAACAAGCATGAAATAGCATAAAAAAATATAGTGGAAAATAAAATGTGTACTTAAAAGTGATGAAGGCAAAAGATGGTGGGTTTCCAATGGCTTTGACTTTTCGAGTATTGAGCTGCATCGTTCCGTTCAACAACTTGCGTAGTTGCTGAAATGTCAAAGATAAGCAGTCAGTTTAAAGAAATAAAAAATAAAATTTAAAAATATATGTATAGTGCAATAAATAGTTGTGTGCAAAAAATTCTAATAAAGGATAATTATATTGTACATAAGAATATTGCAATTCTATAGAAAACGGTTGCAAACTTAAAAATTTAATGCTTTAATGAGCAAATATTTACAAATACTGTATCGATTAACTTGACTTCAGTACAATTTTAAAAGAAAGAAATTAGTAGTTGAGAACGAATTATTTAATTGAAGACTTGTGAAATATAAGTATTGATATTTAAAAAAAGTTAAATATTTTTTAATTTGTGTTGTCTTGACCATTCGAAATTCAAAGCATTCCATATGTATATGGTAAAAGTTTATACTATATATATATGTGGAGTGGGTTGGCTTCTAAATAGGGCATGTTCAAAAACAAAAGACAAAACCACTAATGTACAACAAAACAACTAAATGTTCTTCAGAGATAAAAACATTTAAAGTTTACATTTCACCTTGGCTAATATACACAGTGTGTCCCATAAGTGTTAAGACTGTGGCTATAAAAGATGCAAAAAAAATGTCAACACATTTTTTATTCAAAATTGTTTCCATTAGAAGTAACACACATGTTGGCATGATCTTTCAACCTTTTCATGCCTTTCTAAAACTCCTCTTTTGAAATACTGTTTAACTTTGTTGTCACGGCGTCTTGTATCTCGTCTATCCACACAAAATGGTTCCCTTTCAAGTCCAGCTTTATTTGGGGAACATGAAGTAGACAGGGGGACTCAAATCAGGCAAGTACGTTGGGTGGCTGAGCACCGGAACCATTTTTTTTGCCCAAAATTGAGTGTTAATCGCCACAGTATGTGCTGGTGCGTTATCGTGCAAAAAGAATGATATCTCCACAACTCGGGTCTAACATACGCAATTATTTTACAAAGGCAATCCAGCACTTGTTAGTAGAATGAAGTATTCACACTAGCACCTTGAGGAACAAATTCTTTGTGGACAATGCCTTTGGAGTAAAAAAAAATGACTAACATTGTCTTAATTTTTTATTTTTGAAAACACAATCTGTTTGGTTGCGGTCGAAAAACAGTAGCACAAGATATAACAGATCCGCCATAAGCCACTTTTAACATTTCTAAATATTCTGTCACACTTTTACCGTCTTTAAAGCAAAATGTAATCGCAACACACTGTTCGTTATTTTTATTCATCCTGAAATAATGACCGCAAGCACTTTCATACTAACACGCGAACTGCTACTGAACAGTTGCATGTGATCCGATGGACTTAAAACTTCGTATGGTGGGAGAGGAAGGTTGTAGCAACTAGTTCCCAAAATGTAATGAAAATGGCGCTAGTAGTACTGATTTTATAACCACAGTCTTAAAACTTATGGGACACACTGTGTAAAGTTAAATAAAATGACATTTAACACATTATTGAGAAACATATTGAACAAGGACCTGCACTACTTGGATAAATGATATTGATAAATCTAGCTTCCTAGTAATGAAAAATATTGTTAGTCCATTTTCTGGTTTTGGGGAATTGCACCACTTGGCAAACCCACCCGTATATTTACACTATAAGAATGTTTAGAAAACAAATTGAAAAATGCATGGTCTGAGGTACCTTTCTATATGTGTTATTCATATATATTGTTGCTCAAACCCATAAGTTTAAAATGTTGGAATAACTATTTGAATATTCAGTAATAATACACTATAACCCCTTCAAGATTTATACAATAAAAATGTAAAGGAAATTATTAATTCTATATTTAAAAAAATTTCAACATCTTCAAAAATTACTAAGTATATTTAAGATGCAGTTGCACAAAATATGTTTGTGTTTGTTATTTCAAATATTTATAAATTATCTAAATCAATAACTTACTCCATATCCCACAAAAGTAGGCAAATTACAAAGTTCGATTTTAAAAATTTCTGAAGTAAAATCATTTAGCCTTGTGTAAGAATAAAGATCCGGTTCATCTTTTTTATCCTCAGCATCCATTTTAGAGATCTCCTCTGGAGGGGCATTTACCAACAACGAAGAAACATTTTTTACTGAGGTATCAATAACTTCCATCTAAAATAAAAATATATCACAACTAAGAAATAAAATTGCTAACAAAGAATTTTTTTAAATGTTTATAAAAAGCATGTTTAAGTCATCATAAAATTTATATACACAAACTTTACCAGTTATCCAACATGAGCAGTGTTTTTAACTTGTGGTCTACAGACCATAGGTGTTGTATGAGAAATTACATTCAGTACATTTCATTCAGTGAAAGCAGACAACCTTGAATCTATTGATGACAAAATATCATATTGCTTTTCCTAATTTTGTGAGTGACAATTTTAAATAAATTTAGCAATTTGAACCCTAATTTAGGTTTGTTACAATTTTACAATTATGTTTGTTATGATTTATGTAATTTGAGTTCCTTGTGGAATTAACCTAATTCTGTACTCAATAGTATCATTCTCAATAATTGTCTCATTAAATCATTCAGCATAGATCAGCGATATTATTTGGAAACAGAAGCAGTAAAATGACTTTTCTAGTGTTTAAATCTTTTAACAAAACAAAAGCTGCAAAATTTTCAAATATTGGTGAATATGAATTTCACATAATTTAAACTCTAAAAAACATGAATTAATCAACATCTGATTGCACAATAGGCAAAGAACTGTTAAACAAATCAAGAACAAATCGAGTGGCATCCGCTAACAGTTTTAAACACATGTAAAACCCCGCAAACAGATTCCATGTTACACTGAATTCTGTTGTGCAACGGTACATAACAAAAATAAAAATCAAGGATGAAGGTTGCTATTTTCGTTAAGTTATCACCACTTGGGGAATGCCCGAAATTTTCCGAGAAAAATTCTTCATAAAGCTTCTATACCAAAAAATCACAAATCTTTTAGGTTTCAGGCCAGATTCTCAATGTTATAATCAAGAAAAAAATACACTGCATGGATTTCTTGTCTGCCAAGGAGTTTTTCATTTAATACAGCCCAATAGATGCAAAAAGAACAGGTTAACCTGTTTCTGTTTTACTAAATTAATAATAATCACAAATTAATATCTAAATTAATTTATGTCCTGGACATTTCCTCCAGCAACTACTTCTAAGTATAACAGTATTACAATTAGCTCACAATGCAAACAAAAGCAGACCCCTTAGGCAATTCTAAATTGCTCCCTTGCAAACCAGACCATTTAGTGCCATATAATTCAGGGTTAAACTTAAGAATAAGGGGACCACCGACATGGCTTCAAAATTAATGTCGCCAAGTACGATTTTTATTCAAAATGGTAACCCAGCACAATATATTTACAATACACTGCATGGAATGAAATGTAAATTTTACATGCATGTTTATTATATTCTCTGATTGCATGAAATAACAAATAGTTCAGCTCACGGGTATTAGAAATTGGAAACTAAGACGTTTACAGTCAACAAAGTTTGCGATCAAAAGTAGTTTTGACTTAGTGCACCATTATTCTTAAGTGTTATCCACTGCAAAATGCTCCCTTACCAAAAAATAAATTCAAAATTAAAATTTGAATACATACACCAAACTTTAAAAAAAAAATAGAAACAAAAAAGACCAGCTTAATTGGATCTTCAAAACAGAGAGAATACGAAACATTCAAATCACAGAAATACAATTATGAACATGCTTTTCATTGATACTTTAAAATAACGGAAAAGCTAATAATAGTCATATTTACTTTGATTTAAGTTTAATATTCACAAATAAATAGCACTTTTTTAGTTTCTATAAATCCATGTGTCTTATTCAACATGGATCACGTCAAAATACAAAAATAAACATTAAATTTTCCGGTAATGTTAAGTTACAGTTACTTGTTTGAAAGTAAAAGTAATTTAGAAAAAGTGTTTTAACGTATAAAATGATTGTATCACTAAAAAAATAATTATAATTTGCCAAAATATTAACACTCTTGCAAACAAGTAATTTTTACAAATACATTCTTAAAAAATTATTTTAAAAACTCAATTTTGTGATATTTTTATTTCAAATAAGCAGGCAAATTCTCCTCAACTCTCTTGGCTAATGCGATTTGTTGACAAAACAGGTGATATAAATTTTTTGACGACTTGTCTGTCTTGTCGTCAAAAACATTTCTGTAGTTCACTGACTCTTTAGTAAGTGTACTTAAATTCACCCAACTTGTATTTCTTTTTTAATTACTTGAATTATTTAATCAATTTTTATTATAAAAACCCTACATATGTTATATATTTGCCTTGGTTTTTCATTTGGTGCGATAATGTTTTGTGTCTATAAATAAACCAATTGTGTGTAAACATTAAGTTACAAGATTACCAATTAATTCTTTACCTACTAGTTTTCAGCAATACATCTTTTTTATTGACACTTAAACTGTTTAGTTTAAATAAAGAAGATACAAAGTGTTAAATTATAAAGTCGTCGCCAGTATTACTTAAGAAAATATTGACGAACCTTTTTTTCCCCTGTATAATTTATGTAAAAAAAGTTAAGCTAAAAGTAACAAGCTTTGAAAAATTCTTTTTTATGTACCCAAATGTTGGTTTTACTAAAACAATCTATCAATTATGTTTAACACACTGATTGAAAACCTAATAGTTTAAACTTAAGCTTTATTAATCATTAATCTATTTAAGATAATTATTTATTATCTGACAAAATTAAGATTTTGCATTTTTAAATAAAGATTTTCTGCTTTAATTAAGCAGAATATTCGTTTAAAATTTTCACCTAATCAATTTTTGACAAAATTTAGCATTCCATACATCAGTATTAGTATTCCATCCTTGTAGTTATTATTTAATCAGAATATTTCATGATTTTGCACACAAAATCAATTCCATCAAATAAAGTTGCAGTGTTCACTCTAGGCGTTTTTTGAAGGGCGGTCCGCCCTGCCCGCCTTTTTTTCATCTTGATAGCGCCCTCATGCCCTTTTTTCAAAACTGCCGCCCTCTTTAGAAAAAATTCCGCCCCTCTTGCCCTTTTCCGTCAAGCACAAGTATCCTTGCTTCCTTAGCTGTCTTTAAAAAATGCATCGATTAGAACGTAAGAGCCCCTTGGTTCATTCGTAATGCTGACATATTAGAGTCCTTGAATATGCCCACACTCTGTGAATTTATGGGTAAACTGGCCACAAATTTCTACGCCAAACTCTCAACGATCGACAATTCTGAACTTCAAAACCTTGAAGTATACGACCATACCCTCATGGCCAATAGGCGGAGACCTAGAGCCTCACTTAATCTATGTATATAACTCTCCATACCGCAAGCAGCAGCTGATTCCGACATGTCATTTTCGCTTTGTCTATTGTTTTGTCCCTAGACTTTGTTTACTTATGTTGTATTGTCCCCAGACGCAAGTCTTCATGTAGTGTACATTTCTATTTTGTCAGTGAAAGGCTCTTAAGCCTCTTCACCACTGTTTCTCATATGCTGTACTGTCCCCAGATAGGCTTTTTTGCCAGAATGGCTCTTATGCCACCTCAACATTTTTTGACTCTTACTGTAATGTCCCCAGACACAAGTATCCACAGAGATACCTTTTCATCTTTTTGCAGAGGTAGGCATTCATGCCTCCTCTTTACTGTTTTTACATGCTGTCGTTGTCTTGTCCGTCCTTCATTGTCCTGTATATTCAATTACGTGTATATCTACATCCCAGGCAAAGCAATTCTATAACTCATGTGTTCACTATTAATAGTCATATAGGAGGTAAAAGGGGCTTCGCCCTTACGGAACTCCGAACGCTTCGCTCAATTTGTTGCATTGATTAGAAAAAATTGGAATTAAGTGAATTATGACAAAAAGCAAACTCCTTTTTAACTACGCGACTTATGCAATCACGATGATTCCACGAATCCTATTGGTTGCCTGTGCCCGCATATGAAATGCTAAGTTTTTTTCTGTGCTTTTTTAAAGAGAAAATAGTTTGGGACGAAGTTGCAAGATTAAGCATTTTATTACTAAATTTTGTATTTAAGTAGTCTTTTCATCAGTTTTGTAAGGGGTCTGATTAGGGATACTTACAGATTTGGTTTTTAGGGAAAACATTAATTATTAAATGTCAAAGTTTGGATTTTAAGTAATATCTTCATAAAGAGACATCAATTTTGAACGGGTCTTTCCTTCGAGGGCCCGAACCGTCAACTGAACCCAATATGCAGTTCTACCGCAATGTCAACAAACAAATCGGAATTTTTTTTTATTTTGGCGCGGGTCCGATGTGTCAACGGGTGGCCACGCCTACGCCAAACTTTTTTTTGAAAGTGCCCTTTTAAAAACAAGAAGTGCCTTTTTTAAAAACAGGGTGCCCTTTTAATGCCAACAGCGCCCTGCCCCTTTTTATTTCTAGAATGAACACTGAAGTTGCTAGGAATCTACTTATTGCTTTATAATATAATGCATGGTCACACAAAATATTCTAAGTGTAGCACCAACAGTGATGTTGCCCAAATGTGTGCCTCTAACATTTGACTAGTTGCATTCAATTTCAGATTGACATCCAAGGAGTGTTTCTACTTCACAGTTTTACTTCCTGGAATGTATACTCTCCTGTATGGGCTCTGGAAGTACTTATTCCAAAAAGATGAATACTTCGTCCTCATACTTGGACTGGACAATGCTGGCAAAACTGTAAGTTTATATATATTCATTATGAGAACTTAAAACTCTCTACAAAAAGTCAGATGTGGACAGTGTTCACTCTAGGCATTTTTTGAAGGGCGGCCCACCCTGCCCGTCCTTTTTTATCTCGATAGCGCCCTCATGCCCCTTTTTAAAAAATGCTGCCCTCTTTTGAAAACATTCCGCCCCTCTTGCCCTTTTCAGTCAAGCACAAGTGTCCTTGCTTCCCTAAGCTGTCTTTAAAGAAGGCATCGATAAAAAAAATTTGTGTGTAAATAAGAATTAAAAGGGAATTATGACACTAGAAAAACAAACAGCATCTTAACTAGGGATGAACCGGATAGTGGTTTTGCCGGATATCGGATATCCGAACTGGATTTTGCCGGATATCCGGCAGTTTATTTTTTATGAAAATAAATTCTCCTACACACTAGAAAAAACGGAAATCGGTCAAAAATTTTAAAATATTTTTTTTATTCTGTAATATTTCCCAATTCTTTATCTTTAAAGTGATACCAAAATTGAATAAACATTCAAAAAACTTTATTTACAAAGGGTTATTCTAGGATGCTGCTAGCAATGGTCGTATGTTTTGTACATTTTACACTTAATTTCTAAATAATTGTAATTTTACCATATGCCCAGGGGTGCCCATAGGGGGGGATTATGGCGCAAATTGCGCCATCAGAATTTTTGGGGGGGATTTTTTTTCATTTCTTTATTATTTAATTTTCAGGGGGAAATGTTTTGGGCAAAAAATAATTTTGCATATATAATATGTCCGCAGTCACTGGAATTTCCAGCCATTTCAAGAAACGCCTCTTCGACACAAAAGCTGACGAAATTGTAAAAAAATACTCTTGCTTGAAAATGCAAGTCTTTATTCTGTTAAAATTAAATGCCATTTTAGAAAGATTCTACAAAATAAATTACAAAAATTATCTGATTAATGGATATAGAAGTATCTTAGGGTTGTGCGGCGCATGCCACCGCACAGGACCCCTCGCTTTTTTTTTGGGGGGGGGGGGGGGGGGGTCAGTAAAAAAAACAAGAAAGCTATTTCAGAGAAAAAATCATATTTTTTAAAACTTCAGTATTTTTTTTAATATGCGTTACTCATATATCTAGGACATACACGTTTACTTTGTCCGGTTCATACATTCAGACTATACACTTCAGTCCTGAGATTTAAATTAAAAAACGCTGTGAGACAATAACTTTTCCGTTAGAAAGAAAAAATTTAAAAATAAACATGAAGATTGCTACAAACTCAGGACTGCAGACTGCAACAAAAACTGGGGAAAAAACGGTGACTTTAACAAAGTTAATTCTTTTGTTTCTTAATATGTGGCATATGTTTTTTAAAAAAAACTGCAATGATGGAAGCATAAACTGTTTCCGCATCTCAACAACACTTATAACGTAAATTACGATTTTTATATACAACTCCATAAGAAACTAATTACTTTCATACGTTTGTTCACTAATAAGCAACAGTTGTGGCGATTAGGGGGGACGCTCCCCCCTCCCACTTTTTTTGTATGTTGCCCCCATACTTTTTAAATTTAAACTAAAAAAAATATTTAATAAATTGTGTTACTGAATTGACGAACTAAAGAAAAATTTCCTACCCCAACCCTCTCCTATTTTTTTCTGGTGCTTATATTACATTTACAATCGATTTTATTTTTTCGTATTATCTTGTATCTTCTGCCAGCACACAGACAGCTAACAGACATTTAGGAGCCACTTCTGTCATTACAAAATACTCATCGTTCAAATAAAACAAAAAAAAGCCAAAGGAAATAGGCGCGACCATAGGTCTTGATTTTTTAGCGGGAAACATATTGGCGCCGATATTTGCCTACGTTGAATACGAGTAGTATTATGAAAGCCAAACTGAATTTTTAGAACCTAATCGCCGCTACTGAGCGTAGGTGGTTTTATTATATTTGAGTTTAGTCTTAGCGTCGAATCAGTTTAAATAATTTCAATGGTGTTACAATAAAAGAACGGATAATATATTTTAGTCAGCAAGGACGAATGGTTTTTGTGAACGTGCAGTTTAAATGTGGAGTAAAGCTGAGAATATTTAAATTGTAAAAAAATAACTAAATGAAAAGTATTTTCTGAGTTTAATAAACTGTACTGGTAAGTGGATAAATATCATACGGCATTTTGAAATTAAATTTCATTATTAATACATTTTTAATTTAAATAAAGATTTCTTAAAATTCGATAAAATAAAGTTTTTGCATTTGATAGTCATATTTAAAATAGCCAAAAATAAGAGTAGAAGGTCACGAGTAATTTTATACAAAACCAACAGCGTTCAGTATTTTGCATGAATTTAGTCGATAATTTTTTTTTCTATCTTTGTGTTTACCTGTCTATTTTGTTGGGGTTTAATAGATGTTTTTTTTAAATAAAACTCACAAGTTTATTCATTACTTATAATTTGTACTTCAGTTCATGTTGACATCTCTAACCGTTAAGACATGAATTTTCCCACTTTTTCATAAATATTTCTGTTTGACCATATATGTAGCCGTGTTTTATATATACCAGTTTTGTTTATACCATTAGGTAAGAGAAAGTATACTTAACCAGTAAAAAACAGATATTCTAAGGCCCATTCTACACGGACGCTATTTACGCCGCGTTGCATTTTGCAGAAGCATCTGATTGGTGCATTCACACCACGTGGTGGACCAATCGCAGAGTTATCGCAAAAGTTAACGTGCGCAAATAACGTCCGTGTAGAATGGGGACATTATTAAAGCGCATTAGCTTTTGTAGATGGCCCTGTGATTGGGGAATACAAACTATGTGGTTTACATATACACTCGTAGAACCATCTGTATCTAACGCACGTAAATAACATCGATTTTATTTCTTTGATGTCATGATGTGTTTTAAAAAAAAGCAGTTTTTTATATTTCAAATAGAAAGCTTTTCTTTCTTATATATATAAAGTATTTAAGCATTTTAGTGGCATTTGGCTGACATGTAAGAGGCAATTGTTTCTGAGCATTTAGAGTAAAACCTATTTACATCATGTGTTTCTGCTAATTAGAGTGATTTTGCATATATCACTGACAAATAAAATAAAATATTGTAGGTAGTTATTTTAGTCTAAATGGAGCGATTGCAAGGGTTTTTTTGAAATTGAACAATCAGAGATTACCGTCAGCATTTCTACAGTAACTATTTTTAGGTGTTTACAAAATTGAATTTAAAATTTTTTAAATATCCATTTGTAAATTATATTTTCTGGTGGAATTGAAATCAACACCTTAGACAAATCGATGACATTTTGTAGAAAACACCATATTTTAAGACCATAACAAAGCTGCGGTTCTTGAACCGAAATCGATCGATTCTTAGCGGACGGACAATAATAAGTGAAATTTATTATGAATTTTAACGCATGTTTTAACAATTAATAAATTTCTGAAATTACAATTTTATTCGACAAAATTATGTTATCTGAACCTCCGACCCTAAATTTTACCGACGAACCTGACTTTAAGCACCATTTGTTTGTATCAATGAAACGTTATAAAGAGATGCGGAGAGAAAGTTTAATTCAATATATAAGTTAATGTATATAAGTTAATGTACATAAGTTAAAGTATAACCAAATTTATATCTTGATTTTATCTCCAACTGATTTATAAAATACGAAATGTGGAGCTTTGTGTGGATTCAGTTGAACATTTTAGATTCTAATAAAGTTATATGCTTTAAATTTGAGGGGGTAGAGATTTTTTTGTGGGGGGGGGTGCGCCATTGAGTTTGGGGGGGATGGGCACCCCTGCATATGCCCTTTCATTCCAAACATAAAAACTCAAGTTTGCTTAAACTTTTGAGAAATTTATTTTTTAATTCAACTTTATATTAGTTGTGAGATGTGATGATCCTCCACCATAACGATTTGTTAAAAATATAATTTTAAAGTTAAAAATTTGAAAAAAGTGGTTTTTTTTAAGTCTCTAATGGTTAAAGGGAGAATCTGCACACTGTGACTACATTGGCAAATTTTCAGAAAAATACTTAAAGCAAGAACAAAGAAAATTGATCGCCACAAAAAAAAATCGTCGATGTTTTATTCATCCGGATATCCGGCTTTGAAAATCGGATATCCGGCACTTTACTTCCAGATATTGGATAGTTTAAAAGCAGCTGGATACCAGATAGTTACCGGATATCCGTTTCATCCCTAATTTGAACTACGCGTTTTGTGCAATCGGGATGATTCCGCAGTAAGTTTTGAGCATGGGTTTCCTGTGCCCGCAATGAAATGCTAAGTTTTTTGCTTGTGTTTTTTTTTAAGAGAAGATGGTTTGGGGTGATTTTACAAGTTTAGGCATTTTATTACCAAATATTGAATTTAAGTAGCCTTTTCATCAGTTTTGTAAGGGGTCTGATTAGAACTACTTACCGATTTGGTTAAGTGAAAAAAAAATTCATATTTTGTACTATTTGCACTAATTTAAAAGTAAGAGACTTCAATTTCGTACGGGTCTTTACTTCGAGATAAGCCCTGAACCGTTACCAATAGGCCAATTTGCAGCTTTAGCACAATGTCAGCGAACAATCGGAACTTTTTCTTTTCGATCACGGGTTCGTTTTTGTTCAAACTCAAACGCATTGCGTAAGACCTACATGCTCCACTATGCAAACGTGGTCATCATATTAGCAACTTGAAAGATCATGTGAAACAATGGGAAAGATCATGATTTACTATCTGTATATTTGTTAACTTTGTTGGTCTGACATAAGGAATGCTTATCTAAGTAAACTTAAGTATACATAAATGTCTTCTGAGAAGAAATGGCATGAATATTTGGCCCATATATCAAATATTCAGTTAGGCCAAATACTTTTGATATTTAGCCAATCATCAGTAGAATAGCTGTCATAGAAGCAGAGCATAAAAACAGGATTTGGGGGAAAATATCATATTTGAAAAAATGTTTGCTTATAATTAGTAAAAAAATCTAGCTGAATTAAAATAAGTGTTTATGAAATGTACTATTTTTTAATCACTTTCAGAAATATGCAGCTTTTTTAATCACTAATAAAAAATTTAAAAAATATGTAAAAAATTACAAAACCTACTAAATTTTAAGTTTTTTTTTTTTACTATGAAAAATAGGTGTGGATAATGATAGGATGAAAAAAAATGTTTTTGCTTTATACCTCTCAGAATAATTAAGTAAATAACCTAAAATTGTGGTGCAAAAACAATAGAACATTGTTGCCAGATACTAACTTTTTTAGATCTTATTTAGTTATTTAAAATTGAATTGGCTATATATTCATTATTAGATTTAATAGTAGTATTACTGTCCTACAGTAAGTACTATATATATATTATGATAATTTTACATCCTAAACCTTTATCTTGGGTACTTGGGTTGTTTAACTGTATAAAGAATTTGAAAGGGAAGTAGTTATTCGGTATACATTCTCAAAGTCAACCAAATATTCGTCCAAATCACTATCCGTCGTATCCTTACTGATTAGACTTTTTTTTAATTCTCTACTCAAATTTGAATATTCCTATGAAAAAAAATGTAAACATGGACTATATAAAGTTGGAAAATATAATTATCTCCCAATTGTTTAATATTTCTTGTTTCACTGATTTTGTTCTTAACTTATACTTCTCTGTTTTTAGACTTTCCTGGAGCAGACGAAAACAAAATTTTCTAGGAATTACAAAGGTCTGAATCCCAGTAAAATTACAACTACTGTAGGACTGAATAGTAAGTTCAATAGTTTTGTACATCCATTTTCTTGTAACTTTCTGATAATCAAGTGATATTTGACGTTGCAAATCAGTTTTCAGAATGCTTTGAGCTTAAATAATATGTTCTTTACATGCTTTTTGATATTTAAAAAAAATTAATACCAAAGAAACAACTTTTAAATAAAATCTCAAATATTAAAATTTAAAAAAATTGTAAAATGTAGTATTTTCTGATTTTAAAGTTTGAGTACCTTGCTTAAAAACTTATATTAATCACTTCATTAAGTACTTAATAAAATATTCTTGAAGTTTGATATTACTTCTTATGTATAACATTTAAACATATGTATGTGTATTTAAATATATATGTTAAAATACACATTTTAACACATGCACATTTAAAAAAAAGGTTGTTCTCACACAATTGGTAATGGGTTATACTCATGAAATATAAATCTTTTCTGTTGGTGACAGCATAAGATGTTTTACTTTTCCTTCAGTAATTTCATGTGATTAACACCATGATTCATGTGACGTTTTAACACCACATAATACACAATTTGTTATCCTTTGAGCATTACCTAAAGTGCCGAATTACATCATATCATTAATCATTAGTATTCATACATAGTTAGTTTTAAAGGATGAGCTTTAATAAGAAACCAAATAAAATAATACATATCTTAACTGCAAAATTGTTATATCTAGGGCTCATAAAGGCCTGGTCAGCAGAATTTCGAGCTCGATATTAGAGGGTTGCAAGTAGGTTTCAAAATTATCAGTCATTATTCAAATTTTGCACCTAAACAGTTCAGTTCGATGACTGTAATTTTATCTATTTCAAAATAATCTTAATCAAAATAAGCTCAAGGAACCCTCCACTTTCTGATTTTAAGGCTGATCAATTAATTAAGAAGGTTCTCTATGTGTAATCATAGACCTTGCTTATAAATGTGTCTACCTTCTACAATATACTTATATGTATTTAAGTGGGGTTTTTTAATCTCATTCAAATTTAAGTATTTTTTTATATCTAGCAAATTTTTTCGTGTTTCCTTCAAATTATATAGTTCACAAACTAAGTTAGTCATATTTTTTTCATTATTTGTACAACTGCTTTAAAATTCATAAAAAATGAAACTGGCAATTACCGATCACAGAATCAGTTTTATTTATAGTTTTGCTGCGAGATCAATAGTTTTTGCTGCGGGCTTGTAAAAACTCACAGCAGTGTTTTCTGCCAGCTTCAAAATCTTATTTCAAGCCCTGTTTCACTGTGTTGCAGGAGTTGGTACACATTAAATCTACTGTACTCCAAATTATCTCGTGTTGGTCAGTGTACAGAAGATTGGAAAATAGGATATCAGCTCGGATGTTGTCGTTTGATCATGTTTCAAATTTATAAACCAATGTACTCGAGTCTTTCTTTTGTGATCTTAACTGGCTATAGATCACAAAACATTGCCTATAGCCAGTTGTATAGCTCTTGTCCAACATTTATTAACCGGTTGTGTACTGCCGTCATAAAAAAAGGCTTTAACTCCAAAAAAGTCAAACTTTATAAGAAATGAGAAAAACCAAATTTATTGTTTGCATTTAAAATTTTATTTTGGTGGTAGTTAAAGGTGAAAATTCAGTCGCCACGTGGCGATTAATTTTTTAAAAGTGGCAATCAAAAATTTTTGCTTCTGTCGCCACCGTGTATTTTGATTTTTTTTTAAAAAATCAGAAATTTAACAATCTTGGAAATTGATGGTATGAATTTGGCTCTTTATGCCTCCTTACTACTCTAGGTTCAAAAGATTATATAAAAATAGGGAAGAGTAGTGTAGGTTGGATTCGAATGACTAAATCGCGTTGAACGCCGATTTTCCAAATCCGAGGTCGCCGTAAGTTTGCTACACATCGTGTCGCAAACCGAGGCTGACGAAAAAGACAGGCTCTGGCCTCGGTGTATCCCTGTCCAGATTTAATTATTTTATACAATTTGATTTGAATAATAGCTTAATTAATAATGATTATTTTGAATACTAATAGCTTAATTCACACAATGATGAACTTCTAAATGTAGTGTGAATTAATACATTTTTCAAGATATATTAATTTTTTTTAGTACTGCATGAACTTGGTCATGTCGCAACGTAACTAAAGTGGCCACTGCATTTTTCAAGTCTAGTGGCCACTGACCACTATACAATTTTCTTAATTTTCACCTTTATTTGTAGTTATATTTTCTTTCACCATGTTTTTCTATGTACAACTCATCATGGATTTAGGGCATTTTAATAATGGAGTTGGGGCCAGTATAAATATCTCTATAACTCACCATTATATTCGGATTTTTAATGTTATAAAAAGATTATTTTTAAGTACAAATCTAAGAAACTAAACAAATTAGTTAAATAAATTTGAAGTTGTGGGGACAGTAGTGTAGGCTAACCTGTTTGTTGAGTATTAAAATTGGAAGTTTATTTTCATATTTTTGTAACTGTAGCCATTTGAAATGTTTCCACTCCATGTTTGCCTTTATGAAATATTTCAGTTGGCCGGATCGACATGCATGGTGTCCGACTGAACTTTTGGGACCTGGGTGGTCAAGAAGATCTGCAAGTCCTGTGGGATAAGTACTATGCTGAATGTCATGCTGTAATTTATATAATCGATTCGTCCGACATCGATCGGCTGCAAGAATCAAAGGAAGCCTTTGGTAATAACCAATCTGGCCGCTCTGAATAATTGAAACTATTATTAATCTATTGCTATGTTATATTTTTTGTTGTTGGATATCACAGTTAATTTTTAAATAAAACAGATGCAATAACAAAGCAATTGACAGACACTATTGATATACTAATTATGGCTTTTAGTTTTAAAGTTGTATTTTTTCTTTTTAAAAAGCATCAAATAGGGCTTTGCCTCTTTTAAATTAGTTTAAACAGTTATTGTTATTAATATTTAAATAAGATATACATATTTTATTACAATACACATCTAGATTTCTAAGTATTATGTCAAATAATTTTATTCCTCAAAAGCTAAAAAGTATTCCTTCTTCATATGTGGTTAACAACTTGCCCTGAAATAATAAGCTTATATCCTAATGAAATTGAAATACTTAATAACAGTTTTTTGAATATTCATACTTCAAAAAATCTCTGGAATATATTAAATGGGGCTATGCTTTATAATTTAAAAGCCATTATCAGAATATGTATACACAGTAAAATTTTATGTATGGACGAACATAAAAAAATATTGGCCAAATATGGAAAATAAAATAAGTTATAAAGATTTTAGTTCCTTTTAAATATTCTTTTTTAAGGTATGAAAGAGGAAAATAAAGTGAATAACCTTCTGTACCTTTATTTTAAACTGTCAAGTTTTATTAGTCCTAGAGATGCTGAGATAAATGTGGGCAAAATTTCTTACTTGCATCAATTAGGAAAAATACACAGATGCCACATTTTTATAGTTTTAACTATTTTTCTATTTAATACCGAAAAAAACTGTATATTATAAAACCTTGTTTCAACTGGGAACTAATGATTTTGTGAAGTCTCATAATTAGTTTTCAAAATTAAACACAGACCACTGTGTAATTTGTGTATTAGTATGTGTAAACTACAACTATCTATTCAAATAAAATAACTTGCTGAATTTTTTTTTCATTACAAATTTAACCATTAAGTTGTAAAGCATGACTGAATTATAAAATTTGTATCCATATTCCATTAGATAAAATGATAACCAATCCTGCTCTGGTTGGAGTTCCTCTACTGCTGGTTGCCAACAAACAAGACATTCCTGTAAGTAATGGAAACAATGAATTTGTTTTACCAAAGTATCCAATTCAATGTCAACAATTCACAACTACTTCACTGAATAGTACATAATGTAACGTCAAGTAATACCAATATACATAAGTTTGTCCAATTCTGTCTTTGAAAGAATCAGAAAATATAAAGGAACAGATGTAGTATAGGACATTTGGTGCGATTTTTTTTTTGGCGATGAAAAATTGCCGTTAAACAGCGTTATGACGTCATGGGATTGCCAGATTGAAAGTCGATACAAGGATCGGAATATACCAACAATATCGGGTGGGGTTGCCATACTATAAATTTATCGCCCCAATAAAACACGCACAAAAAAAAATTGTGCGCCAAATGTTCTATACTACATCTGTACCAATATAAAAATCCATTTGTAAATAGATTGATATACATTTTTACTCTAAAATGTATGCCCTTCCTTTCAGAAATGTTTAACAGTCGGACGGGTCAAAGAAGTCTTCAAAGAGAGTAAACACCTGATTGGACGTAGAGATTGTCATGTTCTACCGATATCGGCATTGCATGGGTAATAGATTATTTCTTACAATCTAACTTTGAATTTAATTTTTGCCTTATACTTTGATTTTCTTAAGTATTCAATTCAAAAATATTTTTAAATAATTTTTATTTCAAATATTACATTTTGTCATAACTGATAAGTTTAACGTGTTATTACTATTGCGAAAATTATAAAATGGTTAGAACTAATAAGATACCTTCTTTAATGTACAACATAACACTGCATAGTTACATGTACATTTTATTATTATGTGCATTACATGTGCATTTTATTATTATTATGCATATCAGCATTATTTTGAGGGTCTTCAGTTTGAATCCCAATACGGCCAACTGAAAACTCACTGTGTAGAGACAGATTGCGCATGTTAAATTTGCTGTGACCCAAATGTATGTAATGTATAAAAGTAAAAAAATTTTATTGCTTGCTGTAAAATATTCGGTAAAGAACAACATGTGAGAACACTGTTTTAATAATGATTACAATAAATGTACCAAATGCATTGCTTGTGGTGTAGCAGTGTAAAGGGCTAACCTAAATGTTATTCTCGTTATCTGAATGCGATTTAAAATTACCAGGCAGTATTTCCAGGTGTTTTTCTTTTAGGTCGAATTCGAAATGCCACCAACTGTCCAATGCAGCTTATGTACAGCATTAATTTAATCAATATCATCTCCCCTTAAACATTAAAGCTACACAGCTGATTTACTAACTAATCATTTTGATAAATTTAAAAAAAATCTCAGCTACACCACTGCTTTCTACTCAATGTTCATTGGGGTGAGGTTAACCTTAAATTTTCAATTTCTTTCTTTCCCAGGGACGGTGTTCACGAGGGGATCGAATGGGTCGTCCACTGTGTGCGTAGAAACACTCTACGGCCGCCAAAGAAAAGTGAAGACTCCTAGTACATATCCTGTGAACAATCTGTGTACATACTCACACCATAGCTTTTATATTTTACCTGATTTGTACCTTCATCTGTAAATAAATCAGTAAAGCGATTATTATTATACAAGTTGTCGATTTTCATAATTCGATCCTATTTTCGGTATTTGAATGATCTGAAAAATTATGCAGCTGCAGTAAATGTTTGTGGTATGTGTTTGAATAAAAAAATATTTTTTAAAAGACTAGTTTTTTATATTACTTTTTAACAACAAGGTATTAAAGTGAGATAGAGAGTATTTACGGAACGGATTGAGTAACAGATTCTCGAATGGAAAGTAGAATTTAAGCCTTGTAACGCCTATATAAAACAGCTCAATATAATACTTTTTTTATTATCTATTTTTCATTTCAAAATTTGTGTGTGTGTTGATATTGTGAATATTTTTTTAATAACTGTATATAAAAATATTACCTTTACAAAAATAAAATAAAGACTGCGGAACTCATCTTTCCACTGCATGAACACTTTAATAATGTACTTCATCAAAATTTTAAACTTCGTTTCAAATGTTTTTTTAATTTCAAGAAAGTAGTTTACTTTAAATTTCACATCAAAATTGTTAATCAACCTCTTGGTCCCAAATAAATGGTTTAAAATATGGTAAATTTTTGTTTTATAATATACTTTAGTATTATCTCATGATTGACGGTTTAAAAGGATGTAAGAAACTGGATTAAAAAAAGTAAACTTGATCTAATCAAGTAGACTATATTCATTCTAAAACGAGTCCTTTGTCCTCAGATGTATAAGCTTACCTGTATGAGTATGTTAAGAACTAACCTACGTTATTCAAATCATCACCAGACATGCTAACCATGCATTAAATTCCACAATGTCCTGTTTTCTCTGCCCCGAGAAATAAATATTTTGAATTTCCTGTCATCAATTTTGATCATGTCCTTTCTTACAAAAGTCCATCAAATTTAATTGGATTTTAATTTACATTCAACATCATGTAATATGACATAACATCAAAGCATAACTCTTGAGGCTGCGGTTCATTTGCTGGCAAAATATTTTATGCAGCAGTTATTCTCGCTGTTTTATCGTTGCTTTTTGAAATCGGCCCGAAAAGCTTACCTTCTGTTTAAGGCAATTAACCTCATCGTAGCTTTTCCCTCCCTTATTTATCCTACCATCACAGGTTTCTCTTAAGTTTGGTTAATTAACGTCGCACTAGAGCTGCACAGTGGGCTATTGGCGACGGTTCGGGGTCTATCTCGAAGGAAAGACCCGGGAACATACACATTCATACATGCACCTCATTATTTTAGAACCATGGTCAGATGACGAGGAAACACCTGAACTGGCACCCAACGCCTTCAATAGACGTCGGGACTTTGGACCCCGATCAGTTTTATCGTGCACCAGTCCCGTATACACGCCGTTAATTTTGCGGATGTTCTGAACGACATTTCTAGTATTTTGTAGCGAAACTGGCAACCCTCCGATCACAAGATCACTACTTTTTACTTTTCTTTGTCAAGTCCATTGCCTGGCATCGAACTAGGAACCTTCGTATTCCTAGCTGACGCCTTTAACCGCTCGGCCACAGAGGCCCCGGTTTCTCTTAAGAGTTTGGTGTTCTAAGAAAACTTATTCAAGTTACCTACATAAACAACTTTGTCCCTTCAGAAACCCCATGACAAATCCGAATATTCTTCATTTTTGGCTATTACTATTCTACAGTTAGTGCTCATCTATCTTTGCAGTATCACTCCATAGGATTGGATCTATAATTTTTTTTAAATGAAATTTATGACGAAAGGTTAATGGGCAACATATTCCCCTTTAGGCAACTAAAGTAATCCCATTCCTATGTATCTATATCAGGATTTATAAATATTAAGTAAATAGCACTTAAAATCTAATGAAAAATCTTATATTTTTTTGTTCTAGTACTACTTTTTTGTTTTAGTTAGATTTATAAAGACAGTTGAAATTATGTCAAATAAGCACCAAGTAATCAGTCACAATTATAATGAAACTGCATCAAATGTTAACAGTTTAAACCAGTAATTTTTTTTCTCTTTCACGTTGGTTTTGTTGAGGGAAAAAAAAAGTGGTTATTTATAGTTATAAATTGTAATTTGCTTTAAAATTATATTTTTCAATATTATGGTTTGGTTAACATTGCATTATAGCTGCATAGTGGGCTATAAGTGACGGTTCTGGGCCTATCTCGAAGGAAAGACCCAAGAACTTGTAATATTAAGTAATAACTATATAAAAAAATTAAGTTGTAAACTTAATAGGATTCTTAGTTTAATGATCTTATTTGTGTATATAAACAGAAAGCAAACACACATTAGATTCTATTTTTATTATGGAAAATTTGGACACATACAATTCCTGTTTTGAAACGGGGATATTCGATCATTGGACTAGGGCGATGCAAATGAACAGACTGTACCTTGAGATTCCAAGAAGGGAAAATATATTAGTGCATGGAATCTCTTGAGCCATCTATAAACCGATTTAAAAGTAGCCTTACAAAAGTACTAAAATCATGCATTTGACTACTTACATGAAAATAATTTAATACTGTAAAAAAAAATAACGAAAAGAACACTACAACATACGACTACGCCCAAAAAAGAAGATAGAGTTGAAATTAACAATTGGTATATAATTTTAACTTCTTAAAATCGTGCGTAAACATTTCCAAAAACAATGGATTGTTAAAAATCGAGATGGCTTAAAAAACAATGGCAAAGTCCTACTGTGTTTTATTACCTTCACTTTCCTAAGCATAACAAGTCAAACTTTACATAAACAATTACAACGATGTACGTAATATTACATGTTAAATTTTTATTGTAGAAAAAAAGTTGACAGCAATTTCAACATCCTATAAACATTTTAAACAGCTCAGCCTTCGTTACACAACCACCACGAACATCACTTTGGAGGAAAAATTTCAAGAAATTATACATTTTTAGATATATGCAAGGGCCAAATGTTAAACAAATTGCATTTTAAATACAATTTAGTTCAATTTACAACCTTGTTACTGTGAGTTTCAACAATCTTTATCACTCAGAAGCCATAACTCACATCACATAATAACATTAAATAACCAATGAGGAATTATTTTAATGTTTTATATAGCATGAGCATATTTAAAATCTAAAGTAGCCTTACATTTAAAATATTGCTTTCACAGGGTTGTCACTGAATATTAAGAACCAATAACTGCAAAATGAGACAACTTTGCCGGTTTTTTAGAAAGATGTTTGGAGTACTGCTAAGTTTCTGAACCAACTAATCACTAAAATGCCTCTTGGTGGTAGCCTCTATTGAGTAGCAGGGTTTAAAAAAAAAAACGTCAGAATTGTCCCAGTAGATGGTTACTTTATATCCTAAAAAAATACAGAATTTAAAAAAAATTGACATTTAAAAAAAAATTTAATTCGTGGCAACCCTGTTTTGTTTATAAAGTATACACATTTATATCTTGCATTGCAAAGCTAAAAAAGTTTACTTTTATTTACACCAAATATGCAAGCTAAAATACAGGAATTATTATATTTAATGACTAGCAGGAGGATCAAAATTTAATTTAGCATTTGGCGAGTGCAAGAGTTACTGCAAGTAATTTCTACAGTATATTTGGCAATAGATGAGTTTTTAGAAAGATTTCATAATTATAGTAATTTAAAAACATAAAATGTTTATTGCTCATTCTTAATCGAAAAATTTTCAATAAAAATAAAAGCCATTTTAATGACAAGCTAAAGCGCAAATGACTTGGGATACTTGGGCTTTTATGCTTGAAAGGTAACATGTTTTAATACTGATCTGCAATCATAGTTTTTAAATATTTTTTTGTAAAAAAAAAAAAAATGGAGATATTCACATATACTTAATAAAACTTAATTACACTAATTATTCAGAAATATTGACATTGCATTTTACAAGTTTATATCAGCATAGGAAAAAACAATTAACTACTTTAATTAAAAAATTATTGAAGGATTAACATTTTTTTTCACTCCTTAAATGATGCTTGAAATTACAAACAAAATGCTATGATTGTTGACAATTTATTTGGACATCACATCCGTATATACACTGAAAATGTTGAAAAGATTAACTTTCTTTGACAAAATACATCCAGTAAACTGTATTTAAATAATCTAATTAAGTATTTTATCTTAATACACTACAATTTTATTTACTCACATTTTCTAATGCTGATATAAATGAATTTGTGCAAATACATACAATAATTTATTTTTGTGCTTTCTCTTAAACAACTCTTGTATATATTAAAATTAAAATCCAGTTTCTTATTCAAATATATAACAATTCAGGTTCAAGTCTGATCAGTTTGTTATTATTAATACATAAACAATTTAACAAAAGCACATTGAAAATAAAAAGTTTTTTCTTTACATTGTGTAAAAGAGGGGAATTTTTATATTAAACACATTTTACGTTATCTAAAAGCAGAAATTTAGATATTTTTTTTTTAATTATCAACACAAACTTTTTGCAATTAATGTAATTCATTCTAAAAAGTGTAACATAATGAATAAATTGAGATCAGTAGTTTTTTTTTAACTAATCACAGATGCAATCCTATCAATAATACGCACCTTTGGACAGCTTTTAATAGTTTTTATGCAATCTAGAAATTAGTATATTTGTTCTACATCATAGTTAGAATTCAATGTTTTATTTTCATTTTTAACTTTTATACTTATAATGTTTAATCAAACTATCTTGTGAAGAAAAATAATTCCAACAACAAGTCCTACATTTTAAAAAATATCATAATAATTGATAATAGTTCATATTTTGAGGGTGCTGTAAGTTTAGAAACCACTAGAGAGGGTGCAATATTTCCAATATAATTAAGAATCAATACTTTTGCTTTGATAATAAGAATCTGAATTATAATAAGATATTTTGGAGATTCAATACTGTGATAAATCTTATATGTGATTAGAAATATCAAATAATTAAAACATTGATTTTATACATTAAACTAAATTGTAATATTGACAAGGTTCGTATGCATTTTTCAAAATAAAAATAAAGCGTTTCCAAGGACTTTTTAAATACCTAAAAAAACAATTTAAAATAAGAAACTTATTTTTTAATGCAAACAACTTGTATACATTTGTAAGGAAAAGTTAGCTATAAAATCGAAAATAGGCTTCTTAGTATTTTTTTTTTAAATAAATGAATATAAGATGAAAAATTGGTGCAAGCAGCTAAAAGTTATTGGGTTCAAAGAATTTGTGGGTTTTTACTCGGATACACAGTTGTGTTCAATTCATATTAAGATCAAACATTTTTAACAAAGGATTAGTAAAATAATTTAAATAGTAGCCGTTTCAAGGACTTTTTAAGAGAGCCCACTGTAACTTGTAAGTATTTAAGGACCTTTTGATCAAAATTAAGGAGTTCCTACGTACATTTTAAGGGCTCTTATGGACATGAAGCCAAAATAAAGAGTTTCTAAGTATTTTTAAGAACTGCACGAACCCTGACTGTGATATTGATCGACATTTTGATACAATTAAATAAACAAATGGCATGGTTTTCAACTATTGTATACATTGTTAAAAATCAATCGGATGAACTGATTGAGCCTAGTTGTCACTTTCACTCAATACCTTATCAAATTATATTGCGAGAATCAATAATTTAAGATAATTGACAATAACACATCAAATCATGTACGATGCTTTTAAGTACCACTAAAAAGTGGTTATCTTCCAAATTAAATCTGAAAAAAAAAAACACTTTAAAACTAAAATCTCTGCAGTCTTGCACATAAAACAAACCTTGAACAGACTATGCAAAACATGAGCATTGATGTTATATTGTTAAAAGTGAAACACCTAGTTGTACACTTAAAACATAACATACAATCTAGGCTATGCTAAAATATCTTGGGAAGTGTGACATGTAAAATTACTTGTATGGTAAATTGACAGGAGGATTTGACTACAAAAGTTGTAGTCGAAAAAGTATGTAAATGTTATAGCAATTATTCCTACTGTAGCTGCCCTAATATATAAATGAAATGTATATATGCACAGTGATGCACACACAACTTTGTAAATCGATAATAAATCCATAATTGTTTACACAAAAAAAAATACATTCATAAAAAGCTAAACCTTTATGTAAAAGAGATCATTATAAGTTGAGAATGTAAATTTCTAGGGATACACCGAATTCCTCTTTATTAAACTGAATATCATTTTACCTGAATACTTTCATAACTATTAAGCAATTATCTTATTTTATCGACAAGAAAATTCCCAAGAAATAAAAAAGTCTATCACGGTAGAAGTTTACTCATATTACAATGGTATTGGTACCAATATAAATGTTTCCATTGTAATATTTTTTAAAACATCAACAACTCCTGAATATAATTATTAAGACAAAAAGTTAAAGATAAAAAGTCACCACAAAATTAACGGTAAAATTTATTTATATAAAACTAATTTTAGAAAATGCCCAAAAAGTTTTAAATTTAGTTACTCTGAATTAACATTAAATATCAATTTAAAAATTACAACCAAAAAAGCCAATACCTGATTGCTAATTTAAACTACTGATGCTTAAGACTTGTTATTTCATGTCATGATATATCCAATTTTTCCAGCAATACATCCATATGTTTAAATAATAAAAATAATTCATTTCATTATTTTATAATGGTTTAAGGTACAACTTAAAAGACATCTATAATATTTAATAAGATATTTTTAAAGATACAAACGAAATATGTACACAAAAAAAAGTATTTAACAATGAAAAAAAAAATTGTAATAATACTTGAGCTTTGGTGGGTTAAACACTCAGAATCCAGTAAATATGCGTATTCGGAGCATCCCTATAAATTTCAAATAATTTCCTTATCTTAAATTCACTAATTGGCATGTTTCTATGAATACATTTCACTCAATTATTATTTAAGATCATTGAAAGCAGAACAATTAGCAGAGATTGGTGTGTGGATGCCAATGGTGGTTGCTGCAGTCGTTGGGTGGGAGTCAGGGCACCTTGTCGTTCCGTGTGAGCAGCTTAAGGTAGGAGCACTGGACAGGCTTATGTATGGACAGGAGACCGAGAGCTTCCTCCACTGGGAACCACTTGCGCTTACGTCCTGAAAAGCAACACACAGAGCCATTGTACTCTGGGTTTTATACAAATGTTTTAGTCTATTGAAATTAGTTTTAAAAAATAGCCAGCATTTTAAAATTAAAATACGTACATTTTTTTTAAACAACATAGCACAAATACTTCTAGATACCATTAAAAAAAACATTGCAATTTAATTGGTGTCATATATTGTCAGCTTAGAAGTAAAACCATGTTTATTTTTATACCACAGATTTAGCAGCTGTAGCATATAACCATATAGAACATGTAGTTTTTTCCCTCTCTAGAGGGCAGCACCAAGGCAATTCACATTTAGAAGAATCGCTTGGATTTTGTCCCCCAAATAGTTTTTGCTACAGCTGCTAAATTATGGTTTAAGAATACAGCAGAAACTCATTATAATGAACTAATAGGTGGTTCGTTTTAATGAATGTCCGGTTTATAACAATTCTAAGAGGAGTGTAATGCAACAGGTCTGCATGTCCATCACTGAGCATACAGTAGTTAGCTATAAAAAAATACATCTAATAAAATGCATCCTTTAACATCATAGGTTGAAATGGAAAATATGTGTACTTTTTCACTATATTTATCTTTAGACCAAAAAGTTTCTGGTTCATGTTGATTGCTAGTATTCATTGGTTTGAAATCATATTTAATTTTATGCTGCGTTTGTTTCCTGCTTATTTCATCAGTTAATAACCGACAGCGGTGCCTAAGTGTTCATAATACGCAAACACATTTTCATTTGTTGATTATTCAACATATTGAATAATAAAATATAAATGGTCTTCAACCATGGTTCCTCAACTTCTAGGATTTCAATTTTTACAATATTTATATTGAGGTTCTACTGTATGTGGGTTTACTTCAAAGCCGAGAATATAAACTTTTAGGCAATAACAGATTTAACATACCAAAGCTTGTGATACACACAAATATAGAACTGAAACTCGAATGTGCAATCCTCCAATATAATGAGTATAAAAAATTTGTATTTTATTTTTACGTTTAAAAAAATTAGTTTTGAAGGACTTCTTAAAGAATCTAATAAAAATTTTAAGAGCCTTAAAAATATAATATCAGTCTTTTTAAAACATACAAAACGAAAAATACTCATTAGACACACTAATCACATATCATTTTAGTAAAAAGATGTTTACTCTTAAAAGCACATCAGTGTCAGTGGTATTTAACTGTTTTTTATAAACTTATCTGTCAAGTTCAAGGGAGAATTTAACCTGTTTATTTAAAAAAAAACCATTTTAATTTTTAAGTAATAAAGGAATGCAATGTTTGTTTCTTATTAAGACCTTTGGAGTTCCTAAGGTCCTTAAAAATAAGGAATTTTAAGTATGTATTAGGCTTATGTAAAGATCATAAGATTATTTTATAAATCTTAAGTTTTAAAGTTCATGACAATCTTATCGATAATTGTAATTTAATCATTTAAAAATATATTTCATAATCACCTATACTTTTGGAATCTTCCCATTCATCAAGCTCTTCTGTGACAACTAAAACAAACACCGAAGTTCGATGCTTTCGCTCAGGATTCTAAAAAAAAAAAAAAAAAAAAAATTGTAAGTAACTCAGTTTGCTACACATGAGAATATAAATAATGTTTACAATATTAATTTTTGTAATACTTAAAAAAACATTTAAGGCAACATTAATATTTATTCCATTGATGTTTTTTTAATATTATTAATTAAAGAGAAATAACAGTCTAAACAAGAATAGTATCTGTACTTTTTAATTTAACTATTTTCATTCTATTGTCAAAAAATTTTGCTAAGCTTGTCAGGTGAAGTATAAAAAGCAACAGTTGCGACTTTGCGGTGTCAAGAAAGATTTTAATCAGTTTAAGAAATGATTAATCACATTTTTAGGTAGTCTATCTTTGTCGCTGTGTCTTTTTATAACACTTTCATCAAAATCGAAAGAAAAACTACAACTTTTTATATGTAGTTATGGGACTGAAAAAAAAGCATATTGAAAAAATTTGGTAGCTAATGCCAGCGATGTAATAGCATTTGTTACCATAACAGCTAATTGTCAATGAAATTAAATACATTTTGCCAAGTGGTAATCAATAATAACATTGACAAACACTTATTTTAATTACGTTATTTTCTAGCAAAAAGTTAGACTTTAATTAATTTTTTTTACAGTATTTACTCAGCAGTTTATTGTCTAGAACAGTTTTATTATTTTGCAATAAAATTCAAGCAGAAAAATTAAAATAAAGGGTTCTGCAAAGAAACAATTTTTTTTGGGGGGGAGGGGGCAAAGGAACTGATTAGTAGAAATTGCCTCTGCCTCAAACCCTCTTAAATCTATAGTGCTAGATCAAAATTTCAAATTTGCGATAATTTGAAAAAAAATTAAAAAGTTCTATACTTTTAGAATTATTTCATATTGAGATATTGTTAATAAACAAGCACAAGTTTCACAAAAGTCTATGCAGTTTTATTTTAAAAATACATATATTTTTAAATGCAGAGGTAACAAAATTAGTGATTCAGTCACAGACACTCCATTCTTTATTGTATTGATAAAATATGCAGTCAAAAATTTAATTGTACTATAGATCAATTCTTTAACATCTCTTCAATGCAAGCTCAACAAAAAAGTACAAAATTAAAAATGACATACAAGATTCCTTATCACTATTTAGTAGATTTTACTTCATGGTATCTTACTTATCCAAAGAGATAAGTTGATAAGCAGTTTCAAGGTCTTAAAACTTGCTGTAGTATAACACTGACCTATTTACAAGAGTCATAAATCCAGAATGTACTCCCTGTATAAACACAATAAAATTCAGTAAGGAAAGAGTGCACATGACCTTCATGTTGATAAAAATGTTCTTTTGTATTATCTTCCCCTTTTTACAGACTAACCTACAAAGCTTAGCAATAAAAAAAATAGGCATCTTGTGTTTTATAGTCTGTGAATATATGCTATAAATCCCTCCTTTGCTTTTATCTTTACAATGGTGAAGCAGGGTACTATAACCTTGGATTTATCTATTAGTACCTTCATAAAGAAAAGTTTCATTAATGTATATAGCACTTTTTCTAAATAGTATATCATAAATAGTGGTACATCAGTAGGTATATTAGAAGAAATGCAAGAAGTAAATTCAGATATTTATACAAAAATATTATATATCCTTAAGGAAATATAAAAAAAAAAATTAATAAGGAATATCTATCAGGATGAAAATTTTATGTTATTTTCAGTGAGAGGGAGAGTTTAATTTGTGTTTCCAGTTTATTTTAATAGCTAGAGTTGTCAAAAAATATTCAAAAAAAGGTTTTATATTTGAAAATTTTAAACATGAAGAACTTAAAATTTATGTGTGGTTAAATATATGTTACAAAATGCCACAAAAATGTCAAGGTTGCAATTTCATATAGATTGTTAACTCAATAACATAATAAAAACAAATATTTTAATTTAATGTGAAAAAACTTACAAAGCTACAGGAATAGCAAATAAATTCGTAAAATATAATGACTTTTTAATCATCAAAGTTGCAGAAAAAACCCCACCACAGCATAGATTGACAACAACACACTTGAAAATTTTATTCAAACTTTTAAAAAGTTATTAGGACAAAATTCAAGCTTTAAAAGCAAAAACAAAACAGAATTTTTCAGTGCCAAAGTTGAAAATTCGTAGTGGAAAGTGACGATTTAAAATCTGGAATTGTCAGGACTTCGCCAATTCCGGATTTTAGATTATCACAATATCCATTATCATTCATACTCTTTTTGCAAAAACAAGTCCGGATTCCGGTTTGGAATTGAAATTTCCCACATTAAATTTCAATTTTCTTTACCATGGATACCCAAACTATTCAAAGAAATTGCTAAATTAGAGAATAAAAAGGAGTGGACAGCCATTATTTAATTGGAGACAGAATGTATTAAAAAATTCATAAATCAGTAAAATTTCGCTAGAATATTAGTTCTGTTAAAATAATGTTAACATTTCACACATGAGTTTGACCATTTTGTGTGCCAAGAAGCTAGGATAACTTTGCGAGGTTTTATTGAATGCAAGTCCATTTGGAAAACTTAACCTCTCCACCTAGACCTCTCTTCCCTACAGGGCCGAATTGTAACGTAAAATTACTGAAAATGTCCAGTTCAGCGCATTCAGAGTTTGTCCATTTTGTAAGCCAAGGAGCAAACTGACTTCGCAAGATTTAAATTAATATAAGTTTAGAATTTTTTGCAATTAAAAACAATCATTTCTTTTTTTTTTAGGAAAGACTTCCGGATTATGGACTTGATACTGTATTTAGTATAAAATTTGGCAGTTAGTTTTATAATATTACTTAGTCAACTAATTTATCATCTAATCAGAAAGCTCATACAAAATAAGAAACAAAATTAAGCCTGTGTGTATTAATACTGAGATTTTGTAACATATTCAACAATATAGAAGAATAGTATATTACATAGCCTCTTCATAAAATATTATTATTTTTGCTAAAAATAGTTGACAGTATTTTATGGTTCAAAATAATTTTAGTCTCCTTTTCGTTGCATATCCCTGCAAGTCTTTTATAATTATTACATTTTAAGAATTTGCGCAATAAAAGGACAGGCTGCCCCTCAAACACCTAGAATACTGTAGAATGGTACTTTAGTTAATAACTTCGTATACCTCAAATGTGCCAAGACATCGGCCTAAGTGTCCCCTGACTCCGGCCTCTTCGACCACCTCCCGGATTGCAGCCACGCTCGGCTCTTCGTTGGGCTCCAGGCCGCCCCCTGGCACGATCCAACGCTCTGGAGCTCTGCTGCTCGTCACCAAGAGGACCTGCACAAAGAAAAACTGTCACTAAAGCAAGAAAATATAGGTTTCGTTAAAGCCTGCTGGTTCATGGTACTGCATATGGCAAGAAATAAAAGATTGCATGTTTGAATACGATGTGAACTTTACAACGTTACGCTAAAGCCAGATTTGCTCCTATATTACAAAAGTTGTCTAAACATCAGTGCGAGGCGCGACTTTTTGCGATGGTTATCGCCCCGAGCGGCATGTGCCCCCACCCTGAGGTAATAGCTTTGCGACCGTCAACTGTTGTTGTAGTTCGATGTTACAAGATTCGGTTCAGATGAGTTGGCAAAGTTTTAATCGCCAGATTCTTGACTCATGGCACGATTAGAAAGTGCGGGTTTTGTTTCCGAGTGTTTTCGGTTTAAACTGATTTAATGGCGTGACTTTTTGGGACGTTTTAAACGTTTGAAGAAAAGGAAAATTAAATAAAGTATACAAATGCATTTAAAACTTTTCTTAATTGATAAAATATCGGATATTTTTTTATTTTTTTTAAAATTCAATTATTTTTTTAATTTTTGCGTGGTCATCGGCGAATCTACCGATGGTTTTGTTTCCGAGTGTTTTCGGTTTAAACTGATTTAATGGCGTGACTTTTTGGGACGTTTTAAACGTTTGAAGAAAAGGAAAATTAAATAAAGTATACAAATGCATTTAAAACTTTTCTTAATTGATAAAATATCGGATATTTTTTTATTTTTTTTAAAATTCAATTATTTTTTTAATTTTTGCGTGGTCATCGGCGAATCTACCGATGACTGGACCCTTCGCCACTGTTAAAAATATCCACAATTCCATGCGCATGTATACGACACTGGTGCATGTTAAATTTGATTGTTGTCTAATGTCATGATGCTTATGAGGTTGCATTAGGTACTAGCTCAGGTGTTGAACTAGTCATCTAACCATCCACAATGGATAAAAAATTATGAGGCATCACTTGACTATATTAAAACACACATGAGGTCAGAAATAGGTAGCCAAGTGTTCCATATTCATCCTATAGGTTTGGTTAGTTTGAATTAATGCTGCAGACACTAGGGTTACTTAATGTGATTTTGACGACAGTTTAGGATGTACCCCGAAGGAAATATCCGTGAACACTGACTTGTAATTCTCAACCACAGTCAGATGACAAGACAAAAGTATACTACAATGTGTAATGAATAAAGAGAAATATTAACTTCAGGGCGTTATGCTATGGTTTATGATGGGGGGGGGGGGGTATAGAGCCTTAAACTTACCACGTATGGGTTTTTACCAACTTTTTTAGTCACATTACCAACTTTTTTAAGAGTCTGGGAATTTACCTGTTTTTCCCCGCTTGGAGGGGAAAATTACAATTTGCCGATGACACAGCAATACTAGCAAAATCTAAGCACGGTGACATAGCCTTTTGGGAAGCTACAAGCCGCTTTAAACACAGTTGAAACATGGTGCGAAGACTGGCGCATCAAAATTAATGCTCAAAAGAGTGTATCGGTACTCTTCCGCAAACACGACACACTAGTTGATTACAACACCGATCTTGAGATCTTTAACACAGAGATCAAGAGAGAACACCACACTAAATACTTAGGAGTACACCTAGACAGTAAACTTAGCTTTAAAGAACACATTAAACAAACTCTCGCAAAAGCGACTGGTGCAAGTATAAGCTTAAATCCCCTCATTGGGAAGAACTCAAAAATGACACTTAGAAATAAAGTAATTCTTTACAAAACTATGATCAGACCAGTTCTGCTGTATGCCTGTCCGGCCTGGGCTGCAGTTCGAAGAACACATAGAAAGAAACTTCAAACATTTCAGAACAAAGCCCTTAGAAGGCTAACAGATGCACCAAGGTATGTCAGGAATACAATCTTACATAGGGACCTTAAAATGGACACTATTGACACAGCAATACTGACTATCTCACACAACTATAACATGGCAATCGAAAACTCAGACATACAACACCTTAAAGAAATCACACAGTATGATCACGAGGTAAACCAGAAACATAAAAGACCAAGAACCATTCACCACGACCCCACCTGGTAGGCATATCTAGACTTGCTTGTCACATTGACATGTCAAATTTCCGACAGCTGCTCCTTAGCTAGTAGCCAGGTTATGTTATTGTCTTCAATGTTGTGTATTTTGCATCTTATAATAATAAAATATGTACTACAAATCACTTGTTGTCTCTACTTATTTCTAACACACACCATCTACTGATGTTATTTTTTCAGGTATTTCTAACGAACTCGCGTTTAGCCTTAGGGCCCCCAACCCCCACCAATTAATTAGTAACTTCTTAGTTAAACTTAAATCCCTTAAACTTAAATTAAATAAAACTTAATACAATGATTTCCCCAACATTTTTCATGTCCAAGCAGGTATAAGAATGCTGGAAAATTCCTGTTGACTTGACAAAATTACTAACTGGTTAGCAAACTTATGAAACATTCCGCTTTTTTTTAAAAAGTGAAACTACTTAGCTTCATTTAAAAAAAAAGTTAAATGTTTCACAAATTTGCTGGTTTCTGATTTTGCCAGGTGTACAAGAATTTACGAACATGGGGGAAAGGGGAATCCTGCCCCCTCAGTGAGGGCCCTGGTTAACCTAACAAGAAAAATTATAATTTATTTTAATAAAAAACATTTAGGTTAAGGATTTATTTTTATATAAATATTTTTAACTAAATAACAAGTAGGTAATCAATATTTTTAATTTTGTTAAATAAAACTTTTTATCAAAATATTTAATAAATTAATTAAAATATGGATTATGGAAATATACAGTTTAATTTCATAAATCGAACTAAAATTATGCCAAAAGGCTGTTAAAGATGGTAAGTAGAATGTAAAATTTTGCATACAGTCTTAAGCGCATACATATACAGTACGCTAATATCGCAGACTCCCAACATCAGTCATGGCACCCTGAAATTGTGGTCTCCAACCACACAGGATAGCAGCTGGCTGGTACCCCCTTTGAACAGACGACTATGGTACTTGCTAACAAACTTTCAATCAGTATAAACCAATCACAGCCGAGGCAAATTTTATCGTATAACATTGACCTAAAACTCATTAGGCAATTGGAAATGTAACCTTAATTCCTTTTAATGCACAATATTGGTTGCACAGATTTTTCAGAAAGGTCAGTACAAATGTATTACAGGATACTTTTTTGGAGCTGGTTTTTTTCCCTTGACAAATGCAGTTTATAGCAGCCTCTCACTTCTGAAGTAGGTATTTTCCAATGCCTTCCATTCTGACAACTCTACGGGCAATGTAATGGCCACATAGTATTTATGCAAAGAATTTTTTTAGGATTTATGCAAACAAAGCTAGGCGACATAAATCGGCAGACGGGGTAAAGATGTCCCAACAATTGCTTGAGGGAGGTACCAGCTGCTATCCGGACTAGCCAAAGGCCAAAATTGCTCGGTATCATAAATCGACATGGAGAGATTTAAGGGTATGTCCACCAAAATTAATGATTATTAATTATTTTTTTAAGTATAAATTCAATTATGGACAAAATGTCACGATTAACATTTAGCACGTTACACAAAAAAAATGCAATAAATTCATGTGTTATCAAATAGATTGAATAGTTTTCCCTTTTGATTAGATAATTACTGTACTATATCTGTAAATTTAAGTTAACTGTATTATCATATAATTCACATTAATTCTACCTTGAAAACAATTTTTGTATTTTTTTTGTAGTCACAAGAGTAAAAAAATTTTGATTTCCGAGACAACTAAGAAATACCTAGTTACATATGTTTTATGAAGCGGAATGACATGAACTTTTAAATGGTAAATTTGAATTTTATCCTAAATGCGTTTAGTATTGTAAAAAATTTTATTTTTTATGAAAATTGGCTCTGACCGTCCCAAGAGTACAATGTACCAACGTGTAGCATGTCCTTGTTATGTCGACGATTTCGATTGTAAAAAAAAAATTGCCAAGTGTCCTTTAATACATCTGTTCACAAAGGTCAAAGGTTTATTAAGATTTTAATTTGACACTCAAACAACACATGCATGCTTTCAACAGTTTTTATAAATAATGTCAAAATAAGTAATAAAAATGTCATGTTTTATACCTCTTTAAAAAATTATACATCCCTTACTGCATCAATAAACAAAACCTATATAATATCCAAACCTAAAAGTCCATGATAAAGAAAACTTTCACCATTTATAACTAACTATAGGTATACACATTAAACACAAAAATGTTAATTTTTCAAATATATAATTCATAGCAAAACTTAAAGGACCCAATATTTATTTCAATTAATGATTGTGGTTTTCAATGCACATTATGTTAATTCTTGGAAGAGAAAGAGATTAAATAAAATGAAGGTCATAATCCAAGTTCAAAAAATTATATGCATGAAATTTAGCCTAACAACCATTTGGCATACGAAAAAATGAAACTAAAACCCGTCTGCAAACGCTCCAGAATCGGCAGATCAGACTGCCTATTACCCGCTAGTTCTTATTAAATGCATGTATAAATGAATGTTTCAACACCTTATTTAGATTGAGCTACAGCTGTCTAAATGCAGAGTGCATTTCATAGGGCGTATTAATATAAACAAGCAGCCAGTAAATCGTTGATGTCTATAGACCTTTTTTCCTTTACAGTAATCTCAACCGAATTTTTGTATATAAATATATTATTCAAGTTTCAACATTGATGTATATATAATCGTAAACTTATTACAAAACCTTCGTTTGTATATAAAAGCGGAAGCTTTATTTACACAATCCCTGCCATCTTTGTTTCGTTTAAAGTAAATCGTCTATTCTGCGAATTATATGGTTTTTAATAAGCAATAAATCAGTATAAATTTCATGGAATTAATTTAAAAGTGAATTTGTCGACACAATGGGGAAAAAAAGGCGAAATGACCCACCTCGGTTTCCTGTTCATCTTTCACACACAGGCATGCTGCCCGCCGACGAAAACCATCCTCATCGTACGTCCTGGTAGAGCCGGGTTTTTCCTTCACCATATTTTCCCGAGTAGATGAAACAAATAATTAGATGACTAATGCCTAAAAGATATCAGGACTTTGTGGACTACGTCGCCATATTCTCCATTTTTGTCACTAGCGAGATTCGCAGGAGGCAGCTGTAGCGCAACAAGATCACGGCAGCTTCAAGATTGCTGGGGTTTTCTCCTTCTGAAATAAGGTTGCAACATCCGCGCATCTTCTCTATTGTGAATCTTAATAATTCCGTTAAATGACATGGGTAGATCGAAAATTTAATCTGTTTTTTTTATTTAAAAAAAAAACACGATCGGGCAAGGGTTTTTTTTGTATGCGGAAAAAACCGGGCAATTTTATTGACCTTCCCCTTTCGGCTGGCTTACCCGCAATTCGCTCGTGCCGCGTAGCAACAACAGCTTTTTCGGAATTTGCCCTCTGATGACTGTGACGTCACCGAACAGCCGCAGTGGAAAAGAGACAGCAGCAAAAAATGAATGACACTCTGAGACTACTCTCCTCAGTGTTTGTGTTGTAAACTTGCATTTGAAATAATCCCCCCAATCATTAAAAGATGAATACATCCATCTGCTACCCAAGGTGGATCTTTTAAGCTCGAAATTCGCGAAGACATCCCATTTAATTGGTAAATATGATCCCTTTTCTCCCAGTGGTGCTGTACTGTTTTTGTGTGACTCAATGACTCGGAGTTTGTTTTTGTTTTCCAAAATACCAATTATGATGAAATATTTTTTGAGAAGCTCCACTGCACTGCATTGCGGAGGACGGTGATAAAGGTCCACTATCTCCGTGTTTACTTTCTTTATCTCAAACTCTTTCATCGATTAGCTGCCCGACCTTGCACTTGGATTTTTATAAAGGAAAACGGAACTGAAATCCTACATATAAATTTCAAGTTTGACCTATATTGCGCAAAGGGATATAAATAGTCGTTCTTTATTGCATTGTGCTGCGCTTTTCCTAGTAATTGTGTTACTGTATGTAGTTGTTTTAAATCTTTCTTAAAATTTTATGAGAAATTTAATTTTCTTTATTATTAATTTTTTCTTAGGTGAGAAGAGCCCCTACATTCTTGTTAGATTTATGCTTATATGCAAACTACAAAAAGAACTCTTGGATGGCCTTTCAGAGCATGGCAGCTGACTCAGGTGGTTCTTATGAACCTTTGCAGCTTGAGCCTTTTATACACCAGGTTAGTATAGATCTCATCATAGTGTTGCTTTTTAAGGTACAGCTGCTTTCTAATTCCATCTGCTAACTTGTATAAGTTGGCTGTACAATTTCCAGTTTTAAACTGTTTTGTACGATAAACTTATAAAATTGTACTATTTTGTCATTCAAAAAGCTTCTAAAACAGTAAAAATAAAAATTCAATTTAAAAAACATCAATTTATTATTTTGTTGGTTCAAATACATTGACCAGTCCCCATGATTTTCCATCAAATCTGCTTACCCTTTTCGCCAACTCTTCAAAGGGGAAAATGGAATTCTTTGATAGGCAAAAATCGGTATTGTCGCCAAGAATGTGTTAACTTTGCGAATATCGCTTTTTCAGAAGTTGTCTGTCTTGCACACTAACTTGTTCTTGACAATAAAAAAAGGTTTTGTTGCTGGTGAATTCCGGGAAAATGTTGCCATGGCACTTAAAATTTTAAACTTTATGTTGAGTCATTTGTCATATACCATTTTTTTCAGAAACATATGAACTTTTTGAATCTTAACATATTTTTTTTAAATTAACACAATGACTTTTATAAAATCAAGGTCAAAGTCACTTCTTTACTATATGTTTTTGCAGTGCGGAATATCTACATTTTGTTTCATACTATAACTTGACTAAAATCCCTTACCAAAATAAAATAAATAGATTAACTTTTATACTTTATTCATGTAGTTAATCTTTCTATTAATTTTTTTTGCAAAAAAAATATTTTTTAACCTTGAAATCAATAACTTATTAAGTTAAACCATAAATGTCCTTCCGTTACCAAAATACTATATTTCAACCACCTCACTAAGAAACCATTGGGTCTACAACTTAATGAATTTTTGTACAAAGCAGACTTATGGCACTTATTAATTAGAAACATCAACAATTTTATTTTGTTTTTAATTTAGATGTTTTTTAATGGTAACGGAAGGACAAAAAACATGGTAACGGAAGGACATTTTTGTATTAGCTGATTTTGACTGAACTTTCCACAATTAAACAAACTAATTTTCAGTTATTATTGAAATTCAAACACATATAAATATTATATAGATTAACTGTATTTTCTATCTGAATACCCTCCCCTGCTAATTTAATAAGTATGTCACAAATACATTGAGTTTCAATTAAAACTGGTACTACTTTTCTATTTATTCACTATATGGGTTCTTTCTACAATAAAGCCATAAAATGGGAAAAGAAGAAAGTTTAAAAGCGATTTCTTGCGATGACGTTAAGTGACGCATACAGAATTTCAGCAAGAAAATATTGATAGTAATGTATCACTATAAAAAGTTCGCAAGCTTAGACCCCAGTTTGTTTTGTTACAAATATACCTTCTACTTAAAGTATGTCTAAATTGTTTCGTTACCAAATATATAAATACTAATGAACAAAATTTAGCACATTTAAAATGAGAGTAATGGAATGAAGACAGAAAGCCATAAAAAAAAAAGATACAAGAGTTCATTTAAAAAGTGCCTTTATCCTCTTGAAAACAAATCTGCACATTTTTAAAGCATATTTTTATTAAAAGACATGGGAATCTTGTCTTTTAATAAAAGAATTCAAAGAAGAGGTGAAAATTGTAGTTGTACAAGTTGATTTAACATTCAAAAACCAACTTAACATTCATGTTTGATCAGTATAATATGGCTACATTGAAGCATTTTTGCTATTACTTTTTGCAAATGTACTGTAAATGTCCAAAGTGGTTAATGGGAAATTTACCACTATTGCCCCATCAGATAAAATAATTGATTTCTCCATCAGATAAAGTAATTCTCTCATGAAAGATGGAACAATATCCTCCTCTTCCTGACACACGCAATAGGTACTTATTATTTAAAACCAATTTCAAAATATGTTATTGAGTATTGTGAATACTATAGTTCTACAGAAAGAAAGGTATTCAAAGAAAACATACAATCAAATATAAAAGATGCAGACAAGGCATATGGGTTAAGAATGCATTAGCAGTTAGTGACTTTTAGTTAGTCGAATGGCAAGTACTAAAAGTATTATGTTAGGCAAGTGCTTCATTCAATGATGTCGTTGTAGAAGTATTATGTTTAAGAAAATAAAATAATGAATGATTAATTTATATTTCCTGAGAAAGAAGGTAACAGCTGGAATTGATTTAAATAAAATAACCAAAAATTGGATAAGCCAAAAATTTTAACAAATGGCTCTGGAAAAAGAATTTGTTGCAGAATTAAATTTAAAAACAGCTGAATCAGCAGAATTTAACACCTATTATTCTTTTTCAAAATATTAATGAGTAAATTGTTGTAAAACAATCCAATTTTACACACTTGGAATTTTTGTCCTTCCGTTACCTTAAAAAAACATCAGATTTTTGGGCATAATATAATAATTTCTAAAAACTGCACTGCAATTTATAATAATTGAACTATCCTTTAAGTGTTCTAATTTTTCTAGATTTTTCCTTTTTACGGTTTAGCTGAACTTTTAATAAAAAGGTGTAAGTGTGGTATACCACTTCCAAAAAACGTCCTTCCGTTACCATTACTAAAATTTAAATTTAAAAAAAAGTTATAAAGTGCTAAATTCTAGATTTTGCATTTTTAATAAAATGCAGTAAAGTGTATAAAAGTCTACCTATCAGTTATTTGAAATAAAATATATTTTTTAAATTATGAGCATAAGTTGTTGTACAAACTGGCCTTCCGTTACCGCCGGAATTCACCTGCTAATAAAACAACTCTCATTTTCCTGCTGCAGGGTTGCCAAAAAGGGTAACCAGTTTTGGCAAAAAAAATCAGGGTAACTGGTCAATGCATTTGATCCATTATAATTCTTATCCAGAAAATATAATTTAACACAGCAGTTGTTGACCATAAATGATGACCATAAATTGATGACCATAAATTAAACAGTATTTGAACTTTAAAAAACATAGATAAGATATAATAAATAAAATATTAATATACTATAACATATTTTAATAAAATATGAAAATATGGATCATTTAAAAAAAACGGGTGGCATCACAAACGACTTGGATATATGATGATAAAATTATTAAAGAAACAATCTTTGTAGATTGTATAGGAGAAGCGCAGTAAAACGTCACAGGCTGTCGCGCTGAGCGCTTAAAGGCAAAACAAACAGAATTCCGTTGCCTTTCGCTATGCATGCGTTGCGTTAAAAGGCGGTATTTTGTTTTAAACTCAAAATAAAAGCACACGATTAGGCACAAATACAAGTCCAATTATAGTTTTAGTTACATAAGGATTATAAAAACAAAAATTTCCAATAATTTTATTTTTCATATTCGAACAAAAAAAATACTGAACATAGACGATAATGAAACGTAAACTAATGATGCATTAATTGTGCACTATTATTTTATATTTGTAGCAATAACTTATAACTTTTTGTGTCAAGTTTTGTTTACGGGATACCATCATAGGTTCATTAAACACAAATAATTGAACCTAACAATAATATTGTTACAACTATATTTAAACATTTTTTGAAATCCATCGGCGACTTTGTTGGAATTCTGAAGTTGTAAATCATTATTTAATAGTATAAATATATAAATCGTATTACTTATATTGAACTGCTTGTTTACTAATCCAATAAATATATGCATAAAAATTTTAAGCACAAAAAATATTACACATAATAAATGTATTAAAAAAATGACTTCGATTCTGCAAATATGTTTTCTTGTAAAAAGTTTATAATTACACAGGGACGGCTTAAGGCCCAAATGACACAATAAGTTGTCGCATGGAGTGGTGGACTAAGAAGCAGTGGCGGCTCGCCCACTACAGCAAGTACAGCCGGGCTGCACCTAAATTCATTAGTGTATTTTAAAACTAAAATCAGATATTTTACTAATTTTCTTAAATGAAGAATTGAAAATGAAATTTCTCCGTTAGTAAACAAAATCTCCGATAAATAGTACGCATGTTATCGTAATGCACAATTCAGGAGGGGAAAGAACTCCATTCAATCAAACTGCAGCCAAAAAGCGAAATTCGAAATCGGCTGCATCGTTGCCATGGCAACCGCTACGTAGTATGTAGATTCTCCCCATGCTAATGCACTACATTTGTGAGAAGGTACAGCCGAAATGAGTTTTCTTGTTTTAGCTGCACTTGAGGTGCGATATGCTGATTGGCTAATGGGTGAAACGAGAACTTACGAGATTATATCCAAACGGAAATGGTTTTCGTGATACATTTACTGTGTGCTGTTGTTTCAGGACATGGTCCTGCTGTTGTTTCGTTATGTAAGTTAATATTAAAATTGACCGATTCGCATGTTTAAAAGAAAGCAGGGTTGCTTTAATTTTCAAAAAATAAGTAAGTGTTTTCTATTTTTCTCGCATGTTATCATTTCTTAAAAATTGAAAGGAAACTTATTTGAGTAGTGAATAATAAAGAATTTCCGTTCATGTAAGATTTTTGGAAAATAGGGGGGGGGGGGTATTCACAAGGTTTCGGCTGCACTAACATTTTAGACCACGGGCCGCCACTGCTAAGAAGGGTGCAAAATTTCCGTGGGAAACGAAAAAAATTAGAAGATTTATTCGAAAAATTTTAGTCTACATTAGGATGTTTTTAGATTGATATTTTTTAATTTAATTGTACATTACATTTGAGTAAATTGATAATATTGAGGTTCGCAACATTATCCGTGTATTATTTTAAGACGGCTATATATTGCTTGGATTTTGTTTTGACAAATGCATTTTTTACACTTTATAATATAGTAATTTCTTCCAAATTTTGAAATTTGGCGTCTTCATGAAACTAATAAAAACATTTTACTTGCAAAGTTAGAAAATTCCTGTATTTAAAATAAAATACTGCAAAAACAAAAATTAGCATAAAAATTCATCGAAGTTGTGAAATTAAAGGTTTTAAACAGGCTAATCTTTAAAAAATGTGGCTTTGAAGATTTTTGTTCCAAATCCCTTTATAAAACCTACAAAAAAACTTCAATTTTCAAACTTTGGTGAAGGCTTTATGCTGATTTTCTTAAACAAATTTGTCAAATCATCCATAAAAGAACTATGTATATTTATGTTGTTACCCGACAAATAAAACTAGCATAAAACTTAATCAATTTGTGAAAGTGAAGGTTTTATAAAGGAAAACTGCACTTTTTTTTATAGTTTTTAATTTTTTCATGAATTAAATCTTTAAAAATTCTGCATTTCCCTTTAATAATTTCAATACTTTATAATAAAAGGTGTTTTAAATGCTTTATTTCATGTTGTACAAGGAATTTTTAACAAAAATCTCCATTAAATGCAGTTATTTTTAAATTTTAATAGCACTTAAAACTGGAGTTTTTCTGCATAAAACCTTCAAGTTCGCGACTTGAAATTTGTATGGTGATTGTTTTTGCTTCACCTTCAATTATGAAGCAAAATAATTTTCGTTTGTGCACAAAATTCGCTGTAATACAATTCCCATGACGATCTTTTATAATATATAATAATTTGATGTTTTTAAAAGAAATTATTAATCACAATTATCTGCTTGATATTTTAATATATGGTAATGTTTTAATCATTCTTAGAGAAAACAAAACAATGAAAAAGATTTGTTAATTTATATTTACATATGTGGATATTATTAACATATAAGTATTTTTTTTAATTTGAATTTTACGCCGAATAAAACAGATATTTATTTTTTAATTGTATAAATATACAATTAAAACTAAGTAATTTTGATTTAAAAAAATTTCATTGAACTTGTACACACATTTTTCTTTACCTTTAAAATAAGCAGAAAACCCTAAAAAATAACTAAAATGTCCTTAAAACAAACAAAAACAGTAATAAATATATAAATTTATTTTTAAATTATAATTTTAATCAGTATAATTAGTTTCAAGTAATCCTCAAATGAAGTATTAACGATTAACGCATTGGTCGATTGCGAACAAACATGCTAAACCCACGTTAAAGGCTGACCCGTGAACGACGTTCATGCCTTCAGCTTTTCCGAGAAGCCGGTTTGTTTACAAATACGCCCTTCCCCTATTATCAAGGGGCATTAAAAAAATTGGGTCTGTTAACGAACCCATAATTTTGTTTTAAATCTTGCAAACGGACCCTTCACAAATAATTTCACTTTAAAAACGAACTATTCACATATTTTTTTCCAAAATGAAGATTTTAACCCATTGCATACTCAAGCAATTTTAGCAATTGTAAAGTTGTTTTTACTCTTTGGAAATTTTAATAATTTTTCCTGTTCATCTTATTTTATATTATTTAATTTTTTTCATTTAATTGTAAAGAGATAGCTTGTAAGTTGTTCTTCAATCCTTCGAATTAAAAAAATATTATAAAATGAAGTATTTTTATAAATTTAAAAATTGGGTGCATGATTAGAAAAACTGGAGAAACCTAGACATATATATATATATATACAGCCTTGCGCGTCGGAGGGTTAATGAACTTTTAGTATGTTTTTTTATGTATTTTGTATGTTGTTCATTAAAACAGGACCTTCATCTTAAAATTTGTATAAAGGAACCTTGATTTAATATTAATTTTAGTTTTGCAAAATAATGTTTCTTTACAATATAGAACTTTGTCTGAAAATATCTGAATTTTGTGCTGATTTTTAATTCACAATGAATAGATTTTTCATAATTTAGTCTGAAAAGTCTGAACAAACTTCTGATTATAGTTCCAATATTTTTTATATATTTTTGTTTTAAAATATTCTTAGTTATCTTCCATAAGCTCTTTGTAAAAGCTTCTGTGTTTCAGTCTTTATGTAGGATGTATAAATACAAACTGATATGTGGCTGTAAAACAATATTGTTGGCATTCCATTTTTAGCTTTAAGGTTAGTTTTAATAATAATATCTTTCCCGTAAAGTATTTGGAGAATTTCCAATGTCAGTGTGGTTTTAATGGTATTGAAATTGTCAGAAGTTTAATCTGTGTAGGTTGACAATTCCTTTATATCTCAATTCCAAATGTGCGTAAATAGCCAGAAAGTTATTCGAGGGATAATCAATTAACTCATAGGACATAGCATTTTGGACAGAAGCACGATTCCCAACACATATTATAACCGAGGAACTACAGTGGAATCACTAGATTTGTCAGAAGGTAAAACACAATGATGCATTTTTTAAGGAGAATGTATTGTTTTATTATAATAGGTATATCATTCTTAGGAACTTGATCCAAATTGAGACCTCATTGCAGTCACTTACTGGGGTCTTACAAAGGGTTTTAACTCCTCCCATTGTTCATGATATTGCAATAGCAACAGTTAAGAAATTCAATCAAAAATAAACTAAATTACAATAAAAATATATTCCAAACAAATTAGAATTTTTTTAATTTCTATCACAATACTTCTTGTTGAGTTGTATGCGGGAAATCCTGGTATTTGAACATGCAAAAAATATGTATGTGAATTTGAAATAATATTTTTTATATATTTAAATCACCCAATTCCAAAATGTATCTTGTCCACTTTGAAGAACAAGCACATCACATTTTTAAATAAAATTTTTTTTATCGTATTAAATTTTATTTTGAGATCTGGAATTAAACCAAGGTTTAGAATGTAATAATAGTGAACCGCTGTATATTACTAAAATTGCAGAACATAATTTGACTTGTAGAACAAATATTTCATTTTCCATATTTGTGCTAAGTTTAAAAAAGAAATGCCTTATTGTCTTCAGGTATTTATTGTAATTCCTTAGGAGTAGTCAAAAGGCAGGGTGTAAAGGTGGACCCCCTAGTTTTTAAAATATATGTTGATATTGATTGTTGTGCCTACTAGTTGTGAATCAGAAACGGCATTACAAAAGGGATTTTTAAAAACTGATTTTATAACTTTTAAAAGCTATCAAAAATTTTAACATTCTGATTATCTAGTGCACAATTAGTTGTTGAATAATAGATATGTTTAAAGTTTAAAACTTTAATTTAAGTGTTTTGTAATGTACATCTTTCTGCAATAGAAATGCAATTGTTTTTCTTACTACACACACACACAATGAGTTATAATATTTTTCGTATCTAGGTTGGAGGGCACTCGTCTATGTTGCAGTTAGATGAAGACACTATTTGTAAGCCTCTCATCTCCCAAGAGTTGAACTTCTATAAAACTGCACCTGATGCACTTAAAGAGTTTATGGCTGAATATAAAGGTAGGTTACTTTTAACCAGGAGTGGAATTTCTTGCAATTTTCCTGGACCCTCAAGTTTGTGAGAAAGTACTTGAGTATCCAGGTACACAAAATAATTTGGTATAACATTTTATTTATTAATTTATATTAAGAAATCAAATCAGAATTACTTTTTTAGGCACTTAACTTTGCTATTAAGTTTAATGTTAAAAACATCTGTAAAATAGCTAATTTTTTTTAGGATGTTTTAAACATAAACGATGAAAATTTCTCTCCCAACCAGTCATGATCCAATGACACTAATCCTTTCTTAGTTAAAACATACACTTGCTCATTTCTAAAGGTAATGCATATTCTTTCATCCAAATCATGAAATAAAGTAAAGTTACAAAACTTCAAATGAATAGTGTGCGAGAAGTAATCTTGGAGAATAATATTACTGCAATATCATTCTCTTTGGGAATATCCCACTACCTTTTATCCTTGCGACTATTATTGCAGTACCTTTGTTATTGAGTACAAATCTATCTTTCTTCAAAACTAACATCGTTTCAAAATACTTTTCTGTTACAAAACATGGTGTTCACAAAATCGTAAAATCCCTTCATTATAACTTTTCCACTTAATCAATATCTTGTCGCATAATATCATTGCGCCTTAAGTTAGTTTTATATATAAATATTTGTGTGTATATGCCAATTGTTTACGTGTTTCCACTTTAACATTACATAGTTTCTAACATCAGGAAGTGTTCATTTAATTCGTTGTGTTATTTTCACCCTTTAGTAACCCCATCATGTCACTTTAGCATTACTCCTACCTACCTTCCTCCTTGTAACACATCATTACAAATTTTTACAGTTAAAAAGCAATCGCTAAAACTTATTCTATGTATTTTACCAAACATTCCATTACAAGGATAAGAATTTCTATGAAAAGTGAACCCAATGTTTGTGAAACTATCCATTTCAACAAACTTTTGCTTTGTGATATCATGCAACCACTGATACCCCCACCCTTCCTTTTTCTCTTGTCATGTCAGAATCGCATATTAGACCCCCCAACACACACGCTATGTGAAGTTTATAATTATTTATTGGTTACTTTTAGAGATCAGAATCGAAATATAAAATATGGGTGAGGAAAGATGGTTGGATTTGGATGATGGCAGCAGTAGTTTTTATTTACAATAGTGACTCACTTTAACCAATAATTTTTTTTAGGTATGATAGAAGTAACCTACTCCGAATCTGATGATGGTTATCTTGATTTAACAACCTATTTGCCAGCCACATATAAAAAATCTTCTAGCAAACCAAGCTCTCGTCAAAATTCACTTACAGAAAATGAGCGAAAAGCTAAACACAGGTAATGTAAATTTCATAGGATTTATTTTTCGAAAAAATTTCTTTGTTTTCCTCTTATTCTAATCATTATATTTAAACAGTATGGATTTAATTATAATTTTTAAATTATTGCATTCTTGTTACAAGAGCTTCAATCCACACATTGGTCTTCAAAAAACAATTACATATGTGTAAAACTGTATATGTTATGTATAATATACCTGTTACTAAAAATATTTCCTTTCACTTATTCATAGATTGTTCAATTTTACACTTTAAACCATTAGACATTTTATAATACCATAGCAAAATGTTTATTCAGACGTAATTTTTCTGCAAATTTCATTTAATTCAGTCAATTAATGTAATGTTCTCATGAAGATAAAATTTCAGCTAATTTTTATTTGACATGTCTATTTTCTAATGTCTAAATTACCCTGCCTCTTAAAAAAAATTATTTACTTTATTTTTATTTGAAATGTATGCATACTTTTGTTATTAAATATCCACATATATAAAGTTTATTTAAAAAAAATTATAGCCTTTTTTCTTATAGGGTTTTGCTCATAAACCATCAAGCTATGTTTTATTTATTTACTTCTTGAATATTTTTCGCTTCTTCCATTTTGTAGAATGTTCTCTAGTTTTTATTTTGATAATTATTTTACTTTATGCAGTAGACCCCTTGGACACCAACTTAATGATGCATTTATTGTCTATTTTTAGAGATTTGCAAAAGTATCCGCCATTAAAGATGAATTGTTATTTACCTAGGATACGTTTATGTCAGTCGGGTAATATACAGATTGATAGCATAACGCTTGATGATGTGAAGAAGAACTACGAAGAAAGGAACCGTGGTAAAGCCCAAAATGGATCTTTGCCTAATCCTTGGGTTTTACACTGTCACCAGAAGCAGATGCAAAAATTGCAAAAAGCTTCGTCAACCATTAGCCAAAGTGAGAAAAGTTTCTTATTGTAATTTTCATAGCTTGTCTCAGTAGTTTACTTTCCAACTTGTTCAAATTGTAGCAAAAATACTCATTCTTCGGATAGGATTAGATAAAACAACATGTCATATGTGATAATAGTAATTCATTAACATAAGCCTAGATGTCCTAATTGGCAGAAATATTAATAATAGTTTTCCTAATTTTCATTTTTCAACACCACCCATAGCATCATCCTCTAATATTTTAAACAGTGTTCACTCTGGAAATAAAAAGGGGCAGGGCGCTGTTAACGGAAAAAGGGCACCCCGTTTTCGAAAAGGCACTTGGTTTTTTGAAAAAAAAGTTTGGAGTAGGTGTTGTCAAACAAACCCGAAACCAAACAACAAAAAAGTTCCGATTGTTAGTTGACATTTATCTAAAGCTGCATATTAGGCTATTGGTAACGGTTCGGGGCTTATCTCGAAGGAAAGACCTGTACAAAATTGATATCCCTTACTTTTAAATTAGTGCAAATAGTACAAAACAATATTAAAAATAATTTTTTTCACTTAACCAAATCGGTAAGTAGTTCTAGTTAGACCCCTTACAAAACTAATGAAAATATATCCAAATCCAAAATTTTGTAATAAAATGCCTAATCTTGTAAAATCACCTCAAACCATCTTCTCTTAAAAAAAAAACTTAGCATTTCATATTCGGCCACAGGCAATCAAAATTACTGCGGAATCATCGAGATTGCACAAAACGCATAGTTAAAATGGAGTTTGTTCTTCTAGTGTCATAATTCACTTCAATTCTTATTTACACAAAAAAAAATTAATCGATGCCTTCTTTAAAGACAGAGAAGTAAAAACGCTTGTGCTTGACTAAAAAGGGCAAGAGGGGCGAATTTTTTTTAAAAGGGGCATGATGGCGCTATCAATGAAAAAAGGGCGGGCTGGGCAGACCGCCCTTTAAAAACGCATAGAGTGAACACTGTTTTAAATATATAAAAATTAATATATACAATAAATTTGGTGTGTTGGTTGTTTTATAATGTTGCTCTAGAGCTGCAGCGTGGGCTATTGGTGACATTTCGAGGTCTATCTCAAAAGAAACAATGCCTTATTTTTTTAACCTTGATCATAAGGCGAGGACAACGCATGAGCTAGTGCAACCTCAATAGACAGCCAACAGGACATAGGACTATAATCATATTTAACATGCACCAATCACATTTGAGGGTAATTTGTCATTTAGTAGTGAATCTGGCAACCCACCGATCATAAGATCTCTACATCGGAAGTTTTTTCAAGTCCTTATGCCGATTCAAAATCGCAATCCTCTTATTGCTAGCCGGATGTTCCCCCAATAAATTTGGACAAATATAGAATAGGAGTGCCAAAGAATTAAAAGAGAAATATATTGTAATAATATCAGCACAAAATCTGAAACTGGCTATTGAGCTATTTTAAACTTGTCAAGCTTGTTTTAAGATTGGTTCAATACATGCTAAGATTAGCATGGACAAAAACAACTCTTACATTAATTATTAAAAAAGAGAGAAAACATTTTTATAGTCGTAATTCATCTTAATTTTTTTTTTTAATTAAACTTGCTTTAATGAGTTTCATCAAAATTAGATCATTAGTTTTCAAGAGATATAATCAAGCTACGAAACCTCGTTCAAATATATTAATATAAATTTAGATAATTTTAAATTGTTTTATGATAGCCATATACAGTATTCTTCTTTTAATGTAGCATTCTAAAAAATCAAGCTGCTATTTGCAAAATACTATATACAAATTATTTCTGTAGATCTTGAGCTTTAAGTATTTGAAACGATGTTATGTTTTATATATTAGTATAGAAAAATTAAATATAATTATATATTCAACCTTTATTCTAACCCTTGTAGCATTTATTAAGTTAACTTATTTTCTTTTGACTTTAGAAATATACAGTAGAACACCAATTATCCGGATTAATTGGGACAAATCCCATTCGGATAATTAGATAATTCACATAATTAAGGTTATTAGTAAAAGAACGAATTTTGCTTTAGTAATTATACCAAATGTAATTTAATGACTATTAAAAACAATATCATTCACTACTAAAAAACTTCTCAAATGTAGATTTTGCTGATTTTTTTTTATCGAAGTGATCCAGATAAATGGCAATCTGCTTTGTTTAATTTGGGTAATTTGGAGTTCTACTGTATAAGCTTTATAAGTATTCATTCCCATTGGTAGAAAAATCTCATTTCATTTAACTTGATGTTTGCTTGCATTTTCTTACTAAACTAAACAGAATTTTTTTTCTGATTTTATTATTTTAAAGATTTTTGTGTGGCAAAGTTCAAATTTGTTGAAATGGAAACTGGCTCTTTATTTTAAATTTGCTTTCAATAACCACATTTAGAATATATAATTTTCAACATAAATATTTTCAATAAATAGCCCTTGCAGTTTAAATTACTTAATGTGAGCGTATAAAATTTATATTCATAAGCTGTTATTTGAGTGAAAAATTTCAGAACACTGTATTTGAAGTCTGATGCTTTTTCTCGCACCCTTCCTTCACTGTTCATTGAGGTCTGCGTTGTGAAATTTTTTTTCTCAATCAGGGCATCCATCCAACATCTGTTATGCTTGAAGTGTTGTTTGAAAGTGTGAAAAAAAGATCTGGCTTTGCGCCTGTGTTTTGGCTGTTGCCAAAAGAATGTCACAAATATCACCAACAAAATGTAAATTTAGTCAATAAAGGAGTGGAATCGTAGGCCAACTTTGCATTATGGCGAAGCAAGTTGACCCTAATGTATTTTAGCAGCAATGGTTGTTACTTTGCTTTTCAAACATTCATGATTTAAAAAAAAAATTCTATATTCTATTTTAGATTTTTTTTTTTTAGTTCAGAGTGTAAAAAGCTGAGGATTTTTTTTCTTCTATTTCTTTTGTTTGTAAATTTTGGTATGCCTATTTTTAAACATGGGGGGAAGGTATTTGAAGTGCACTTAAAGATAAGTTGGGTTTGAATATAGGTTCATAAACATTGGGAGATAGAAATGTGCTTGGTTTTGTTGACAAAACATTTAGGATAGAGCACATACCATTATTGAAAGGTTAAAAGAAAGAAAAAAAACTTTGAAAATTTAGTGCATTGAAGCTGACATTTGGTTTATAAATTAGTTTTAAAAACATTGTTTTATTCCTAGTTATTGCGAAAGTAAAAAATAATTAAGACATGACTTTGTATTAATGTAAAAATATTTTTCATTATTTACTTCCTTTAATTGCCTTAATATTGAAAAATATGGTTTACTATTTTTAAAATTATAACAGGAATTTTTTTACATTGATTTTCAATGACATTGAAGAAACTGATAATAAGGTTACCAGATGTTGCATCCAAAAAATATTCTATTTTTCAAAATTACTTAGAATTTATATTCCAAAATAAATTCATAATCTCCTAATGTTCACAAATAGAAATAAAAACATTATGACATAAAATATACTTTTGATAAACTAAATTTGTAATATTCAATATTTAAGCAATCTCTATTTATAAAACAAAACAATTAAAGAATATTCTTAACTACTTCCAGTAAGATTGACAAAAATGTACAGTAAAAAAATAAAAGCATTTCATATTTATTTTATAAAATGGTGTTGTACCATTAAAGATAAACAGACGTCTTCAGTGGCATGCCATACCTAAATTGATAATATTTATATTTTACTATTGTGCTACAGTTGACATATTTCTTTGTGTATATTTCTGTACACTGTAGCATTGGATACAATGAGACAAAGAAGGAATCCTAATTGTAACAAGGCCAGAAACAAATTGATTACATGGAGTAACCTTTTTTTTTATCTCAATCATATAAAATTTTATCCCCAATAGCAGAAACTTAAGCTCTGAACTCTATTATTGACATAAACTCATTTGATATACTCAAATATTTTATTTTTAGGTTAATGCATAAAGTAAAATTTTTAAAAAATATTGTAAGGTAATAAAAATTAAAGTACGCATTTTTCTAATATTACAATTATTTATCATGGTTCCCACTGTTTCCAAAAACTATTTAGGATTTTAAAAAATTAAAAGGACTAATAAAAAATGCTGATAGACATTATACATCAATGGGATAACTCTAAACCACAAATTAAGGATGCATGCGTGATAGTAATTATTTGTTACAACTTAAAATGTGCACTTTAACTTTCATTCACAGCATTGATTTGACTTTCTGGCGGAAGATTATTGTTGGTTCTTAATAAAAAAATAATGGCAAAGTAGATTTACATCAATTAAGATAGGATCAAAAGAAAAATGTGTTTGTGTACTCATGTAACCATGGGAAAAATTACATAAGTCTTGGATATAATACTTAACGTAGTTTTCAAACTACTATAAACTTCTGTCCTTTGGTTTTTGAGGATCCTTGATTAAAATTAAGGTTTTATGGGTCCTTCCTTACAAATGAAAATTTAAAATAAGGATTTTAAGAACCAATGGAACACAGCATATGGGTGGGCTATCTGCCCAATAGTGCAAGTAACAAAAATAGACATTCTTTTTCATTACTAGGCAACTAATTACCATTTGGCCAAGTGGTGTGGCTCCTAGTTTAATAGGTTGCCCAATATTGAGTTGTATGTAATTCCTCTCAACGACAGAGCCAAGGATAATTGCAAATTCTCTTGTCTCGAAACTCTGCTTTTGGACCTCCAGTATTTGGTAGCCAAATCCCTCCCATATGCAAAAGTGTTAGATTTTTAAATATTTTATAAAAATTGTTTTCCAAATATAACACAATTTTTGACTGAAAAAAAATTTTAATTGGACAAAAAAAAAACAGCATAGAGATTTTTGTGAATTTAAATATGCTATTGCTGCAAAAACTAAAATTAGATAAGTAAAATAAAATTTCAAGATTATCACAGTAAACATACAAGTGGGGAATCCTGATAAATTAGTTTAATCAAAATTTAAGTTTAACATGTTTGAATACAGAGTGCAAAAAAGTTTGTTTTTTTAAACCACTTAAGTTCACACATTTGCATTGCAAGGTTTCTGCTGCTGGGGAGTCCAAACAATAAATAACCTTTTTGATCTGCTATACATGATGACCTTTGTCCACTTGCCCCTTCAGAATGGATTCCCATTGGCTAGAGCGATGGAGGGGATTGAGACCGGCACTCTATTGTGGTGTTGCTCGACAGCTCTACCGGAGTTGGGGTCTCAGAGATCTGGTAACCTTATTTTTTTTGTGAAAAAACATTTCTTCTCTCATTCCCAATTCCTCTCCGAAGGGACTGGTGCACTAACCGTTTGTCTTTCTTCCCCCCTCAGTTGGAAATTGAGTGCATGCAGAAGGGTTTTACCTTGCTTTTCTCTTTGGTAAGGTATGAGAGTGCCGACCCATTAATTGTTGTTGTTTTACAGACCCATCATTATCATGTGGTCATTGAATCGGCATCGTTTTATGTTTTGCAGAGTACATCTTGCTGGAGAATCGAGTTTCGAAGTACGAGTTCCCATGCATTCTGGACATCAAGATGGGGACCCGACAGTACGGCGACAACATGTCACTAGCGAAGAAGCAATCGCACACGGCTAAGGCAGCAGCTTCGACTTCTGCCATTTTGGGTGTGCGGATATCGGGAATGCAGGTGATTCTTTTTTGTTGGTGTATCACCCTCCAGATTGGATTTTAATCGTGTTTTTTATTTAGTTTATTATATATGGTTTGAGAGGTTGCCGTAATTTAGAGTTGATGCTGTTTGAAAGCCACCAAATTTTTCTCTCCCCAATAGTATTTTACTTTAGAAAGAAAAAAAAAGGTTGCAATGGACTTTTTAAAAAAAAGGTTTAGGAAGATGGTAAGTTGCATTTTTTGAATTGTAAAGATGTCAGCAAAATTAATATTAGAAAATTCATCCTTAATATTTTCAGAAAAATAAGAAATCGTACTACAAAAGCTACTACAACCACAGTATCAAGATGTTTGTTCCATAAAAATTGCATTTACAAGCTTATAAAAAATAATTGTTGGTAAAAAGAAATTAAAAAAGTTATCCAAAAGACCTCTGTATATAAAAAAAAATTGCCATCTATAGTAATAATTTGATGTTTTATCTGTTATTTGAATATAAAATGTTAAAAAAAATAAAGCTTAGAAAATATAGTTCTTAAAATGCAATTAGTTTAGTGTCTGTAAGAGGTTAGATTTTTAGTTTAAAATGTCAAATTGATGTACCAAAGGTTATACAGGGTGCGGCAAGTTAACTTCCTTTTTTGAAGTGAGTGCTTTGAAGTTTACAGGAGCCCCAGGCAGGTGGGCGTGGTCTCGTTCGAGAGAGGGGATCATAAAGTTTTGTGTGATCTTGTGGTTCAGTGGGCATCATGCGTTGGAGTAATGAACAGCGTGCATTTGCCGTAATGGCCTATTTATCCAACGGAAGTTTGGTGGTTTCAACCCAGCGCGCTTTACGAAATCGCTTCAATAGTGAGCCTTTTGGACATATCCCGGACCGGAAATCTATTCTTTGGTGGGTGACAACGTTCATGGAAACTGGTTCTGTGCAGAAAAAAAGAATTGGAGACGCATGTCCCATCAGATCACCCATGGTTTTTCGAGGAAAATGAACAGACTGCCACAGTCTCTTCAGACCATTATGTAAACATGCTCGAAGAGTTGTTTTTTTTTACCACAACTTGATTAAATAGATTTAGGAGAAGTATGGTTTCAGCAGGATGGTGCAACAGCCCATACTTCAAGGGCATCGATGGCTTGCCTGTTGCGAATTCACTTCCCAGGGCGCCTCATCTCACTGAGAGGCGATTTGGAGTAGCCGGCGCGTTCTCCCGATTTATCCCCATGTGATTTCTTTTTGTAGGGGTATTTAAAATTCTGTGTCTATACTGACCGCCCACAAACTGCAGAAGATCTGAAAAGAAACATTTAGGAAGAAATGGGCAACATACCCATCAATATGCTGGAGAGAGTGATGAAAAACAGCAGAATTCAGTTCACCCAGTGTATCGATAATGGCGGGCGTCACTTACCCAATACGATTTTTAAAACTATGTAAACCAAAACTTTAAATATGTAACTTTTGTATATATAAATAAAGGAAAAGTTATCTGTACTACTTTTTGTTTTATTGCAATACGAAATAAGGAAGTTAGCTTGCCGCACCCTGTATATGTGTTGCTTGTAACAATAAGGATCAGCATTGCATAGTATTAACATTAGACATGGTCCTTCTAGTGTCAAACTACAGATATATTGCAATCCATACTTTCCTTACTTTGCAGGCTTTACTACTGCTCTGTTGCCATATTGTAATATATATGTTATTTTATATTCTTAGACTTAGTTACTGTTAGTTATATTTTACCTAACATGATTTTCCCCCAGGTGTACCACCAAGAATCTGGTCGCTACTCGTGCCACAACAAGTATTATGGTCGCAGCTTAACGGTGGAAGGCTTCCAACAGGCCCTCTACAACTTCCTGCACGACGGTATGAAGCTCCGCCGGAACGTGGTCTCGGCCCTTCTCGAGAAACTCCGCAAACTGCACTCTGCAGTCCAGAGCCTGAACACATTCCGCTTTTTCACGAGCTCGCTTCTGATCATTTACAACGGCAGCGAACAGTTCCGCAGCAGCAATAAGAACGAGGCTTTACAGCTTGCCGACAACGGCAATGTTGGGAAGGACAAGAAAACCGCAAAGGACACTCAGCCAAAAGGCTGTGATAAGTGCTCAGGGGCGAGTTTCTGCAGGAAGCACGTCTCTCCACGGCGAGTGGACAAGGCAAGTGAGCCGGTCGTTGACCTGTGCATGATCGACTTTGCTCACTCGACCCACGGCGAGATGCCAGACTGTTCAGTGTCGCACGAAGGGCCCGATGAAGGGTATTTATTTGGATTGGAGAATCTCATCACTCATCTGGAAGTTATTCAACAGGCAGATAAATAAATAGAAAAAGCTTCCTCGAGTTGTGAAGCGCCATTTGTACGTCTGAAGGGAGGTTGCACATAAAATTGCATGGCTAAAAGCTGTAGCCTGTTTTTTTCTTCTTTTTTGTGGAAATGCCATTGATTATGGCTAGGAAATGATAAGAAATGTGACATTGTGCAATCTAATTTAAGAAACATATTATAAATTGTCCATGCATGAAAGTGTCAAGTAACAATCTCTCAGTATTTTGAGATAAATGGTTTTAAAAGTTTTTCTCTGTTGTTGAGCTTTACTCTTACTATTAGCCATAATAATATACTTAAATAAGAAAGATTAAAGCTTTAAAAACGGTCTAGGAAGTACACAAACACTATCATGCACAGTGTTGCATGAATATCTTTTAAAATTTACTTATAATGTCTTCGTGCATGGGGCTGAACACTGTATAGATGCAAAAATAGCCATCTCTACTTTTTCAATTTAAATATATTCTAATCCAACATATCTCTTTTATAAAATATGTAAGTTATATTGGGCAGAGAAGACCCAATCAGTTTGACACCAACAGTCTGATCTTGTATTTCTATTGCAACGATAATCTGTTCAATCAGTTAGAAATAACTTGTTGTTCTTCAGTGGGTGGGTGGGTGTTTGGTTATAGCATGGAAATCTGGTTAAAATATTGACCAGTCACAATGGAAATATTAATAGGTATATATTTTAGTGGCAAATTCGTAACCGGAAATTGGATTTTCCTCAAAGGAGCGAAGATTGATACAGCTGCCTAATTTTGCAACTATACAGCATTAAAATTAATGTCCTTAATTGTAAACATTATGTAATAAACTTAAATATATAAGATGTAGTATAGTAACTGAATGAACAAAGGTTTTACACATAAGCTTATTTTTTTTATTCAATGAAGTAACAGAAATTGAATAATTTTGAGTTTGTGAAGGCTCTTAAAGGATGCACGTAGAAATTGAAACAGGTTTGAGCCTTTAATTAAATTTTACAATTAATTCATTTTTAAAAAAGTTCAGAAATCATTCTGATATTTAAGTCTGTACCTTCATAAAAAGGAGCCTACTTGCAAATAATGAAATCGTGTTAACTTGTTTGATAAATGTTTCAATAGAAATTATTGGCTACTTCATTCTAAGTGCATTTTATACAACTTAAAATGACTATAAGCCAAGAAGATGCAAGTTAACAGACGTATACATGGTGCTTCCCTGAGTTTTTTTCTTTTTAGCTTCTTAGGCTAGGATCAAATCATTGCATTTCTTTTTCACAATCACGTTTGGTGTATATTTAATTGTGCAGACATACACGTCTACTTGTTTACCAGTATTATTTTATTTGTAAAGACAATTGCATGGTTCTACATTTTTACCAAAGCAGGATCAAGGGAAATGTGTCGCTGGATGGTAAAGTTTATCGATGGAGTTATTTTATTTGGATTTTTATGCTGGATTTATATTTTTGCTCATTCTTTGTTAATCAAGGTTATATTTAAACTTCATAATTAGTTGTGTGAATTAGGGATGCACCCAAGTAAGTCATTCAGACTATTTGATTAAAAAAAATATTTAGTATCTGGGGAAGAGGACATGCAGAATTCGAAGTCATTCATTTCCCACTGAAGTTTAAAATAGGTGAATTGATTTGTTTTTTGCTTCATTTGAATGAATTTATTTTAATATTAAGTGATGTCTAAAAATTGGTAAAGGGTTAGTTTGTTTTTAATTTTGTGACATTTTTCATAACTAGTTATTTTTAATAATTTCTAATTTAGATTATATAATTTGTTAATTTAAATCTCGAATATAAACGTAAGTTCTTTACTATTGATATATCAATATGTTCAGTTAAATGTCTTTCTTTTAATTACTTTTTTTCTCGCAAATAATTTTATTAAAACGAAAATTGAATGTTTATCATTTTTTTTGTAACTTTGTTGATAATAAAAAAAAAGTTAAATTATTGTAAATTTATAATTTTACTATTTGGTTTGACTGCTAAACTCACACAGCTGCCAATTTCTTGTAACCTTTTGCAGTTAGCATCTTTTCTGAAGCAAAGCCACCAGGTGGTCAGTTTCATTTTTGGTGCTCCAGTAGCGACAATGGAAAGAAAAAGGTTCAATCTTCATGTCCCATTGGATATGTAATTTGTGTCTTGCATTTCTATTTTGGGACGTCATGCCTTAGAAATATTAACATTTGCTATGCTTTTAATTTGTCCAATCCAATAGATAGGACAAATATGTGTTTGTTGAGATTGGTGTTAGTTGAAAATGGTACCTACATGTGCAATTATATATTTTTAATAATTTGTAAATATAATATTTTTAAATCAGTAATAAGTTTGAAATTTTGAAGAAAAAAAAACAATTTTTATACAAAACTAATATTTGGTGCATCCCTAATTTCTCCATTGAAGTTTCGTCAATTGTGTGGCTCTAGCGTGACGTTGTTTCAATCAACCATATTTGTATTATGTTTTATTTGCTTTTCACAACTCCAGATTTTGTTTAAAAATCCCAACATGTTATCTAAGCTTTTTCCTCCTGGTATATAGAAAACACCATTTGTGATGCTGAAATTGTGAAAATTGTTGTATATATATGTTTTGCAATTGGGTGTGAAGCCTAAAAACTTAAAAAGTATAGTTTCGCGTGATTGAATGGTTCAAACTTGGTGGGAAAATTTATATATTTGATTTTGTTATGCGAGAGCTTATAAATATCTAAACAAGTTTGAGATTTAACTAAATGTTTTTCATTAGGTATTTTACGATTGTAACTTTCATTTTTAACGATACCTGTGATTTTTTTTACTTATTATCCCAGCATTTGTTTTAATTTATATTAGTTAGTGTGAAGTAAGACTTTATTGGAGTTTTTTTTCTTTCTGCTGTATTTTGTTATACTCTTTGAATTTATTCTTCTCCCAGTGAATTACTCGCATTTATAAATGGATGTGATTATTTTTTTATGTACATATTTATAAAGATTTAATAGAATATAGTGTTTCTTATGGGAAAAATTAGGCAAAATTTTATATTATGTTAGGTTTTTAAATTATTTTTAACAAGAGTTCGTTCTTTTAAAAACGAGACATTCATTTTAATTTTCATATATCATTTGTTTATATTAAATTCCACTTGTCGAAAAACATGCATTGGATTAATGTAAATCATTGATGCAAATTTTGATACTCGTAAGTCTTTTTGAAAAATTATAATAATTTTATATCTTTATTTTCTGATCAAGTTGAACACAGTTTGTTTCGGCATGATTCCTCTTGGTGTAAACCGCCTCAGTCAGAGCCGGATTCCGAGTTAGTGGGCCCCTAGGCAGAATATGTGGTATGTGTCCCCCAACTATACGGGGTAATATATATATATTCCAAAACTGCACATTTAATCATTTTTAAGTGTACAAATGAAATTGGAGTACACTATTTTTTAAAAATTTCCAATACTGTTGCAAAATGTCTGGTTTCATGGAATCTCAAGGTGCAGTGGCGGTTTAAAGAACTTAAATATTAAGAATATATTTACAATGTACAAATCTGTTTAAAAAAATAGAATTTTCTCTATTACAAAAAGATTGTAGTATACTATGTATTTTCATTGGGATTTGGATTATCATCCTTCAAATAATTTCTCTGCAAGTTGACTGTTTTTGTGTGTTGCGTGCCCCTCGGCTGCATCCTGTGCATAAATCTGACCCTGACTTCTGCTTGTTTTTGGATTCATGCATGCTTGACTCTTGAAACGAGATACATTTTGCTTCCTCACATAATATCTCCTTAATATCCGAGAGAATCCGTCTACAATTTCTAATCTTGTGCTTATCACACAAATTGAGGGGATTTTAGTTTCACTTTGCTTCAAAAGGTAGGAGCAAATATTTTTTGATAACAAATAAATACTTGATTCAAACCACATCTGTCATGTAGGAAATTAATGTAAAATTTTATTTTAACATAACTTATGAACAATTAATAAATATTTTTACATTCAATATTTATACATTCACTTGTGCATTTCTTTTTATGTATTCCCTAGCAACCCCACTTATTTCTTCCAATTCAGAAATGATTGTTCCATTTGTCAGAACTACAACATTGGACTTGACATGCATTTCTATACTGGTTAATATCTCTCGTTTTGAATCTCCAGTATTGTAAATGACAAGTAATGCTAAAACACATTTTTTTTTTAAAGTGCAGTTTTATCACACGTCCTGGGTAGTCAGTAAATGATTAAAGAAAGTGCATACTGATTTGGCAGTTATGCTTTTCTAAAATTTTAAGTTTTTTTATACTCGGTGAATATTATTTTGTCACCATTTACCCCATCTTTGCAAAAGTGTAAATATTATAGTATTCTTAGTTTTTAGATATTTGAATTGGTTTAGTATTTACATATAGTCGAAAACTGGTTGTCTAACAATTTTTTTTTTCCCTCTAAAGTGCAGCAGCAAGGTCATTCACATTTAGAAGTGAATTGCTTAGTTCGCTTTGCCTAGAACGATAAGTGAGTATGCCATCCAAAATATTTACAACGCTCTTTCATTTCCAGGAAGCCCCTCAGGGGCTCGCATTTTGCGAGTACGGGCTTGGCAAACCCGAGGCACCCAAGCTGGGCCTTGCTTTTTTTCTGTCCAATTTATGAAGGCCCATAGTGCACCGCTTCTTGTTTACTTAGTTTGTGACAAGTTTTATTTCAAAACTTTAATTCTTATACTTTAGTTAATATATTGAACCCTACATTTTTTTATTCCATAGCTTTTAATTTGCCCTACCAATTTTTAAATAATTTAGATTAGGATGCGGTGCACTCTATTGTAGATGAGTTGCTTTATGTCCTGATAAATTACAATTAATTTCCTATGTTGTATTTATTGGTGGAGGAACATCTAAAATGACGTATGAAATCGTTCGATTCATTGCATTTGTTACCTTCATTGTAAATAGTTCGCGACATGCTGACGTGCAATATTGACATGAAATGTTATCTTCGTACCAGTCTATTTATCATCAATTCAAAGGAGCACCAACATCGCTCGCACATAACTGGATATATGCAACTGTTAGATTAGACATGTGTTTGTACAGATCTTTGTGTATCTCTGTATTTTCTGCTGATCTAGTTGGGTACTGGCAAGCCCCCCCAGCCACACCCAACATCTGCTGAAACTATGGTCATAATATTTTGGCTTGGGGCCTGATTTTCCTTTCTACATTATAAGCTAAGACATTGGGGCTCTATAAAAATTATTATAAATTACCCTACATAAAAATTATTATATTCATAAAATAAATTGCCCATTTGATATAAAAAAATTAACTAAAGTCGTTTTGATATTTCTATTCGGAATTTGACTAAATTTTACGAAAGAGTTTCCCATCGTTGTGTTGTGCCTATAATCCTGATTTTGAAAATCGGGCCTCCAGACTAGATGTACATTTTGTACAGTCGGGATCTTGTGATCCTGGATTGTTGTGTACAGATATTTCTGCCGCTGTTCCCCTCAAAGCAGCGCAAGTGGACTCCCACTTTTGCGATGATTGTTACCGTTGATGTAAATAGATGTTTTTTACAGGAGGGAATCTTCACGAACCCTTGTTTTGTTTAGCCAGACTTGCTGAAATCAACCAATCAGACGAACTCTCACTATATTCATCGATTGTACAACGCTACGACCACATAGACCTGGATGTGCACTGTTAACGGGTGGGATTTTAATGTCCCAGCGATTTGTACATACAATCGCGATTGATGCTAACATATAACATGCAAATAAGTGTCAGCATCAACCGCCACAAAACTCTTTACTTATATGCTAGTTTGCTTTTCTCGAAATAAGTTACTACACATGTACCATATGTACACTAAGGTTATGTTCCTGCGCTTGTTATTGTACTAAATCAGGTTTCCTACAATCCTCAGGGACTCCTTATTTTCATTTGATATTCACTTAAAAGCCCTTAAGAATTGAGTTACCAATTGCTCTTAAAAAATATTTTTTACAACATTTATGTCTGATTTTTAATATTCGATTGGGTGGTAAGTAAAAACTCAAATTGGAATGTATTGTATTTCTAATTAAAGAAGGGGAAATATTCACTATGCATTTGCAGTTTCTTTATATAATTTTTTGTATACTAAATTTTTTTTTAATTCATATTGGAACCCTAAGTTTAAAAGAGCAATCAATACCTTTGCAATCATCACACCTCGTATGTATAACAAGTCTCAGATCTGGGTTTCTTACAAAACAAGTATTTTAAATACAAGAATTGACCAATAACATTGTTTCTATAAATACCATGATTATAAATGTCATAGCCCGATATTGTAATTCACTATTTCATAAAATACCTAGCTTCTTCACGAAGTGCCCAATAAAAAAATTGGATACATCATGAAGTGCTTTGTCATTGCATGGAAGTCTACTACCAACTTAAAAGAAAGAACTCTTGTTAAAAATAAGAAATTATAGTCTTTTGTGTAAGCAACATATTGTTTGGATTGTATATGATTTTGTATAACTTGTTTCTTCCTTTTTTTTTTTTATAAATTTTATATTGTCGCCTGTTTTGAATTCAAATTATAATTTTGAAATTGATTTGCTTTGCACCAAAATAATTCTATATGGGTTTTCTCTTACATTAAAACATTTTAAGTTAGGTTTGTAATTTTATTTATAAAATTATGCTTGTTATTAATTTGATTTAAGTTTTAGTTGAACAATAAACTAACTGAAACTTAAATCATTATCTACAGTATTTGAATTTTACTGTAAATATATTGTTAAATGCAAATTGTACCTTATTCAAAGGTATAAATACTAAAAATATTTATTAAATAATAATTGTTTTTGAATTTAAAATATAACTTTTTTGCAATCTTTTCACCATAATCCACCAAGTTGTTGCATTACCAGACCCAAATTTATTTTGTATATCCAAATGCATTTTTGATATTCTTAGAAAACTAATTGAAGAACCACACCAAATTGCATTTATTCACTACATATTCTTACTAAAAGCATGTTAATTGTATATGTAACCCAATTTCACTTATTTTGTACAAACTAAAAACTATAAAAAATGTTTGTTTTCTTCCATGTAAATAACATTAGTACTTGTTTGATGTGTATCGGTATGTAGAAATGAAACAATTTCAAATATGTTGCTATCATTTCAGGGTTCATACTAGTCTATTTTTTTTAATGTACTTAGAATAACCGTTTTAAATCCCTGAAAGTGCTAAAGAAATTACAAACTTTAAAAGTAATCTCTGATCTGACGAATTTTAAAATACGAAAATCGGAACGTTTTTAAAACTTGGAATTACCCACAGAAAGTGAATTGTCCATAATTTTTTTTTATAAAAGTATGGACCCTGATTTCTTTTACTCGAATCAAACTCTTGTAACCGATTTGATTCATGGTTACAAAGTATAGGCCTGGGTGATGTATCGATATATTGCAAAATACCGTTATGAAAATTGAAACTGTTTTGTGATTTTTATGTTGAAGAAAATATATCGAAAGACCAATGCATCGGTTATTTATTACCGATGTTTCTGCAGGGATGAGTTAAGAAATATCTGGGAGTGTTACGCGATATATAAAAAATATCGATGTTTGACTATCGATGCATCCCATTATAGAAATGTCAGCATTGCCCAAGCCTAGTGAAGTATTATCTTTCATTGAATATTGTAGGTGTCTAACACGAAGCCTAAGTGTTAGATGGAAACTTTTTCCTATGAGGGGAAAATGTGTATAGCAAGCAAAATACTATGTATTAATAGCATGTATACTTCCATGTCGATTTTTCCATTGTGGAAACAGCCTAATTCACTGAAGTAATGGCTTTACACAGTAGCTTTATATTTATTTTAACCATATGCTAGTGTATGTTGGTATTAATTTATATAAGTGTATGTATATGTGGTTTTCAGACGTGTGTGGGTTATATCGTTTTATATGGAAATTGTGTTGTGTAATTTATTTTATTTGTTATCTGGGAATTTAAAAGAAATGGTGACGATTTATATACTTTCACAACAATTTTCTCTGAAAATGTGATTTAATAATAATTTTATATATATATAAATGTTTAGAAGAAAATTGGGACTGAAAACTTTGATTTTTCATTTTATTAAAATGTATATTATTTTTGGTTATTGACATTGCATTTATTGCATCTATTTAGTAATTAAGGTAATTGAAGGACAAGTTTTTCGCTACACAAAAATTAAAAAGACAGCACATCAATTGCAAAATGCCAAAATTAGTTTTTAAACTTCCATTTAATAATTTATTAGATAATAACTTCAGTATTAAATAGGATGTGGCAAACTTAGATCAAATTATGAATTTTTCCTTTTTTAATAGTGAATGAGAATTAAACATGGGTGGTTGGGTGTACTTTTGTCATATTGAGATTAAATTATCTTTAATTTTATTAACTATTTTCTGGAGTATGGTTTTCCTAAAGGTGATTTTACTATGAACATGAAACAGGTAATTTTTTATTTAAGTAAATAATAAATTAAAAATTTAATATAAGGAAACAGTATTAAACTGCAGTGTATTAAAGATTTTAGGCCAAGACTTGTTTTAAAAAATATTTATTTGGATCATTCACACAAGTATTTTAAGAGTTTATTAGAAAACTATGGATAATATTTTATAGTTTTTAAGATAGCCATTTTCTCATCAACTGCATAATTAACCATTTTAGATAATTAATTAGATACAAAAGGGTGGTCTTGTAATGTACTGTATGGACCATCACCTATGGCATAACTGACAGCTGAAGGGCAAAATCATATTTTACTGGCAAGAAAAGGGAAAATACAAGTACAAATTTAACATAGCAAGTAAAAATTACTATCAAGCAATAGAAATTTTAGGGGAGCAATGATTTATATTCTTAGTAATTTTCCTTAGATTAATTGTTTTGGTGTAGTGGAACCTTTAGAAAAGTTGAGTAATGTGAAAGTTACTACTGTAAATAATATGATACACTAATTTTTTAATAAAATCGAAAATAAATGAAAAAAATTTTAATTTATGATTTGGTAGAGAAACAAATAGGCTATGAAAATATGTTTTTAAATTTTTAAGACAATTCATAATTTAGATTTTAAAACCTGTGAGGGCACTAGCCGATATGTATGAAATAAGATCAACTTAAATTTTGTGATTTTTAAAAATCAAATTCAAAAGGTATTTTACATAATGAGTTTGTATTTGATGTATATAACTTAGAATAGTGTAATCAAGTATTGAAAACCATTGATAGCTTCTTTCTAAAAAAAATTGCATTTGTAGCAGTGTTCTATGTGTCCTTGTTCATTGTAGTAATTAGAATTGTTATTGTTGCTAAGTTTTAAATTTTATATAAAAAAATATTGAAGAAATTGAGTCCTTTGCATTTTTTTACAAAAAAATATTTATTAAAAAAACCTTTCAAAATAAGAGTTGACTTAATGATTTGACTAGATTAAATTAAGCGTAAATAATAAAAGGTTGACAAGCATAATACTTTTGATTATCTGAAATATAACAATGCCGTAATGCACAGATGTGGTTACGGTAGGATTCACAGAAGAGCCATTGGAAAGTTGGTTTTCACTGCAAGTTAATTTATTTATATTTCCAACGCATTCGTTTTCTATTTGAGACAGAAGGATTTCAAACTTCCTCTTTATAGTTGAAATTTGAAAAATATATTAAAATATAGATATTTTTTATGTGTACTACTGGGAAAACTGGAGATACACAAACGAATATATATGTCCGTTCGTATGGTGTTTGAAATCGTTTTATCTGCCACAAATTGGATACGAAGTAGATAATTTGAAAATTCTAATGAACTCAAATCCGCCAACACATCTGTGCACTAAGGTATCTTGAGGGAATTCAAAACAAGACATTACATTCTATCATTGAATGGAGAAAACATTGTAAATTATACATAAAAGAATTGCAAAAAGATACATAAGACTAATTTAACACAATGCAAATAACTAATCAGAAAAAATATTTAAATATCTAAGAACATAATTTTGCTATTGCGAAAAAGTTTGTGAAGACCATCTTGATTATGCATTCCAATTTTGGTCATTGTATCTTTAAAAGTATAGAAAAATGGTTTAGGATAAAATTTCACTCCTGCTTGTGAAGACAAAGAAGTTTAAATATGGAGACTTTGGATGAGAGAAAGCAGTTTGATAGTGTTAAATGTGCAGGAGTAAGGGATTTTAAGAAGCTTGAGTCTGTTGCGTTTGCATCAAAATTTTTATTTATAACTTCTTTTTGTTGTATCAAAATATTTGTCGGCTACAAAAATATTTTTCCTTTGGGCAAAAATACAGCTAATAAGTTTTTCAATTCCTTTATAATATAGAGGCAGTTACTAATTTAAATACAAAAACTTCTCGCATATTGCATGCGATTTTTTATACCAATAGTAAAACTTTCTTCTTTCTAGTTACAAGAACAGGTCAAGGAAAAGTTCTTTAAAAAGCAGAAGAGTTATAAATGAGTGAAAAGAAAACTGCCGGAGGTTAGAAATGAGTAAAATATATTTACTTGATTTTAACAAGATAACAAATAAAGTATATCTAATACTATATAAAAAATCTAAATGACACATAAAATAAGAAAATGACTTAGCAATAAGTATATCTAAGACTAATATAAAATAAAAAAATTCAAAATAAAAATGACTGGCATAAAATAAAAAAATTCAAAATAAAAATGACTGGCATAAAATAACAAAATTATTTGGGAATAATAATAATAAATTAATAATTTATTAAAGCATCACTTTATCATTAACACATGTGTGAACTTTAATAAAAACAGGACCACAACAAAAAGGCATAAGCTGTATGAAACTGCAGTAATCACTTAAACTACATTGAGTACTTTTTTCAAAGGAAGTTTTTAATAAAATTATTTTTCAGGACAAAAATTTAAAAAGCCGTTTATAGTAATGTATTGTAAGGCCATGCCACTTGGCCTTGGTCCTATACAAACATCCTTCCTATGAGCTTGCAAATAATGTGAAAATTTTTAAGCAATTTATACACTTAAATGCTCTTATTCAAATTTTTCGTGCATATTACATTTCAAGTCATGTTTGATCATTTCATATTGCATTCAATCTCATTTAAAAAAGAATAATCGAATCTGCTCTGGTACAAATTCATAAGTTATGTTGAAATAAATACATATTTTTATGTACAAGGATAATACAACTTGACTGTCTTTTATTAAGGAACGGATTTTATGCCACTATATTCACAAAAAGCAATGTCTATGCATTGAACTAATTTTGTAGAGCAGTCATTTCCATGCCAACAATGTATCTCAACAACCTAACTTATATGATAACATTTCTCATCCAATTAACCCTGAGTAAAGTATTTTTACAGGAAATTAAATATATGCGCGTTGGTTCAAACAGAGGGATGCTGCGTTCTATGTTTGGTCCTTTAAAGAATACCTGAGCACGAGATTAAACGTCGAGAGTAGAGAGGGATAGTAGCTTACATCCTCAGAGGCCGAAGGGTCAAAAGCAGCACCATTTATTCAGGCTCATTTTGATCAGAAATCTCCTGTATGCCTTCCGCAGTGCCCATACACTTGCGAGGAATAAGGACTGCGACGTACACCCAGACAGCCATCACGCAGCACGGGTACGAATGGATGTATACCGCCACCGAGAACTCTGCGGTCCCGTCCTCGGTGAGGTGGATACCGGTAGCAAAGACCGTTTCGATCACGGCGTCCACGTCTGTGTAGGGCATGGTTAAAGGGAATCCATCTACCTGCAAGAAGGAGGAAAATCTTTTTTCAACTTTTAAAAACACAAATCATATTGTAACAACCAGTCGAACCCTGCATACCAGGAACATAACCCATACTGATATTATGACGCAACCTTTCTACATCCCTTCTTTCCAAAAATTAAAGGAAGTTTGTGCCAAGAAAATAGAAAAATGGTGCACGAAATCTGTCAATGTATGTTTTTAATATGTGTTTCAGAACAAAATAAGCAATTACACAATTAATCTGCAGAAAATTTCAGCTGTTTGTTTTGTTAAGATTTTTTTTTTTTTTTACAAAAGATATTGCTACAAACTAGCTTTTATTTGGTGCAAGAAAAACTAATGTCGAATGAAACAATGACTTACTTTGAATTTCCTCAAAGTGTGTTCCAATTCTTGCAGAGAGTCATCACTTGCAGTTCTGCCAACATTTCTTTCCAGCCTAATTATAAAACAAAATGGATTGTAAAACATGGAATGATTAGGAATAATTAAATTATCATAAAAAGGCAAGAGCGAAAATATTCATACTATCAGGATTAACTGGAACACAATTAAAAAAAATTTTAACAAAATAATCTTTAAAAAAAAACTAAAAAACCAACTTTAAGAAGAAAAAAAAGCACTAAAAAGTAAACAATAATTTTTAATTAATAATCTCTATCCAACAATGAAAATATTTTGAAACAAAAGAACAGGATAAAAAAAGTCCAGTTAATTGACATTTTCCGATAAATAAAAGCCAGATAACCAATTTCTTTTTTTCCAAAGTGAATTTTTCTCTATCCAATCAAAAAAGAATTTTTGAAATCGGAATTTTTTTTAAAAGGTCTGGTTAATTAAAAATTCCTGATATTATTTTCAAAAGGTACCCAAATGAGACATCCTCTATCCCAAAAAAAAAAATATCCAAATAACTGAATTAAAACAGAAATCTTGCGTGAACATACATAAAAAAATATATACAAGTCGAATTGATAACTTCTTTGGTGTGCTTTCTGGTATTGGTTGACGCGGTTAAGTTGCCGGAAAAAAATTGGATATGCCTTGTTATATTCCTTTGCTTACTAATGCCAAAATGTTTTTACGATAATTTTATAAATGTTTAAAATATTGATTTTTTTTGTAATTAGATACTTTACCAGATTATTTTATACAAGTACTTCAATTTTACAAGCTTTATAATTTAATATATAAAATTATCAGTTTTGCAAATGATTTTTGGTCTGAAATAAAAGAATTGAATACCTAAAAAATTAATGGAATTTTTATTTTAATATTAAGAGACAATCTTACATAAACACTCCTACAAAACAAGCACCTTTAACTTAGTAATTTAACTTTTCTTACTTTGTTAGGACTTTGTATAGAATTTTATTGCACTTTTTGTTCCATACAGTGGGAAGGTTCTGTCTCCATTTCTCAATACTTTCCTTAAGGCACTTTTCAATGTTCTTTTGAAGTTTCTCAACATAGTCTGGATCGGTTGTGTTGTAAGTTAGTAAAGATGGCTTTAAAAAGAAAAAAAATATTATTGAAATTTTCAGATGTGTTCAAAATACTACAATGAAAAACTTATAATAATTACAAACAAAACTACTTATTCAGAAAAGGTAAAAAAGATTTGTTGTATGTATGTCTGATGCAAATTTAATTCAATAGGCCATTCATTTTGGCATAATAGTTTAAAAAGCTAGCTGATGTAGAGAGATATTTTTTAGGTGAGGCATATGTACAATTATTTTTTATATATAAGGGTTAATTGTACTTCAACAAATCCTAACAATAATGAATCGAAAGCTAGTTTACAGTATTTATAACTCATTGCACATAACGTGAAATTATCGCTGTTCATTTTGAAAGTTTGAAAATATCTAAAAGTAAAAAGAATTATTTACACATAAAACTGGCATTAAAAGCTGTTTATTTTGAAAGTTTGATAATATCTAAAAGTAATAAGAATTATTTACACATAAAACTGGCATTAAAAATCATAAGGGTTTTACGTAATATATTTCAGCAGATGAGATTACAGAAATAAAAATTGATTGTCAATGAAAACTTCTCAAAACAAAAGGCAAATAAAGAAGTTGTTCTGTCTAACACTTCAGGCCCACATCCACACCCTGTATGTGCATTGCTTTATTTCCAAATATTACATGTACTATTTTCTAATTTCCTATCTTACTAGAACAAACTTACATAAATCACACTATTCTTTGCAGGGAAGAATAGAACCCCTAAAAGCATCTTGTGTTTCTATCCTGATACTCTATGTAGATGACTATAAAAAGACGTTTCAATTCAAAACTCTTATTTTTTAAATAATTTGGTATAAACAATAGAAAAAATAATATTTACATTACTAAGAATAACCCAAACACGTTATATAAAAATGAAACATTCATTCTAATGTAAAAACTTTCATAAACTAAGTAGTTAAAAAGTTTCAAGTAGTTTCAGGCACAAATTGACATATACGTACAAAACAATACTTTTATAAAATGCATTGCTACAAAAAGAAAATATGTTAAGAGTAGTGGAGTGTACCTGTATACTTCTTAAGCCAGGATTGGGAAAACTTCGGCTGAAGAAGGGTTTCCATTCGCTTGTTTTGCTCAAATCGAAACTTATTCGTGAGGGGTGGTTGCTCTTTTGAATATTAGCCCACGCCTAAAGGAATACGTTGTTTTATTTGTTCATTTAAAAAATGCACAAAAAGATGTTAAAGTAATGCAACACAAAAAAAAATTAATGCTGTGAGCAAATGAATATAATTTCATTTCTTAATTCAATGAAAAAGGACATTTAACAATTTCTTTTAAAAATTACTATGGTGATGTATTTTACAAATACAAATATTGATGCTAACTACAGGTTCAATGCCCTACGAGGTTGGTCCAGTCTAGCATATCCTAACTATTCATCAATGAATATCTAACTTCTTTAAATCAATTACTCCTGTGCTCCGTTTCAGGTAAATAGAATGAGCAATATTCACTGGTCACTAAGTTGTTCCATTAGTCGATTATACTATTATAAAAATAAGGCATTCACCTTTTCCGATTAAAATGTGATTTGTTTCATTTAAACTCATGACCTCTTGTTCTATCACTCATTAAAATTCAAACCCTCAACCCCCCCTGTTTAATAAATTTGAACAGTTGAATAAAATCTCTCTTAACTCTTCTATCTTCCAAAGTATACATATTAAAATTTCTTAATCTATCTTTATAAACTTTGTCTTAAATACCTTGTACCATATTGTACTAGTAGAAGAAATTTCGGTTATTGAGAAATAATGGTTATTAAATTACGTCTAGAGGAAATTTATTTTATTTCTATGGTGTGTTGTTTTGATTGACTTCATTAGTAGTCAATTCTGTTAGTACCGTATAGAATAATAAATAAAAACCCAAAATCCCATCCACACAAACAAATCAAAAACTCACATTGTCAGGACTTATGAGACATCCCACATTCTGGAGTGGGCAGTGGTTATCGCTCACACTGAAGTGATCTCCAGTGCTGGCGTTCCACACAAAAACATCTGGAGGGGACGCCTCCCACGTTGCAACGTACGCTGTGGGCCCCTCTGGAATGCCCGACCCCAAGAGCAGGGACGACCTCTTCCCCAGGTGCAGGAAGAAGCTACAGAGGAGGATGGCGTGCTCTTCCTCATCACCCGTCAGCATCTGCAGGAATTGCTGTGAAAGAGAGAACAGGTTGGTTGGTTGGTTGAATCGTGTGTAAAATAATATGATGTTTTAGTTATTTAATCATATATTTCTTTGGTTTATGATTTAGTATAATATTAAAATTTTTAATGGTGATGCTTGAAAACAAGGATTATAGTTTGAAAAGTTTGTAGTTGCTTTTTATTGTAAAATACAAATAGCAAATAATGTAATTAAAGTTATGATGACACGTGGAACACTAACAACCTTACAAAACCTTATGTAAAAGGCTATAAAATGATATAATGAATACCAAAAATTTTAGCTAAAAAAATAAATAGATTTAAAATTTGGTTTATGAGAATTAGGTATTGTTGGAATATTGATTTGTTTGGTTGGTTGTTTGATTAAACGTTTCACTATTGCTGCACAAGTAGGACATTGGCCATGGTTCAAGGTCAATCTTGAGGAAAAAAAACTGTCTTTTATTTTTTAACCATGGTCAGATGACAAGGACAAATCCTGAGACTGCATGCAACATAACATCAATGGGCATCGGGACATTAGACCACGATTAGATTTAAAGTGCAACAGTCCCTTATAGATGGTTTTTGAAAGTGCCGATATTTTTAGACATTTTTTTAAAAAGAAAAACTCTGTCAACCCTCTGATTACGAGCTTGCTACAAGTTATCGGGTCTATGTAGACATTCAAACTCACAATCCTCCAATTAAGAGTCGGATACTTTACTCAACTTGTTTACATTTTTTAATTGGTATATTTTTTTAATAGGCAATACATGTCCAAAGAAAGAACATAATTAATCCTAAAAGTGTTCAGTAGTTTTGTAGAAAATATATTAATTTTAGAGGAAAACTAGTAAAGTAATTATTTTTCTAAAGGAATTTATATTAAATTTTAGTGGAAGTTCAAATAGAGAGTACCTAATTACAGAAATAAGACAAATGCAATCTTTGATATAAATATAGTAGTACATTAAAAAATCATACTTGTAATATCATACTTCAGACATAAAGCTATCTTAGCATTCTAAACTTAATTATCTTGCACAAAAATAATTTATTACTCTAGTCAGTAATTTTAAGACTAGAGTGACTTTAGGACTGGGGGTAATTTTCGGCCATTGAATCCCAAGCCAATGCCATGCATTTTTAATTGGTGTACAATCACCACTACCAAACCCACCGGTATGCGCTGCTACCTTGTTGGCTGGAAATTTAAAAGTCGAAATTACCCGCTATTCTAAAGTTACCCTGGTCTATGGTATGTTTCCCTATTACCAAATATATACCAGAAATATTATAAAAAAAATTTAAAGTAATTTTAAATAAAAAATATTATCTTGATTGCGCATATATTCTTACAATAACCATTCATATAAAAAAATTATAGAACTACTAATAAAACTTAATGCACTTTTCCATTTCTTAAGAATCACACCATTACTTAAAATTTACAAATAAAAGTTTTTAGCACAAATATTTTATTTCTGATAAAAAAAATTAACAATAAGGAATTTAATTTAACTAAAACAATTCATACTTTCACATTAAATTCCAATTTATCTTAAAATGATCAAAATATCACATTCGAAATTGAATAGGGAATATGCTAGTATTTTTTGTTAAAAAACTCTTAAAAATTACAAAAGAAAAACTTACATCAGAAGTACTCCAAATGTCACATAATCCTGGAAATGTAACACTGTCTGCTACTGTAGGGATTAAAGACACAAATCGAGCTAACAGTTCCTATAAAGAGCATAAATGTTAGTTTGTGGCAATAAGATGAAAAACTATAAACAAATTAGTTTTTATATAGTTTAATTTATTAACTACCATTTCCAAAACTTTACAAAGAGCTTTTTAAAATTTATGTTTCCAGTTAGATAACATTATTTCTATGGTACCAAATACCATATAAACAAGTATGCAGTTGAATATAAAAATATGAAAGTTCGTAATATATGCTTATTTTGTAAAAAAAAAAAAATAATAACATTTTGTCAGTAAATGTGTCTTTACGTTTTGTTCATGTTGATATACAGAAACAGAATATTAAATTTAATATAATATAATAATATATTAATAATATTTTACAATTATGAGTTTAAAATAAGATAAAGCAAATATATATTAAACACAACTGGCCATCTCATTTATGAGTACCCTCTTCTCTCATAACCTTTCTCACCCATCCCTCTATGCCAAAAAAAATGTTTGTTTTTGTTTTGTTAGACAACATTGTTCTTAGATTAGCTGGCAAATTAATAAAATTACTGAAATTGATGACACACTGATTTTTATTTTTGTGTTTTTATTTTATATTTTAGTTGTTTTCTGCGATTACTATTATTATTGTGTACTCCCAACTGAACCATCACTTACCTCCAGGGGTAATCGTACACAAGAGGTTAATAATCGCTGATGAAAGCAATAAAAATATACAAAATTTATATTAAATTATGCAGAAATGTGCAAATAGATACAGGTGATGTTATAAGAGTATGACTATTTTTATTTCCTAAAAAATAACTAAACAGAAGTCTAACAGCTTGTTACAATATCATTTATCTTATGTTGTTATATATACTTATTATGTGTAATGTGTAACTTGTACCCTGACCTATCCTTTAACAACATAAAAGGAGGAAACTAACGAATAGCCCTATCCTTGTATTCAGAGTTATAGAAAACATACAAATGAAAAAACATTAGACAAAAAAATTAAAAGTAACATTTTCCCCCTTTCAAAAGCAAAACTGTTGGGAAATTGCAAAAAACTGTTTGTTCAGCCTATAAGGACATTCACACTAGCAACCTCTATGCGTGGTCTTTTGAACTACTACTTACAGGAGTATCAGGCACTTTTCACGTTTGCCACTTTATAAAGCATTGCTCATTTGACACTTTAACGTGAAAAACAGTGTGTGAATTTTTTTTTTTTGCACTTAAATCCTTTTCTAATTTTAGTCTTCCATTGCAAAAGTTTTTAAACTTTTAATGTTAATCTGTCAACTATCGTAACTGCAAACTAATCCCTAAATCCCTTAGAAAACTCACCATCACTTCCAAAGATGCTTGATTCCCATTGGTGAGCTCTTCTGGTGGGGCGAGTGAGCGAAGGAAGCGGGTAACAAAAATCCATTTGCCACTCAAATCCACAGCCATCAGTTTAATCATGCGATCTGGGTAATGAGGAATGACAGACTGCCGCCATTTCTCGACTTCACACAGCACTTTCTCCGGCTCTGTACTATCAAACTACAAAGGAACAATGATTGATAAGACTATGCATGGTATTTCATTATAAAGTCAGGGGGTGGGGGGGTCGGGTCGGGTCGTATTTGTAGATGCTATATTAATGTTCATTAATTCATTTAAATGGGCATGTTTGGACTACTTAGAAAACAAAAGAAATTTGTTTCGTTTGTCAATCACTCAAGAAACATTGGATGGACTTTGATTACACCTTCCTATGTGGATAGCTTAGAGCTCCACTTAAAATATAGGCTTTTTCACACTAGTTACAGACGTATATTGGATACAAAAACTAAATTATTACATTCTCCAAAACCAAATTGCATGCTAAGGATTGATAAATAATTGTAAACTGGATGGACATCTGGATTGTATTAAAGAAACTAAATCTAAAAAAATTTAAAGAATCTAAAGGCTAAATGCCACTATTAGCACCATGAAAGTGGAAGTTTAGAGATTGATTCGAAAATAGCATGCTATATTTCTTTAACAAAACTAAAATTTATTTACAATATTTTACTTTTCAATCATAACAACTAGATAATTAAAAAAAAGTATAGGTAATTTGGCTGTTCATTACTACTATATAACAAATAAAACAACTTACATTGTGAAATTTCAGATATTTTAAAGATTTAATCATCTTATTTACATTTTTTTTTAAATTGGTATTGGCAGTAAAAACATAGTATTGCTAATTCGAACAGATAAATACATGCAAGCAAATATAAATAACTTTTATGCTATCATAAACAGAATGATAAACATATTAACCTGATCCCTAAAAACATCTGGCAATTGCAGGCAAGGCTCGATCGTCATAAAGAAGGAGAGGTGGGTGTGGTTCGAAGCAGCATCAGACAAGCCAGTCATCCATGGTCTCGGTTCATTCTCATAGCTAAGCAGCACAGGAGGGATATTCATGCGAAAAGTGCCTTCAATCTGTGAAATAAAAATATTAGAACAAAATTTTGTTTTAATTGCAAATGTCCAATACATTTTAATGTATTTAAAATTTGTATATCAAATCTCATTGTTTAAAATAATTACAAAGAAGGTTGATTTTGGAAAACAATAAATTAGTAAAAACATCTGTCTAACTCTATAAGTTCAAACTATATATGTATTTCTTACTACAAGGCTAACCACACACTACAAATAATTGCATTTCAACTTTTAATCGACTGAGCAAATAAAAAATCTGTGAAAGATTATTTAATTGCATCACTCTTAGGGCTGCCAGGTCCCACATTTTGCAATTGCCAAAGTGAAGGTGAAAAATCTTAAAACTTGTATTAACCCAACCCATGCAAAATCGCCAAATACCCAATTATTTGCCAAAGCTGTTAATGCTGTAGCAAGAAAAAGGATATTTTTTTTAATTAAAAGTTACTCAGTGAGCAGTTATAATTTGAGTTTTACAATTATGTACAACTAAACAGTTTAGTTGCATGTCCGATAGTTGCCAGTACACAATTAACTTAGCTAAATTATAACCCTATATTTGACAATATAGTAACATGATCTGAATCCAAATCATATCAACCAACAAGGATTAAAGTTAAAAAAATCAGGTATGGCTGTGTCAGAGAACGGCAAAACAGTTGGGAAATTTTATGTGAAATTTTAACAGGTTAAAGAAATGGGGATTGTTTGGCCATCAAAGACCTCACCAACAGAAGAACAATAAACCACAGAACATATAAATGCATAACATGATATTTCTATTCTGATACCCCAGATGATTTTTAAAAATAATTTCATGTCAAAAATATACAGTGCCATTTTGAAATTTTATAAAAATTAGTATTCAAAAATAGTGTATAATTAACAATCATAATAAATAAATGTCACCTTGGAGTTGAGGTAGAGTGTTGTGAAAGGCACCTTCAAGTTCCCCAGCCACCTTCTCTCCAGTCTTTCGTGCACCACCCCCTCCCTTCCCCCCTCAAGGAGGTCAACTGTCACCTCATCAAACAGGTTGATATACACAACGTCCTTCACGCCCTCCAGATTGGAGGGGGTGTAGTTGTCATTGGGGGCTCTGAAACAGAACATAAGTCTCCTCAGTTAACCTTTTCAATAATATAGAATTGTTAAAAAAGGAAAACTATCAACAAATTTATCGAAATAAGGCTTTCAATGAATATGACACAATCTATAGTGAAAGAGGATGTTTACATTTTTTTAGAACAGTTATTTTATCATGATAGTTATATTTTAAAGGGTGTGGATTATTGATTATTGTAGGCCTACAGTGCAAAATATCTTGCGATACTTAAATAATCTGCCTAAACCATTATCTCATTAAATCTTTAGTTGATCATTTGACAGGTCAAATTAATGTTGCTCAAACCCTCAACCAAATTGCTAACTTGTGTTCTAAATTTCAATTATTAATAAGAAATTGTCTCATATCATAATCAAATAACCTTGTAAAAAATATTTTTGCCCATTTGTTTGGTTAGTGTAAAACTAGTTTAACAAAAGAACAGAATTTTCTTCAAAACCAAAATTTTTATTAAACTTTGTTATTTTTTTTCATATTTGGCTTATTTTAACTGCTTTATTAACTAAAAAATTATTAAATGAGTTCATAGTTAAATTTTCATTGTATGGTTACCGAAATGGAAGTTCCAACTCTTGATTCCACGTTGGATGGGGCCCCTCGGCTATTCCCGTTTTAATAGCTGTCCTTTGAAACATCACCTCGACAAAGGGCTGCACTTGACTCTCAAAAAAGACTGCAGAATCTGAAACACAAAATATTAAATTGACAACTCATTTTGTCTCATATTAGAGATATGAATTTCATCTTTAAAAAAATTTTAACACAATTTTCTTACTTAAACTTCATTAATACATTCATGTATATTTCAATTCCAAAGACTTAGGTATGCATGTAATTTTTCATTTTTAAGTCAAAAGGCTACGCCGTATAATTTGGGAATTTTTTTTTTTAGCAAATGGCATTAAAAAGTGAACATTAATAAATCTTGCCCCTTTATTTTTGTTCATTTACCTCCACACTTTTGTATCCAAATTGAATCTACTGTTGGGGAATAGTTACAGCATGTAGGAAACAGGGAATAAAAATTAGCATCTCTCCCATTATTTTTTAATTTAATTAAAATTGTTAATTAAGCTAAAAAAAGAATTTATTTAAAATTCTAAAACAGTTATTAAAAAAATTCAAACTTCATAATTCAATATAGGTGTTTTGGAATACAATTTTCAGTTTGTCAACCTTAGGACATCAAGGACTAGGGGATGTAGAATTGTGTTTATATAATTCATAAAGCTCCATGCATGCATAAACAATTTAACTAAGTTAAAAAAATATAAATTATAACAATTAAATAGTTAATAAAATCTAGCATATTATGATGAAATCTATTTGATTTTTTAGTTAAAATCCCATGTAATCTACAATCTTTCTAACAGATACTTTTTACAATTCAAATCATCGGGTAACAGCTAATAGAACTTCACCAGCAATGCACAAATATTGTAGTTTTTAGCTGAGTGCAAATTTACATTTAAATTTTTTAATAAAAATTATTAAGTATAAAATATTATATTCCAATCATGGTAATTTCAAGAGAACATATTGAGTTGTATAAATTAAAATGAACATGTCTTACCTTCACTTTTCTCTTTTGACTTTTCAATTGAACTTATGTCCTTGCGCACAGGAACATTGGATGCATGCAAAATTCGTACAATGATTTTCACATCCAAATTCGCATTGGAGCAAACCACTTTCTTTCTGTCCTTCCTCTCAGGGTACAATGGCCGTTTTGTTTGAAAAAGCTTTAAAATACTAAATCCAATTGTCCTAAAAAGAAGAAAAAGTAATCCTTTATTGAAAAAAAACTTATAACAATGTATTATCATTTTAAGAACACTATATGTTGCTAAACAGAGAGAGTATTCTGTGGGAACAAGAACAACACATGTCAATTTTAACCATTTTTTAAAACTATTTTGAATATATCAATTTTAAACTTCTGAAGGAAGTAGAAACCAATGTGAGTTCAGTAATACTGCAACAAAACTAAGCCTCTAACTTTAAAGACATTTTTCTCATAACTATCAATTAACAGGTCACAGATATCTATATATTTATTGAAATATTAAGTTTGAAACTATATTTTTCAAACAAAATTTAAAAAATTATTTTGCAAGTTATATACACCTTCAATATATAAAAAAAAATATTGTGTACCACATCCTATGATTTTCGGTTATTGACAAAAAAAATAATTTTACTTTATTATCCTTAAAAGTTTATAAATAAATTTTTCATTAAAAATTTTGTTCCCATTTGTCAGCTAAACCTCTTTTTACATTGTATGTAATTTGAATTTTTTTTTGAAGAAATAAAAAAGTCTTTCATTTAAACGTTACCTACACAGATCTTAAGAAAAACAAGGCATATGCCACCATACCAATTTCGATTGTTAAAACAAGTTTTAAAGTAAAAGTAAAAACTTAAAATTGGGTAATGCAACATTGTTGTTGTATGTTTGATTTCAGAGTTAAGCTTGCACAAGGCATTTCAACATCAAAATAATAACACACACAAAAGAATAACTTTTATACCCATTAAGGTTGAAGTCAAGATTATTAAACATCAAAAACTCAATATCAAAATATTGAAACAAAAATATTTCATTATCTTATTCTTATGGAACAGTGATTCCCAACCCCAGTGGTTCACAGACTACTTGTAATTCGTTACATAGTTTGAAGTGGTCTGTGGAGCTATTAGCCAAATCGTTTTTGAGATTTTTTTTTATTACGGAATTAGTATTTGATGTTTATTGTTTTTATAAAAAAATCAAAATTGAAAATCAGCATTTACTTGCTTACACAAAACACAATTATATGCATTGGAACTCCTTTTTTCGACTTTACTTTTCATATGCTTCTTTTTATTAATTTAGAAAGCACTCGGTAATGAAGCATTTTTATTTTGTTAAAAAAGTATATGTTATAATGATGATATATCTAATGAGTTTAACTTGTGTATTAGGAAATAAAATTAAGTGGAATATTTACATTAGTAGCTTTGGAAACGTGTTACTTTCATTTCTTCATTAATTTATACATGTATTGTTGTATTTCTATAAAAATAAAATTGATGTGGTGAAACAAATACAAGCTCAAATATCACCTTTACAAATGAGTACATACAAGTAATTTCACTAACATTAATAAGTACATTAAGTAACTAGAATAATTTAAGCTAAATACAATTAAATTTTCATTAAATTATTTTGCAAAAAAAAATGCTATTGATTATGAAAATTATACTTGGGGTCTAAATAATATTTGATGCCTGAATTTTATTTAGTACTATTAGAAAGTAGTGGTCCACACTTTGTTTACCTTTTAGTTAGGTTTTTCTGCATTTTGTCTATCCTTAAATTTGATGGTCCGTAACAATCAAAAGGTTTGAAATCACTGATTTACAAAGTAAATTATGTTGTTGTTACTAGTCCTTCGCTGGCCAGCGACAGCTAGACAGCTTCCATGAGTCACCACACCCTCAAAAAATCGAGGGCCTGCAAAGGATCCGTCTCAAATTCCCTGGTGAGACGAAGACAAGATAGAATGTGTTTTGGGGTCGCACTCTCCACTCCACACTTGGAGCATACCGGAAACTGTTTAACGCCGTTTTCATAAAAACATCCTTGCAAGTGGCCACTAGCAAATCTTGACAATGCTGTCTGATCGGCTCTATCACAAGAGAGGCCAATAGATCCAACAGGTAAATTATGTAATATCAATGGCTAAAAGCACTATCGGTGTTATATCCGTACCTTGCACAAATCAGATATTGGTATTAATGTAAAAGTGGAGTTTAGCTCTTCTCTCATGCACAAACATTGTATTTCCCTTTCAAATAATAAATTTGTTGTTCAGGTTTGGCCGAAATTCGAAAATAGCCCAGGTTCGAAATCTTCTTTTTGCATTTTCTGAAAATTTACAAAGTGGACATACATTGATTGTACTCTTTAGCCATCAATATTTAAGAAATTAAAAAGTTAAAAAAAAAGTAATAATAACTAAGGATTAAAATTATATTAAATGTCTTTAATTTTAAATTAAAACTCTTGTAAAGTAAAAATTACCCAATGCTAGGAACCTTTTCCTCGGTAACTACATCCTCCAACATTCTTTGGTGCTGTGAAACGTAAAAACGCTTTGCAACTTCTTCTCTTACCTGCACAGCAAAAGAGAATAAAATAGTTCAATAGTCATTCAAAACTGTGATCTAGACCAACATCATAGTGTACCTTCATATAAAACCAATCAATAGAACTCTAATAAAATATCTCTGTATTGTAGAAAAAAGTAACCTCGGGCAACAATTTTCCGATTTTCTTGAAATTTGGTAAAAATCACAGTTCTCACTCTCAAGAAGGTCTTGACCTCGAGTCTTGTTCAACATCCTAACTAGAAAAAGTTATATAACTATAAAAAATAAAAGTTGGCAATAAAAAATTGCTTTGGCGAAATACCTCTTTCTTTCGTGATTGTAATGTTGTTCTGGCTTTAATATTTCTATATTTTAATAAATTAACTTGAATTATCATCGATAATAAGTTTTAAAACTAGATAAAAATTAATAATCAGTATTTGGCATCCGAACAACTTAAGTCGAAACTCAATGCATGGAAGCCTCTAAAACGCAATAGACAATGATTATTCACTAATTATTATGGTAATTGTGTTGTTGATCAAGAATTAGTGCAGCAGTTTCAATATGGAGAGTATAAGAATCAGCAGTGTGTTGTTGGAGAACGGAAGACGCTTGGCAGAAATGCTCTTTGTTGGTGGGGCCTCATCTAATATTTGCAAGGCACTACGAAAAAGTTGATGTATGAATGAAAATTTATTTTTATAATAGGTACAGACTACGCTCCTCCTCGAAAGGCGACATTTTCTTGTAAAACCTGTTGGTGGGCAAGCGTTAGCAAACAGGAGGAAGAGCCGCCTATGGTTTAAAAAATATTGTAATAAAGAGTATTTTTATAAATTTTAAAATTTCATGTATTGCTTGTAATTGTGATCTAATTAATGAAAAATCCAGCCGAAAAGTAAACTTAAAAGTTTACATGGGTTCAAGTATTTATATCATGCAAGTGGCGCCGACAAAATTTTGAAAATATTTACAAAAATAATCCCTTTAAAACTTACATTTCAATTTAACATTGAAAAACTCACAGATTTTGCAAGGTATTCAACCCAAGGCATCTGCTCCAATATTATGAAAATCTAATCTGATTCTCCATGAGCCTGACATTTACTTGTTAATTTGACAATTTAATGGTCCTTAGTGACAACAAGTTAATATTGATTCCGATTGATATACACAGGAAAATAAATGTATTTTCGACAGAAATTGATTATTAATGTATCAAAACACTTAAATATATATTTTTATAATCGATTTTTTTTTGTTAACGCGACACCTCAAAGTAAACAACTAAAATGCATATTAATTATTTCAAGTCACTCACTTTCTGCATGAGTATTTTAGCCTGCTCTCTTTGTTCTTCGCCTTCATTCTCTTTCTTCTGAATTTCGCTCGCCCTTCGCTTCAGACACTTCGAAGGAGAAAATTTAAATTACAAACACAATTAAGATAATACAAATAGTGTATCAAATCTAGAAGCTAATTAAAAATTTAATGTCAATAACAACTCATTTTTAACATATCAATAGAATGTAATGCAAATAGTATGGTGTTGATATTGACAAACATTTACAGATTCCTAATATAAGGTCCAAACAACAACATACATTTAAGCAGAAATAAATTGGAAAAGGACCAAATATAGTTTCAAAAAGCTCAAACAGCTTTTCTTCATCAGGGCTAGCAAATAAATGGAATGAAAATGAAAACTAATCAACAAAACAGAAGTTGGGGAAGAAACTTCCATGGTGATCACCAACTTCTCAGGTGACTGTGTTTCATTTGGAATAATCGACAGTTATTTTTTAATTGTTTAAACTAAAACTATGGTAAGCAGATTATTCATATATCATAATGCATATTTAAGCCTTCAATTTCTTCTATGACTAATTTTAATAATTTATTTTCTATAATATTCATCAGGATTTCAAATGTGATTGGATCCATATTTCCAAAACACTAATTTTTTAAATAAAACAAAATTACCAAATGTTTAATTGCAAAGTATAGTTTTATTCTTTTTTTTAATGAAACTGTTTCCACCTAACTGGTTTTATAAATGAAGTCTACAAAATAAATATTTCTTTAAAACACACACATTTAAATTAAATAATGTTTTTAACAGATGAAAATTGAATAAATTAAATTTAAAAAATTTAGAATCCATTTTAAAAAGAATTTTTTATTTTATATAATACTTGGGACAGATTTCTTTAGAAATTCAAAAATTGAATTTCTTGGTATTCTAGATATCCGTACACAACTGTTTTAAAAAGTCCCTACATATAGACAGCATATCATAGGAGGTATGATAATGTGTTCTACTAGACAGGTAGGCGAAACAAATTAAAAATTCAGGAGAAAAGTATGATGGTCCATCGAAAGTAATTTTGCTATAAAAGTGCAAAATCAAATTTCATTTCTCATAGACATACATAGCCTTCTAATCTGTTAATGTATTTTTGAATGGACTTTTATTGTTCTTCCTGTTTTACATCTTGGCACAACAAAAGTACAACCTTGTAGATGGGTGAGTATTGATTTCAATAAAAACTGGATCCTTGTCGTTTTCTCCTTAGACCCTTCTAATGCCATGCTGTTCCTCAATATGTTTTATGTATAATAAAAACATTGATTAAAAAATTTCCAGGTATACAATATAAGCAACAAAAGAGATATTCCATTCCACCTCAATCATGCCTCCATCAATGTCCTTCTCGTCTGCAGGGATCATCCTTAAGCTCTGGAACTCTGCCACCTGCTGATCCCTCAGGTGCAGGAGCTGGAACCTCTTGTTGCTCTCGATTTCTTCCGCGGAACAGAACTCCAGCTCATCCCGGAGGGGCTCCAGGCGATAGCAATCCGAATCTGCCTCTGTCATGTTGTCTTCTTCCAAGCCCAGTTCCTGAATGAAAAGCAAACATTTTATGTTTTGAACTAGAGAGGACTTTTACTTATAACGGAAAATGAAAAAAAAAAAACATCATTGCTATCCACTGAATAATTAAGAGATATTTTCTGAATGGCTGAAAAGTATTTCTCACCTGCTTGCTGTCACTTTCTATACTGTTTTTTTGGATGTATTTAAGTCGGAGTATACCAATTTTTATGACACTCTCGCATTCCCACTCATTACGTTTTCTTAAGATGGCCATAAAATTTTGTCGCATTGAAGAAGGCAGACTTGCACAATCCATTTGTAATGAGTATTAACTGTAACCATTGACTATCCTATATCCACCCCTCTATCCAATAATAACTTTAGTAATCTTTGATTCTCACCTGGAAAAATTGAAATATAGCTTCATTTTCTGTGTTATGAGGATCCAAATTAGACTTCTTTATCCACTGGTGCAACTTATCAATGTTGAAAAATCTAGAATTTACCAGATGTGACATGGGGTTTGGATTTTCAGCTTCACTAGAAAATAAGACATGGATGTAAAATGTCATGTAATTGAATGAAAGTCTGTTTGACATTATGTGAATAAAGTTGTAAGGTGTTTAAAATTATGTTATAAAATTTGTCAATACAACAACTGGTAAATAAAGAGGTGTACTCAAATAAGCAAATCAAACTCCTACTTTCTCTGTTGCTCGACACTTGAAGGAACGAGAACATTCCCATCTTCATCTACCCCCCATGTAAGACTGCATTTTAAAACGCCATTTGTCAGCAAGAATGTCTCATTTCCATCTTTGAACTTATGCAGAACTCCTGTCAAGAAAATGTAAACTGTAACCGTTATTAAAAAAAGTTTAAATACGAGTCAGGTTTTTTACAAACAAATAGTGCAAACTACATTAACAATACAGGAGCAACAAACTACTACATTTAAAGACCAATTAGTCAAGTTTTTCTTATAAGCACAATTTTTACAGCTTCAAGTACACATCAACGGCTTCTTATGCAAAAAAAGAATTGTTCAAGAATAAACAATATCTACGTGGATGTACATAAATAATATTCAAGAGATCTTATATCAGTCCTAAATAAGCTTCACAAATCATATTTATATAAGCTGTATGAATTTATAATTAAAGGAAAATAAATTTAATAGACCATCAAAATTTGAAAACTTGTATCACTTAAAAAATTATTACTCATATTACACAAACTTCATATATATGAATATTTTTCTCATAATTAATAATAATGGAAATTCATACCACTTCCAACTGCGTTGTTCCTGGGTGGAGATGATTTGTCTGAGCAGAACTGGTGGTCTACTGGTTTAGCATGCAGAGAAGTCTGAGAAGCTGCAGGAATGGGGATAAACAACTCAGCTAGAAGGGTGCCATTAAGGAAACCTCCTTCTAAAATCTAAATGGTAAACAGTAGATAGGCATTGCAATTTAAAGATTCTTGGAAGTCAAAAAATTAACACCATAAGTTGGGATGCACTCATATTCAACAATCAAATCGAATATTAAGTTCGAACAAATGATTTGTTACTTGGCAACCAAATATGGCCACTGTGGCAGTGTACTCAATGACTTAAATAGCAACTCTGCACTCTTGGTCATTGGCGATCGTTTTGGCCGTGAGGGCACAGGTACCTTGCTGTGGATCATGAGGTAACGAGTTTGGGCCCAGCTCGAAACGCGACACCTCATCTGATGACCAGGACTACAAACACAAGCAAACTTTGAACAACTTGCGACGCCATCTACACTCAGCCGAAATAACACTGCCCATGTTTTCAGCATATCACAGGCACAACAACCACCAAGGCAACATGTTATAACATGTCACACAATACGTCACTGACAACTTCGTACACCACCACTATCCCTTTGTAACAACACATCAATAGATGTGATTGCCGCTCCTAGCCGCTTCACTGTGAGTGGACTGTGTGGTGGTGTACAAAGGCTTAAATCGCAACTCTGCACTTTCAGTCATCGGTGATCATTTTGGCTAAGATTCTACAGGGCACCTGAACAAGCTCGAAACGCGACACATCTCAACAATTTAAAAATAAAATGTAAACTAATTTTTGATATAATAAACTAAAGTAAAATATATAAATAAAAAAATACAATATGGCTGTGTTGGAGTACTACCAGAAGGGTTTTACATAAAAAATAATGTTGGCAGAATATAAAAATAGCAATTGGTTGCTAAAAAAAATCTTTGTCAATAGATGCGAGGTAAACAAGGTTTACTATTATTTAACATTCTGGGTCTCAATTACATGCTTAGTCTCCTGTACATGCTTAGCTTTATTTGAAGATTATACATGTACTAGTTCCCGATTACCTATTGAATGAGATCATATTTAAGTAGTTCCTTGTATGTGTCGGAAAGTTATAGTGTAGGAATAGATCCATCTAAAAGCGTAACATAGGGTTTCCATTCGATACCCTGTGTAGCTGATTTTAAAGATGCTTAATGTCAAAAAGAAGTATAGCATATTGGAATATTGAAGAAAAACGGTTAAACATTAAAGCATTTAAAAAAAAAAAAATTACATAATATATTATTGAAATATGCATAAAAGTGTAACACTGGAATGTTGCTTTTCTTAACAGCACATCAATGAATTTGCATTCTTTGGAAATATGAACAGTGCATAGTAAAACAGAATTTGTTAGAATTATTTGTTTTATTACATAAACTCGCAACTGGTTAAAGAGTATTTAGTAATTAGACATAATTTAGTAAAATTAATTATTACTTTCTTTAATGAAACTAAATATGCGACTGAACACAAATATATAAAAAATTTAACTAAGTATTCCGCATTTGACAAAATTTGGAATTTGGTGCACTCCTAATAAGCACAATTTAGCATATTTTATTTATTTGTTAAAAAGGTTGTGTTACAACTTTAAATTCACAAGGAAAATATTTTTTTTTAATAAAATTTTCTTGATAAAACTCAATTTGCAATATTAATAAAAAAATGGTTACCTCTATTCTAAGACTGTGTGGTGCATGTAAAATTTGTAGCTTAAATATTTGACCCCAAACAGCTTTAAAGTCTTGGCCAATAGTCCTAAAATGTTTTTAAAAAAAACACTATCAAATCTACAATGCAAGTGGTTAATTGAAGAAATTTTATGAAAAAAAATATCTAATAACTGAAAAACATTGATACCATAAATATTATTTTAATATTATCTTCACTTTTCCTCATTTCTTTTCTAAATCTACTAGAGTACTGCATGCAGGGCTGTGCCCTATATTAGGGATGGTATTGCGCAATATTATTCCTAACGTAATTTTTTTACTAAAATTTTTTTCTTCTTTTACTTCTACATAAAGACTAATAGTTGTATAAACTTTAATGCAGGTAACTATCACACCCATCCAACTACTCTTCTACCAAAATAAAAAATAAAAAATTATCACTTGACATCGAAGCATGCCAACCGTTTAGTGATTTCATTATTAGGAAATACAAAGTTTTTACATTAATTCTTTTTTAATTTCCTATGTTCACAAAAAAAATTTACACAAGTACTTTTTATTTGAAGGTTTTGAAAGACAATTGATCTAAACTTTAAAGTTTTTTTTTCTTTTTTTTTATAATATATAGTATACTTTTCTTAGTGTATTTGTATATATTTTTTAGTGTATTTCTATGTATATAGAGAATATTTCTATCATATAATGTATATAAAACAAGTTAAATCTCTTTATAGATTATGTAGATGTTTGATATTTTTTATTTAATATTAAAGTGCAATTTTATCATTAGAATACTTCTAGATTGCATAAACGAGTCTTTAGCTTTTCATATGTTAAATGCAGCAATAATTTTTCTTTAGAATTAATTTCAATCCCTAATACAATAAAATTCTTAACTGTCAAGGTTAAAAAAAGACAGCAGCACTTAAAAATAAAAGAATTGGTAAATTTTCATATTCAACATCAGACAAAAAAAACTATTTATGATATTTCTTATATACCAACCTTTCACACGTTTCTGATACTTTCTTGTCATTGAACATTATTTTAAAATACAACTTTTTCTTAGTAACAACATTTCTTCTTTGCACTTCATCCCTAAATTAAGAAAAAATATTATTTCAATCATTCTTATTAGATATTACATTTTAGTGTATACTTAGGATAAGACCAACTGAAAGCAGAGTGATAGTGAACATCTGCTTGCTTTTTACAATATTACCTGGGACATTCATTTAGTGGTGTGATTGGAGTATCATGATCACTAGTTATATGCAGTATTGGTTCTCCTGCAAAATAAAAGACAAACTGTATATTAAATATCATAAACCTTATTTAAAACTAGAATGCAGAGTCTTTAAATGCTAGACATAGACCCATTTCTGGAAGAAAAAAAATTACATGTATGTTTGACCTATTTAGAAATCCAAAGTTTGTAAATTACAGAATCAAAATTTAATACATAGCAGTCTGGGATCAATGTACTGTATGGTCATGCATAAAAAACTGCTTTCTACTACAGTTGTGAGGCAACTTTAAAAAATAATTTATCAAGTTCATAGTCATTGTCTGAAAGTCAAAACTTCGGACACTAATAGTGTCAATTACTTACAAAATCACAATCAGCTGTTTTTAGGAAAATCTAAACAAAAACATTGATATTATTCAAAGTAGAAATTAAAACTCAATAGTATAATTGATATTTTGAAACAAAACAAAACCTAAATTATTTTTAATTCAGTTTATAAAGTTAAATATTTCACAAATGTTTATTTAATTTCTAAATCAGTGGTTCCCCACGTGTATTTTTTTGTGGTGCCACAGTCATTCTACTGATATATTTTAAGAATTAAAAGTACTGTTTGAAAAGAAAATTTGTATAATACTTTTATTTTCAGCTTTGAAAGGGTTGCTTTCAGTTCTATTCTTGTTAAGCATAAATAATACTGTTGTACCCAAGAATATCGACGTTGATTAAAAATATCCTAAATAAAATATCACATTAAATATTTGAAATACACAGAGAATTTTCAATGTGTAATGTTACCTCAACTAAAATAATTTAATTTAAAAACATAGAATCTTTGTAATTCATTTACAAAAAAATACATTATCATATACCTATGTTATATTTTGTGCATAAATTATATATAGGACTTAAATATTTATTAGTATTATTAGAAGCTGATAGTACTCCCACTGCTTTAAAAAATGAGAATAAAAAGAATGTGTATTTTTTTTTTTTTTAATATCACAGCTTGAAAAAATATTCTCATACCTGGATTTTTCCTCATCTTAACGGCATTGCTTTTCAACTTTTCAAGGGTTGTGGCAGAATTGAATTTAGGCACAGGTTTTGGTTTCGGCATTTCAGGTTCGGATAATATTTTTTCATCCCGAAGCTTGGTCGCAAGCAGGTCTTCACCAGCTTCGCTTTCATCTTCCGCTTGAGAATCCTCTTTTTGTTTTTGTCTCAATTTATAACGTTTAAGGGCCATTTTCTAAAAACAAACTTACATATAAAATTATCATATCTACAAGTAATGAGGAATTTAAAATTTAAATATTTATAACTTAATATTTGTGTTTATAAATTAATATTTAGGTTTATAAACTAATATTTAGGTTTATAAATTAATATTTAGGTATATAAATTAATATTTAGGTATATAAATTAATATTTAGGTTTATAAATTAATATTTAGGTTTATAAATTAATATTTAGGTTTATAAATTAATATTTAGGTTTATAAATTAATATTTAGGTTTATAAATTAATATGTATGTTTATAAATTGATATTTATATTTACATTATATTAAACTTAAGTATATAAATGTGTACTTTGGTTTATTCAGGTTCATGTATAAGTAATATTTTAATATTTATATTTAATTTTAAATCAAACATTGTCCTGATAGGTTCTTTTAAAAAATGTTAAAGCATGTTTCTCTGAAAAATACTAGCCAATAAGAGATAAAAACTAAATTAGAAATTTAAAATAATAAACGCTGAATAAAATGCATTTGCTTGTTTTAATTACCCTCTTCTATTTAACTGCATTTGCAAAAAAAAAAAAACTTTTAAAATTATTAAAGTGAAATATTTAAATCTACATAACCACAGTTCACAACAATTTTTTTTTATCAAAATCGGTCTGGTAATATAACTTCTTAAAAACAAAGACAAAGTCATGGTGTAATAGCTCATTAGCAATTTTAGAGTGCTAAAGTAAATACATTTTTGGCATACATTTAGGCATATATAAATACTATTGTTATATCGTTCCTACCCGATCTTTGTTCCACTGCTTCCACTGATTGAGAGCGGATTCATATTCCTCAAAAAGCTTCTCGGAGCATGCTTCGTAGTCTTCCATCTCTTCTTCCAGCTCCTCCATCAACTCTCTTTCCCACTCTTCCTTTTCTGTTGCCCTGTCAGGTCTCTCTCTAGACGAATAGGAATCACAAATTAGTTTTGCAATGGATTTGATTTGGGATAAAAGTTTAATTTTCCAATAAAGTGAACTTCAATAAAAGAAAACTGTCAATTAGAATTTTTAAAAAGAATAATTTATAAGAGGAATATTAAAGGTTGGAAAACTATAAAGGAATTTTTAAAGATATCAAAAATTTAAGGGATTTTAATGTATTTTATAAAAACTCTTCTGAAAAATATAATTAGAAAATGAAAATAGAATTTTCCTTATAAGGCATTGTAATTTAAAGTAATATATTTCTGTGGCTTGGAACGAAAAAGACCAATTTCAAATTGACATTTTCGAGAAAAATGCCTTCAAAGTTTGCGACACAGCCTTGTTGTGATATTATGGAAATCATAGAATCGTTTGATTTGAAGGGTTACAGTACCTTACAACATTGATTTCTATTTCATTTAGAATTTGAAAATTAAAACATTTAAAATAGTTCTTTTAAAAACTGACACTGGTCCTTTTTGTTACAAACTACCTATTTATAATCTACACTTTTTAACTTTCATGTTTTATATTATGCAGGATTAATGCATTATTGTTTACTTTGAACTTTTATATAATTGTTCTTGCAAATCGTTTTTATTTTTTGTGAGTATGGGTTATTGGTTAGCTAAAAGATACAAGCACAAAACATTTTATATTTTTGTTACTTTTTAATTGTTCAGATAAACATCCTAATACTAAAATGCAATTGAATCCAATCAGAGAGACATTTTTCATAATATTATCTTAGCAATAAAACTCTGAGCTTCAAAAAAGAGTTTTGTAAATGTTCACAAGTCTATTCATTATTAAATTTTATTAACCGTGAGTGAAACTGCACAAAAGTCTATTAATGACAAACAATGTTAAATGTGTCTGCCTATCTAGATATATCATTTTTAAAGAAAGTGCAATAAATACAATAAATCAAGTTTATCAGAACATAACAATAACAACAACAAAATTTCCTCTACGATAGTACTCTTCATTTTAATTAAACCTATGCAGAGAACAGGTATTTTGGGGAGTAAAAAATAAAGCCCAAGTTGCAGTTTTATGAAGAAATAAACATGATACAAATAAACATGAAACATCAGAAAAATAATTCCAACCAAAATGTTGCATACCTAATATCAAGCTTTACTATTTATTAAAGTAATTATTTGTTATTGTGTAAAACCTTATATTAATTTTTTTAAAAGTATAATATACGAAAAGATACAAGAACTTAATAAAAAAGTTTTAACTAATATTTATGACTAAGATATGTATATCTTACTAAAGCAAAAAAGTGAGCATAAAAACTAAAACTTACTCTTGAATGTTGAGGTTCAGGGAAGTCGATGTGAACAACTGATTCTGCCTGCAAAGTTTCAGCTCCTCCCAAGTGCAGAGGATACTTGCCCAAACAGATTTTTGCTCAGATTCCTTCAAATCTCGGAGTTTCTTTGTCTGCCTTTTGAAGGAAAACGCCAAATACACAATCAATACCAGCAGTGAATATAATGTACTTTTGGAACAGAAATAGAAAATAAGAGTATGAATAAATGGAATTAAACAAAACAAGAACCTTATGTCCTTCTGATGCTGTTTCAGACGAAGTTGCCTTTCATGGTTAATTGAAGTCTCTTGCATTCCCTTTTGCATACTTTGCTTCAAGTTGCTTACTGCAGCTCTTAGTTCTTTGAGCTGCAAATAAGTTTCATTGGATATGAAATAATAATACCAAAAAACATAATTCAATTAAATATTTTCGTTATAAACAATTTTAAATTTAGCAAATAAAGTTTCACAAAACTAAACTTGATAGTTAAAATGAAATATTTCTAACTTGAAATGTTCTTTTTAACCATCTAAATTTATTCAGTGGATTTTCAAAATTGCACACCTTTAGTTTTAAAATATTCACTAAATCCTCTTTCACATTACATAAGTGTTTATCACACATTTGCAATAAACGGGACTCAATGACGTGCTCAGTGCTGAACAGAGGGTGATGGAGAAATGATATGGAAGAGATGTCCAACTCAAGTTGGTAACCCTTCCCACTTTCTGGTTTCAATTTGTAATGTTCGGAATTAAGGGAAGCCTGCAACAATACAATATATATATATAAAGCAAAAATAAGCACTTTGTTGAAAATAGAAAAGAACACATTCAAATATATACAATGCGCTTATTAATGTATTCTGGATTAAAAAATCAACTAATGTAATAATGTATTCAAGAAATAAACTAATAATAATGTAAAGCAGCAGAAACGATAATATATCTATAAAAACTATCAAAATATGCTCTTAATGAACAATTAAAAATTGTTGCAATTTGTAATACGAAATATAAGAAGATTTTGTTTACATAACTTTTAATAACAACAAATGGATACGAGAAAAAACTAAGTTTTTAAAAAGTAATAACTGAAAAGCTTATCTTCATGACATACTTTATATATGAAAGATTATATTTTTTTAATTTTAACAATTTTATTTTAATTATAATTTAAATGTTATAAGTCACTATGTATTGTAGTTAAAAATTCATTATGAAAGACATATTGTGAAAATATGTAACTTGATTTATTTGGTTATAGTTTTTAGAAGTAAACATTGCTGGGAGATCCATATTGAAAAACAACATTATAATAAACATAGTAAAGCAACCTTAACATATTCAACAATAGGGAAAGTGTCAGTTTGGTTTTCAGGCACTTGTCGAATTGGACTTTCGCACACAGGATCTGGCAGCATTTTAACGAGGCCATCTTCTCCAAACCACTGAAATTCCTTTAAAATATAGAAAAATAGTACAATAATTGTAACAACAATCATAGTAGTAAAGTTTAATTAAAAATATATTAATTTTTTTTTAGAAAAACTGGATGTAGCAGTGATATATTATGAAAATTACATATAACTTGCAAATTATCTTTTTATTTAAGGAATTTTTAGGTATAATTTAGTTATATCTAAGTAATTGATATTATTAAAATAAGTTACATTACAATATTTATCGTTGTAATTGTGTTAATAATAAATTTATGATTTAGTATAATAATGTTTCAAATTTAATTAAAATAGATTATTTAAATTAGATGGCCTTATCAGTATTTAGAAACATGAGAAACATATTGAGAGAAATATTCTAATGTAATTTAAGAAACATAAATGAGAAACATATTCTAATGTAATTTGAACAAGAAAATTCCTGTAACCACCCTCTTTTCAAATTCCGAACTCCTTTGTAAAACCTCTCTTAAAATTACTTAACATCTATTCCATAAAATAACTAAATACAATTTGCACCTTTTCTCTTTTGTTTCTAAAACTCTCTTTTTCCCAAAACAAATAAATTTGTTCATATGATTTCTGCCGAGTCTGCAAAACTAACTACCCACACAAATATTTTTCTCATTCCCCATCCTCCAAGTTCAAATGCACCCTTTTTCCCTAGAGGATCCCCTCACCCGATCAACTACTGTGTTTCCGACACGACAATTCTATATTTTCCCTCTGAGCTTTGTCCTCGTCATGTGAACATGCACGCTCTGAGCTCTGTGAATAAACTTTGTGTTTCATAACTACTCGCCTCGACCATGACTTAATTTCCCGACTGCAAACTAACGTAATATATATTCACATTAACATTAAATTTAACTTTACAATACTATATTTGCTTATTTACTATACTAGCTCTGAAAACATAGAAAACTCGTCTTAATATAATTATTCCTCACATATATAATTTTATCCACCTGGTGCCATAGGTGGATCCAGAAAAAAATTGGGGGGGGGGGGGGCACACAGTAAAAAGACGTACTCAAGGTGGGAGTACATGTGGACATGATTCAGACCCCTCCCAAAATAAATGTACAAATAATTTTCTTTTCATAAATGTTAGATCATTAATTAAGTAAACAATGTGCGGAATTAATTACCTAATAAGCATTAATTTCATAAAATTCTTAACATTTTTAGCTTAAATTTTTCCTGGCTAGACTCCCTTTAAAATAGATTTAGAATCTGTCTTTGTGTCTGGTTAACATTACCAATGAAATACAGAATTGTCAAATGAGAACGTCATTAGTCAAACGAAGTGGACTACCATAAAAAAAAAAAAACAAGGTGGCCATTTATTCTATTATAAAGACATGACTGATGTACACCGGCCCACCTACCCCACACCTTGATGGTCATCGCTACTGTGTAGGTAGAGGAAGAAGTAGCTGGTATTTATGTAAAGATATTGTGATTAGTTGAGAGGAGAAAGAAATCACTGCATGTTAAATTGATTTAATGGTTATTGTCTAAAGATTGTTAATGCTTGACTTTGTAGAACAGGACAAAAACAAGGCAAAACAAGTTTACCTACATATAAGGCGTTCAGAGCTATAGTGGATCAAGTTCATAAGTTATAGTTTTGAGATAATCAAAGTCAAAGTTTATTAACACTAGTTGAATCCTAAAGTGATTTAGAGGATAATTATGACATCTGTTAGAAAATAGCAATAGCAGGGACTTGGTTCGCTTTGGCTCTGAAAATATGTACCATCCGCAACAAACACATTTTTTTATACTTTTGGACTTGATCCACTTTATCTCTGAACACTCTATATGTCTTAAATAATTACATAGAAGAAAAAAAAGAAGTGGAATGGTCTGGGGGCGGGGGAGCATGGGCCCCCGTGCCCCTCCTCTGAATCAGCCAATGCCTAGTGCCATGGACTAGATGAAATACCCTGTCCAAATATGTCCTTTCATTAACAGAACTTAAAATACTTTTCTAGTAAAATGCTATTAATTTAAAAGTTGTTAAGAAAGATAAGAGAAAATTTTATGTAAAGAAATCTCATACCCAAACTTTTCATGAATAAATATTTTATTTTAGAAATAAAGAAGACCAACTACAAGCTCTAAGCCCCCACCAAGGTTGATCCTGTATAATGTATCATAACAATCCCTTGTTGCTGATCCAATTGCCCCCCTCTTAAAACTATCTACTCCTGATGAATTAACTACTTCTTCCACATTCATCTATTATAAAAATAATACTTTTTACCCTCCTGACTAAGCTGTGATTTGTATAATTTATTACCTCTAGTCCAATTGGCTGTATTACATTTGAAACCTTCGACATCACCTAATTTGATAAATTTGAATAATGAAATTTGAATAAGGTCTCCTCTAGTCCTCATCTTCTCAAGTGTATACATATTTAAAGTTTTAAGTCTGTCTCCGTAGTTCATTTCTAAAGTAACCTAAATCAATTTCGTATCCCTATGTTGAACACGTTTTAACTAATACATATATATTTTTAAGATAAGATTACCAGAATTATACTGTATACTCAAGTTGAGGTCTAACCAACCCCCTGTACAATGTCAATAATATATCACTAGACTTCAAAGTACATTTCTTTTTTAAAAAATTCCAACATTTTATTTGAATTTATTAGTTGCTATCCCACATTGGTGCCCATTTTAAAATCTTTATTTGCCAACGCACCAAGATCCATAACCATATCGCTAGTATCGATTTCAGCTCCCTACAGATAATATGTAGTATTATTGTGCTCCACATTCAAAACCTAATATTTATTAATAATCTATATATATAAATGCGAAAAACCCACTCATCACTCATCACTAATTCTCCAACTTCCCGTATACCTATGGAGAAGAAATTTGGCAAAGTTCTTCCTTATACCTTAAATAGGAAAAGTAAGCTATTTTTGTTCCGATCGAACGGATTTAAGGGGTTGTAAAACCCCTTTTTCGAAACTTCTCCATTGGATTAACATGGAGAACATGTAACAATGCAAAATATAAAATTTAAACAATGGAAATTTTTAATATTATGTAACGTACGAGGAGCATTCTGATTGGCTGATGACTAAATATCGCCAAAATGTCGCCAAATAACTAAAAACTGTCGCCAAATAACTAAAAACGGTCGCCAAATTAATAAACTTCGCCAAATAAATTAAAATTTCACCGAATGAATAAAACATTTCGCCAAATTAATAAAATATCGCCAAATGAACTAAAATATGATCATATATGTAAAAATAATATAAAAACCTGAAATACCCGTTCGATATACGAAATACCTTTTTCGATGTTTGTGGCGACGTTAGTTTGGATATCTACAGATCTAAAAGACCTAGAGTGCTGAAATTTGGAGCACAGATTCAGCTTGGGCCGTAGAGATGCACTACGAAAGGATTTTTAAAAATTCGAACTCGAAATGCCAAAATAACAATTTTTTAGAAACTTTCCCATAGGATTAACATGGAGAACATGTAACAATGTAAAATATAAAATTGAAACAATGGAAAATTTTAATATTATGTAATCAGGAGCATTCTGATTGGCTGATGATTAAATATCGCCAAATAAATAAAACCTACGGCAAGTTTTTAAAAACATCGCCAAATAAATTAAAATTTCACCGAATGAATAAAAATTTTCGCCAAATGAATCAAATATTGCCAAATGAACTAAAATATGATCATATTTGTAAAAATAACATATAAATGGCGAAATTAGTGTCAAAAAATTATAAAATATATGTCAAAATGGTGAAAATATGAATGGATAACGGGATATTCCGTACTACAACAACTATGAAAATTAAATTTGGCATGGAGCATGGCATTTTAAGCCAAAATTGCTCACTAAGAAAGGATGTTCATTTTCAAAAATTCAAACTCTAACTGCCAAAAGTAAATCTTGCCACTTATCCACTGACTCATCACTAATTTTCTAACTTTCTGTATAACCAGGAAGATGAATTTTGACAGAGTTGTTACTTATATCTTACATAGAAAAATAATCTATCTGGTAGGTAGAAGCCACTCGGTACCGTAATAATTGGTTAATGAATACTTTGGACCCCACGTGGTAGGAAGGTCAGAGGGAGAGTGTATAAATGGTCAATCTGATTGACGCGGCCTACCTTCCTCTACTCCATGTTATGTCATTTATCCACGAAGGCTGATTTTCCATAGAATTATTGGAGTGAAAGTGTATACTGCCTGTCATCAAGGGTGACATTTTCCTTCATGCGGTATAAAGATCAGAGGGTAAAATGGGTTAACAAACGACCTGATCGACGCGACTCTCTTTCCTATACCATGGTAGGTCATTTATAGCCCATAACACGGTTCCCCTGGGAGTAATATAGTGAACGAAATAGCCTGCAGTTAAGGGCGACATTCCCTTCACGGTCAGCGGCGGAATGGGTTAATAATCGGCTTGATCTATGCGGCCTACCTTTCTTTATATGAAGGTATGCCTATACGAGTAGTTATGTGGCGGAATCGAAAACTGTTGTTATAGACTCTCCCCCCACGTGGTACAAGTGTCAGAGGGGGATTGGGTTTGCGTAAATCTTCTGTAGTAGTGGGTAGGGGGATTGATTCGATTTTTTTTAAAAAGTTGATTTAAAGTTCAATGAAGTAAAAAATAAGATTTATTTTTTATTTAAAAAAGTTAAATATTTAAAAAGTTCGGGGACAAAATCTAAAAAAAGTGCTGGGGAACCATCCCTTCTCGCTTATTGATAAGGTTTACCGTACAAAAGAAAAAATATGAAAATCTTGAATTTGGCAAATAAACCTTTTAAAATTCTTTTTCGTTTTTTTTTTCTGCTTATATTTTCACCAATTTGTGAAACTTAACGACAAATGTTGACATAGGTGTCTAATAAAACTTTTTCAGATAATTTTTATTAACATTTATAAGAGTTCTTCCCGTTTAAATCTTTGGAATGTTACTAAAAGTTAAAATATGGATGGTGATCAACGGGAGTAATGCATACATATTCACGTTATTGTGTAGACAACTTCATATTAGCAATCTTTCCAGTTCTTGCAGGACCTTGCCAATAAAATTTCGTTTCAAATTAGTACTTTTAATACTGTGGTTCCCCCTCATGGGTGACAAATGAAGAATATTGTTTATTTCGCTATAAATATTGTATTTGTATCAATTTTGTAATTTATTTCCTTCCCGTGCGTAGAACGGGTATTTCAGCTAGTATAGTATAAAATACACACACATAAAGTACAAAATGTCAGAATGTAATTTAAAGCAATCAAATATACTTGGATAACAATAAATATGAATTACATAATTAAGAATTCAAAGTGTAACACATTACCTTCTGAATAAGTAATCTATTCTCAAGCTTATTCATATTCCGATTGGATATGTTTGGTGTTTTTCCAGCAATAATACCTCCTTCTGTAGAACTTATTGGTTCTTTTCCTTCAGGAAGTTTGAGTTTCATTGGAACTATAAAAATATTTTAACTTTGTTTTAAACTTATTTTTACAGGTAATGGCGTCGGCTAAGTGAAGAAACTCCTTATGTCCATTTTTTTTACGTCTACATAGTGCTTAAGTAAATTGTTATTAAGAAAAAAACTCTTAGTCAATATTGAGTGCAGACAAACAACCTTTTGTATAAAAACAACCTTTTGCCCATGACTTGTTTAATTTGATTTAATACTATAAGCTGGGTAATCATTTTAGTTAATTTGTTAGAAGTATCAAATTATCATATAAAAAGGTCCCAGATCTAAACCAGTACACATTAAAAGTTCATTTAGCTTTAAATATATTAATTTATTAAGACAATCTAGAACTTATGACTGAGTAACAAATATTATATGTATGCAAAAATGTAAATTATATGTTAAAAACGATACCTTACCTGGTTTATAAGAAGGGTGGAAAAAAGAATTTCTTTCTTTTTCAATTTTGATTTGAAATGGCACATAGGAAGCAGGCTCAAGTTTCACAATTTCAATTCCAGTCTTCTGCAGCTCTCTTTGAATAAGCCTAACTGAATCTATAAATAATAATTAAACAGCTGTTGATCTAAAATGTACATAAAGCTTAAAATAGAATTTTTATAAATATGAAAATATATTAAACAATAGATTTAAACATTTTATTTAATTCCTTTTTTTTAAATAAATTGCAATTGGTAAACAAATTTTTAATTAAAATATATCCGAAAATGGAAATTATATAAATATGACTTAACATAGCAATGTTATATAGAATATCAATACTATATGCAATTTTAATAGTGTACTTAATAAAATAAAACTACAAAATTTGTTATTTTAAAATTTGCTATTAGTTAAATATGCTAACACTCTTTAAATAAAATTTTAATTAAGATTTTATATAAATTTTAGATGATAAGAGAAGAAAGAGGTTATTTTAGTTTGAATTTTTTGTTAGATAATATTTTAAAAGCATATGAAAGAAATGGTGTTTTTTAAAATGCAATTTAAAAATCCACTTTTGAAATAAGTATTCACATCCTTTCCCAAACATAGGTAAGAAGTTTATAAGGACTTTTGAAGGATTTAAGCTTCTTTTATAAGGACTAATTAAAACCTGCTACAAAAACAAATTGTAGAGCTTTAACCAACTAGAATGTAAAATGTATGCAGAAGGATAGGAATCACACAATATTTAAATCTTAATTTTTGCTACAAATATTACTTTAAAAACAAATATAAAGCTATATAAATTTCATAAACTGCTACTGTTCAATAATAAAAAATAAATATAAACTATTACATAAAATATTTTTATTAGAAATGACACAATTATAAGAATAAATTCCTTTTAGTATATTTAACTACATCTTTAACTGTGGCTGTATAAAAATTACAAGAAAAGAGAGAGACTTTAGAGTATTAACCATTAAAACAAATATATGTAGAAATTAAGTTCATTTATAATCATAAGTACACAAGTTAGTTTAACCCTTTACCTAACTGTCTGAATATTTCTGAACAAACATTTAGGTAAAGCTCGAAATTAAAACATAAACAGTTTTCAATGGGATTTTGAGAGTTGATCTCTTGATGACTAACAACCTTATATCATAAAAAGAAGGTAAACAGTGTCTCACCTGCGTCTTCTTCAGATGTTTCGGCTGTTTCGCAAGGAGGGGACTCAAATCCTATATCTTGGTCCCATACACGGGTGAAGAAGTCATAGTCGCTTATTTCTTCTTCTTCATGGGGATGTGCAGTGTCATTGGAAAACTAGAACAGATAGTTTTAAAAAATCAGTTAGTGTTTATTGTACTAAATACAAAATTAAATAACTTACATTAAAAATTATTTCAGGGTTTTTATTTTATATTTATATAAAAAAAATTCTATATTTTCCAGGTGTTTTAAAAAAATTAAATTGATACATATAACTGTTACTGCCCAACATAAGTGTTGTAATAATAAGTCTATAATAATGAAACACTGGTTATATCAACCAGCAAAATATTGTGTAAAAATTAAAACATTTTTATATTACACTTTTGTGGTGAAAAGAAAATATTAATGATGGCAAGACAAGCTTAACTAAATGCATTCAACTAAATTTTTTTTTTATTCTGATTTTTTCCGAAATTTTAAAATATTGATCCTTTTATCTAAAAACTCCAGATTGCTTTGTATTTCAAGTGCACAGCAATACAAATTTTTATTTGACACAAGAGGGAAAACATTTCAAGCAATGTTTATTAACTACTCAGTTCTGACATCTATAAAAGACAACAAAAAGAATTATTTTAATAACTACTAAACTAATTATTTTGATAACTTAATTATTTGTTAACTGGTTAAAAGTAAACTCATGCATCTCAATGCATGACATATAAATCAAGCTGGTTGATTGAATCAATTTCACACTACAGCTATGCATTCAGCTACAAGGACCTATTCAGAAGGAGTCAAACAGAACACTGCTCATAATTTTGAAACAAAGTAAAATGAAAAGCTCAACACCTACGCTTGCATCCCATTTTCCAAACTTCTGCACCAAACAACCATATATTTGGACCAGGACAGACAAACCCACTTAAACAAAAATTCTTGAATTGGACAAATAGTACAGAAATCACAAACCTTTCATCATAAAATCATTCCTCTTCCATACACGCCATTGCCCAAGTCAATCAAATTATTCGTTTATGTACATTTCTTAATTTAATGTTCAAAAAAGAAAAAACATTCTGTGACCTAAGTAAATTTTTACATAAATTTAAGGCAGTATATGTTAAAATTTAAAGAATTCACTTTTTTTTTCTGAATTACAAAATGCTTTCATGTTTAATAAAATCAGTTCCATAATCATTAAATAAACATTGACAATTTATAAACTTTTGATTTTTTTATAGAAGTTTTTTATCAATACTTATATATAAGAATGGAGTGTCTGTCAGTGGAATCGAACAAAACCCCTCATTTTGAGTTTTCTCCACGAATTAGGATACACTGATTCCGAAAATCACATTTAAAATTTTTTTGTCTGTCTGTCTGTTTGTCCGGATTTAACTCAAAAACTACTGCACAGATTTTTATGAAACTTGCACCATGTGAACAAACTTTTCTTAGTTTAAAATATGCACTTTGTTTCATGTGGATATCTGCAACCATTCAAAAGTTATAGAACTTTTTCCATTTTCTCTAACATTACGCCTATGGGAAATTTACATCTCGATCTTCCCCTCATAACATTATTGTTAAAAATCACCTTGGCGACCAAAAATATTTTTCGACAATACTGGGATACTGGGATAAACGATTTATTTTGATTGGCTGATGAGTAAATGTCGTCAAATGAATTAAAAATGTCGCCAAATAAATGAAAAATGTTGCCAAATGAATTAAAAATGTAGCCAAATGATTAATAAAAGTCGCCAAATATTGGAGAACGCATTAAAAATGTTGCCAAATGAATTAAAAATGTCGCCAAATTAATAAAAAATGTCTCCAACTCCTATGGGAAATTTACATCTCGATCTTCCCTTCATAACATTAGTGTTAAAAATCACTTTGGCGACCAAAAATATGTTTAGACAATACTGGATAAACGATTCATTTTGATTGGCTGATGAGTAAATGTCGTAAAATGGATTAAAAATGTCGCCAAATGATCTAAAAATTTTATCAAATGAATTAAAAATGTCGCCACATGAATAATAAAAGTCGCCAAATATAGAAAAATGAATTAAAAATGTCGCCAAATGAATAATAAAAGTCACCAAATATGGAAAAATGAATTAAAAATGTCGCCAAATGAATTAGAAAATTCGCCAAGTATTGAAGATGAATTAAAAATGTTGCCAAATAAATTCAAAATACCGCCAAATTAATAAAAAAAATTCTCCAATTGAATAAAAATGTTGCCAAATGAGCTAAAATAGAGGTCCTATATTTAAAAATATCATCACAATGGAGAAATTTGTGTCCAAAAAACAAAAATAACGTCGTTAACAAAAACCTCGCCAACCGAAGGAGGGAATTAAACCAGCTCTTTCGACTGACGCCATGTGTATTCATGTTCCGAACAACTTAACTTTATGACAATAGTGCTATTTGTTACGGAGTGGAATATTACTATGGTGTTGAAATGGGCCACCCTAAAAGTTTAACTTAAAGTTTTATATATTTATACCTCCATGTAGCTTATTTTTAAATTTTCGCCTCAAAAACATATAATTGGAATTCAAAAATAAATATTTGATAATTAATTTTTATACGAAATATTGTCCGTAAATATTGACCCATATGAAATTATGTTGAAAGAGGGATATATAGACTCCAGTCGCCAATTGGCACAACAAAAAAAACTTCACCAAATACGATAAATTATTTTGATTTGGAAGAATGCAATATTGTTTCTTTGATATATTATTGCGTCGAAAATATTAAAACTAATGTATGTGAAGTTTACTACATGGGTTTATTGTCACTAAATGGTTAATTTTTATACAAAAAATATGCAATTTAAAAAAATGTTAGGAATTTTTATTTAACAAAAAGAAACATTTTACAAAAACATCAGTTTAAATAGTAGGTAGTCGCAATAGCATGTAAAGTCGTGAACATAAAAATAGATTTAAGTATCGCAAAAAATACTCAAAGTAATTTAATAAATCCGGATTTGGATAAAGTTTATTTTTCACAGTGCACAGAGAGTGATATGCCATGGCTACGCTGACAAGACAAAATCGCGCAGCTCTTACTGCGCAAAGTGACCACGAGCAACGCCGGGCCATATTGCTAGTGCAATGCAAATAAAACAATAAATAATCTAATTAGAAGTTGCATTAACAAATAAGGGAGTTAAAACTTAACTTTAAAGTAAAATAAGTTTTAACAAACAATATGTAATTACAATAACTGGAAATCACAATTTATATTTAAATTCAAGCAAAATTACAACGAAAAACCTTTGAAACATGAAATTATTTCCATCTCATTTAAAACAACTATATTACCTTCTTTTCAGCAGAATTTTCTTTTTGCCTCTGATTTATATTTTCTTGTTTTGATTCATAGTAAATTTCTGCAGAATCATGTATCTAGAATTCAAGAAATATGTCAATTTAAGCTTGAAAGTTTAAATACATATGAAAAATATCTTAAACTTTAATTATCTTAAAATGTTATAAACTATTAACTTGTTACATCCAAATATCTCATTATCTAGCCACATTTTTATTTAAATTTTGAAAAAAAAACTTTAAAATAATTCTAATCTTTTTTTATTATTATTATTATTTTTATATATGTATTTAAGGTTTGCGCATTTGAAATTTACATTAAAGACATACTTTCTAATAAAAAAAATATATTTTTTAAAAAAAACTGTACTTTATAATAAACAAATGTCAATCATAGGACTTTTTAGAAAAATGTACTGAGACTAGATATCTTAGAGAATATTGTGGAAGTAAAACTAGAAATACAAAGATTTTTTTCATTGCTTATTAATTAATTCAATTAAAGCAATCTTACAATTGAAACTGCAAGTCAGAAATTTCACACGAAAATAAAATGAGATGCCATACTCACTCCACTGGATATTTCAGAAAGTGTGTGCTCTGCTACATTTCCATTCAATGAGAGCTTTTCTGCCTGAAGTGTAAAAGAGAAAATTCAAACATTATTTATTGCTCATTATTATTTGCTCATAGAATTTTAGTGAGAATGTTTCTTTTTAAATCAGGAATGAAATGTTACTTTGCTGGTGAGGGACACTAACTCCTGTAACTCGTAAACTTTCTTGCTCTTTCTTGGTGGAGGCAGAGGTCTCAGGGGTTGCAAAATGGTAGCTAAAATGTTACATTTTAATGCAATTTAATGAATGTCAACTCTCAATATTATCTAAACAACATTGTATGATAAAGTAGCTGGACAGTTTGAAGTATATTTACCCTTTACACTCGAGGAGCATGTTTGATATTTATATTCTTTTTATGGAACAATTGCCTCCAATTTTTAAAGAGTTTTTATGATTTCATGTTATTTTTATGTTTAGGGCAAATAATTATAAAAATTTAATAGTTATGGGTGAAAAGCTAAATATTTATCTCAGTATACCAAGCATATATTTAGTGATTTGTGGCATTTATCAAATGTTTTTTTTTTAAATAACAGAGGTTGCAAGGAATTTCAATCTGTAGAAAGTTTTAGATCCCCAACATATTTGGGTACCTCTAGAAAACAAAAATAATTTATATTAAATTTTGTGAGAGAACAACTTCTTTAACTCAAGAACGTGTTGTTCTTTTTCATTTTGAAGAACAGGGGGAAAAAACACGTCGTTATTTTAGTGACTTAAAGGCGACACTCCAGCGCTCCAAAGGGTTAATAAAATAAGTTGATACCCAAGTGATATCCTACTTTTAAATGGATTAAGAAAGAAAAGAAAAACAAGCTAACAAAAAAAAGCATTTTTGTTTTATGTTCAAGAACATGCAGTTATTATCTCAGTTTGAAGAAAAGGGAACAAAAGAACAAGTCGGTATATTAGTGATTTAAGAGTTGCCACTCGAATCCAAAGGGTTAAAGCTTGTAATAGAAAGCAAATTTTATAAATGAAGAATTTAAATGTAAGACTACTTCATATATAATTTTTTAGTATTTCACTGGAGAAAGCAATGAAACAGCAAAGGACATTAATTATGAAATAAGAGTTGTAAAAACAATCTCAAATTTCATAAACACTTTTTAAGTTCTATTGTTTCAGATCAAATATAAGTACACACATATGGAAGAGTTATCTTCCAAGTGGTATAAGTACATAAGTTGTACATATAAGTACATGGTATACTAACATAATTTTCCATTTACTAGGTATAAATCTATTATTTGACAAAGTATTGTGGCTCCTTGTTCAACAGGTTACCCAATAATAATTTGAATGCCATTCCCCTTAACATTATAGTCAAGGTGAGTTGCAAACTTTAAATCGGAACTTGCACTAATTGGCAGTCAGCTTACACGTACACAAGAGCCCATTTGGATAATGGATTTTTACTATTTCCACTGTCCTTTACTGGGGTGTTTAATTGGAATATATTCAGAATTGATTCCTATGATAACCAAATTTGGTTCAAATATGAAACAGTGATCTTTTCTGCTCCTTAAATTGATATCAGTGAAATTTACACAGAAATCTTTAAAGTAGTTGAAAACAGAAAATCAAACCATTCTCAAATTCTCAATAATTATGTCACCCACCACCATGCAAAACAACTCTTTTAAATTTTGAATACAAGTCAAATCGATACTGTACTTTTAGAGAAAACCGCGCACAGTTAAAGTGAAAGATTATTCTAGAAATAAAAAACAAGAAACTTTTCTGCAATTTTTTCATAGATGATAATAGAAAGTGGTCAAAACTGCAGATATTTTTATTTATTTAACAGGCAAATAAATATTTTATACCATACCAAGAATTAATTAATTTAAGTTAAAAGTATTTTAAATGCTTATTATATTCAAGGAGGTAACACGGTTATAGTTTACTATTGCTCATACATTATTTAAAGTTCAATTCTAAATTTTCAAATATTGTAAAAAATGACCGTTTTATTCAAACGTAAAACAAATTTTTTATAGAATCCCACTCACATTGCTGATGTAGAGAAACATCCGATTGCTGGCTTCCGTTAGAAAACCTTTCAGGCGGTACAGGTAAACGTCGCTTGGGAATTTGAGGCAGCAGTTTAGGTAGGTTCCCAGGTGAACTATTTTCTGGATAGGCTTCTTCTTCTGGTTCTGGCTTGATCTCTTCTAGATCAAAGCTCTTTTCTTCTGAGGATGTTTTCATTTTTTTCTGAAATAGCATAAAATTTTAATTAAATGTAGAAAATTACATTATCTCTGAAAAGTTATCACAGTAATAATCTTAGAGAATATTGAAACCTATAAGCATTCTTAATAAAGTTGAATATAAAATAAGCTATTTTTAAAGTAAAAGTGATAAATTTATCAGTATTTCAATGTCAAAATGTACATTACAATGGCTTTTCTGTGATAACTCTTAAAACTAAAACTATTATCCTTCACAAATCTTAATCCATTTAGCATATTATTAATAACTAGAAAATATATTTAAAAATTTTACTGTTTTATTATCTGTAAAAGTTCAAGCTAAGACGGTGAAGGAAAGTCATTTTATTAGTGTACAAGCACCTCACCATACTATAAATATTCATTTAGCCTAACTAAATTGGTTCTTTTTACATACAGAGGCTTAAGGGCAACAAATATTAGTGAGTAAAATATATTCCTAAATAATATATTAAAACTTATTCATTTTTATAGCAGATTAAAAAAAATCTTATTAATAATTAAGCAAGCATCCATTATTATGAAACATCTTATACTAAAATTATAATAACCATAGTTCTAAATAAAAAGGTATTTGGTGCAATTGATACAAAAATAGAAATAGAAATTTACATGAAAATTACTACTTATAACACTACATTTGAGTTTGTATTAAAATTTATTCTTTATAGGAAGAGCATAGAAATATGACAAACTTTCAAATAATTAATATTTTAGGAAGCACATAAGGTTTAGAGGTATTCAGTCGCAAGGCTATTCTGCTGAATGGTGATCCTGTTTAACTTACCTCCTTTAATTTTCTTCGTTTCTTCCTTAACTCTGCTTTCAAACTTTCAGGTAGCTCTGATGTCATCTAGAATGAAAGTTTTTTTTAAATATCAATTAAAAGTAGCCAATAATACATAGGACAAAATAAAAATTTAACTTTTAAAAAATAAAATTTATTATTTACTATGTTTATTTATTATGCTTAAAAGGTAAAAAAAAAAAAAACATAATTCGAGAAATAATAATTTTTTTAATTTAAAAACAAGAATTGGCTACACAGCTCATACCAAAAGAAATAACTATACAGTAAAAAAGTCAAATGAGTCAGAATATGCAGGCATTTATAACAGAATATTTTTATAACGCAACACATTTACAAAATAAAGATTTCAAATATAGTATTGTAAAATAATAACAAATAGGTTATATAATTTTTATTTTTTATAAGTAAAATGTTGAGTACCTCTACTGTAGTCTCAATCTTTCCTTGTGACATGGCCATTTTCTAAAATAAAACAAAAGAATTAGTTTAACTAGATCAATTGCAGTGGGTCCAGTATAAATTAAATGCAAAAGCCTCATATTTCCATAATTAATTTTTTTAATAACTCAAGTTTGAGTATAAATAGATTGGCAATAAATGAAATGCTAGCTTTGTAAGAATCAAAGGAAATGAGGAAATTAAAAATTAACACTTTTGCAATATTTCATAATTTTCAATTAGTCATAACTATTTTTTTAACTTAAAAAAAGTATGAAATTTTCTTTATTTTACTTACACATGTATGATGGAGAAATCTTTTTAATTCGCTTACGGCACTTCTTTCTTACATGAAATAGATCAGGATGATACAATATTGAGTTCCATCATTACCATCTGACAGCCTAAAACAAATAAAACAATTCAGCAGGCAAAATACTTGTTTGCTAAAAGTTAAGTGTTAAATTACAAATTAATGTATTTGCTAAAAATTGAACAAAATATTTTTTATTGATTTGATTAAAATATCCAACATTTTATTTAACAAAATACTAGAAACATATTAATACAAAAATATTCAATTTCTTATACCAGGAATCTATTATTCATGTTTATTTTGAAAATTTTGGTAAGACTTAGGTAAAGGGGGTAAAGGAGACTTAGGTAAAGACTTAGGTAAAGACTTAGGTAACATTCCATCACAGCATTTTTTGATCGAATACTTCAATAACCCTTAAAGCGACAAAGAAAATATCAAAAGCGTTAAGTTGTTTTCATTGCAAAATAGTTTAAATTATATTTCCAACTTGTGTCTTTTGAAAATAAAAATCCAATTTTAAATATAAACACCAGGAAAACATGCACTATGGAATTTGCAAAAAAACTTATTAACTTCTTACAAATGTATGTGTTCATTATTATATTTATTAAAATACTATTATTTTTACATTTTCATTTCTATGTAACAACTGTAAAGTGCAAATGCCTGAGTGATTTCAAATAGTGTCTGGTATAGTAACTCATATTCTACAATTCGAGTGATGACAGTTGTTGCCATGCAAAGTATTTTCTGTACCAAATCGAACTTGTGCCAAGATACTTAAAGAAAGTTATTCTATTTTCCATTTTGATTGAATGTTAACAGATTCCACAATCAGGTTTGGGTTAAAGTAAAGAATAAGGAGGCAATTCGTCAAATATGATTCCAGTTCAAATTAGCAACCGTGCACAATACTTCCATATAATATGTTTTGCACACATGCACAAATAGTTGTGGAATATATTTTACAAAAAAAAAATTTGAATTGAAATCATATTTTTGTTAGCTTTCTATTTGTCATTTTGGGATTTGCTATTACATTAGTTTACCGTATAATATTTCATAATTACTTTTTGCTTCATATATTTATTACTAATTTCATATAAACTTTAAATTTTTGCCAAAATGACATCAAGTAAGTTTTGCATTCTGCATTTCTATCATCTACAGCAGGCAGCTCCACCCACTTGTTTGCATGGCATTGATATTGGTTTTAGAAATGGAAACGCCAAAGTTGCCTTCCACAATTTTGTTTTTGATGAAAATTAATTTAGTGGTGTATCTCTTATTCTGTACTTTTATCTAGATTTGATTTTAGATTTAGTTGAGTTTATAAAAAGAGTTAAATTTTCTAGTTAGAAAAATCTAAATTCACTAGTTGATAAAATAGAAATGCTCAAATTTTTGGCCAAACCGTTAGATCACTCAGTCATGGTAACAAGGATAGTGGCCAAACACGGAGAGTCTCTCACGGAGAGGTAGGTACTGCTGTGCCAGCCTGTTGAAAGGGTAGACATTTACAACGGCAACACCTGTACGGGATTGAGTACTGTGCATGGTACTTTGGCAGCCATCAAAATCTGGCTTCTGATGCAACACATGCCCTTGCATCAGACCGACACTTTGGTTCTAACAGCCTCAGTTTCTGCCCCAAGATGGAGACATGCTTGGATACTTTAGGGCAATGCAGACAAGTAAAATAATAAATTAAGTTATCAATCAAGGTTGGCAACCTTGGTATTGAAATCACCTCATGAGGAATGTTAAAAGTTTTTGTGTTTGTTAAATGAATAACATTTTATTAAATTAAGGAGTATTAGAAGTATATTTTAAATGTTAATTTAAACAGAGGAAAGCATATGGCTACTAATTATAACTAAATTTCCCCTTGCAACAGTGTATTTTCTATGCTTTGTTGGTTTTGGCCTACATTTAAATTTAATCATAATTTCAATTTGAAAGGACTCTTCAAATTTCTTTGTTTCACATTTATTTTAAAAGTTTAAAAATAATTTGAATAAAACTAATAGAAAAGTTAAGTATGTATGGGGGGAGGGGAGTATTACACTAAAAGATGGTTGGGTTGACTCCTAAGTGGTATATAAGAAAAAAATAAGAGTTCCACGATAAAAGCATTTAAAATTTTCAACTCTCCTTGACTTTAACCTTTAGTGGAATGACATGCAATTCGTTATTAGGGAACCTATATAACTTAAAGCCACACCACTAGACCAACTAGTCATAAAAATTTGTTAGATAATTTTTATATTTTTATGACTTTCCACTTGGCAGCCAGCCTGCCTACAATTGTATTTGAGAAACAAATGCAATACTTTTGCAATAGATATTTTCAGTATATGCCACATATATTTATATGGCATCTTTTTCCATACAATTAATTGTGTTATGGAATTGCCATTTCTTTTTTCTGTAAATATAAATTATTTGGCGTTTGTGTGCAAAGTCATAATTCAAAATAACGTCCAAAATTGTAGAAATGAAGTTTAATTTGTAAATTTAGCCGCAATAGTGTTTAGTAAACTATTCTATAATATTTCTATAATAGGGTAATAGACAAATGGAACAACTTGCCAGTGAATATTGTTAATTGTAAAGGAGTAACGGATTTTAAGAAGAAGTTAGATATGCATTGGGGGATAGTTAAGAGGTACTAGATGGACCAACCTTGTTGGGCCTTGAGCCTGTTGTTGGTCGTCAATATTTGTATTTGTATTTGTATTTGTATTCCTTTTCACAACACATGCAAAAACTGTGTGTTTGTTTTGGTTGTGCCGTGTATATGTTTTATAAAATATCATAAAACTACTCACTCATCCTTTCAATAAGCAGTTGTACTCTTTAAAAGAATTTAATTTTTCATAAAATCTTTATGAATTTGCAAATTGTTACTTTTTAATAGTAAAAAAAAGTGAGAAAGTCTTAAAACAATAATGTTTACATTTTAGAAGGTTTCAAAAACTTCACCAAGGCAACGCATCCTGAGTTGAGTTGTAAAACTTCTAGCATTCAACAAATGTTTCGTTTTTTTTTTATTTATTACTTTAAAAGAAAACCTCATACACAATAAACTATTCGGAATCTATCCAAAAAATGAGTGATAAACACTGCCTTGTAATTTTAAATCATGATCAAACAGCAAGAACAACACCTACTTTGGTATCCCACTTTCTAAGCTACCATGTCGTACACAAGCCCCTATCCCTTCTACACAGCATACTTTGATCTTGCGAATTGAATGATAGTGGTAGGTTGGACGTTAGGCGAAACATCAACGAGGTAAGATAAAACTTACCTTCACAGTAGGTTTAATTAAGAAAGTGTATGCAGATGGTAGGATGAAAATATGATTTTCATATAAGAAGAATTGAAAATACTATAATAAACGAATTTCTTACGCACACAAATGCCTATCTGTTGTATTTAAAATGTAATGGTAAAGCAGAATCAACAAATTCGATAAAGGAAGACAATTTTTGTACAATTTCAAGTTTTTTTTGTTGCTGATTCTCGTTATGATGGGCCATTTGTGAACAAGAACGGTATTAGCTAAAATAAAAATAAAAAGTGGGAGGGGGACAAGTGTTTATGTGTAAAAAATATTGCATCTAATAGTAAATTTTTATATACTTTTATAAATTTTTCTGGTTGCGGTCTAGAGCTAGAGGCAACTGATATATATATATTAAAACAACAATATATTTATAAAAATATAAATGAAGACAACTATAGGTACGATGCCCAGAAAAGTAGGCTCCATCTAAAACAACAGTACCTAATAAACAACCAATGCACATAAGCTTTTTTTTTTTTTTTTTAATTTTTATTATTATTTCCAACTTTTGAAGAACATTACCAGGCAAGAGCTATTCCATCAGCCCAACCTTTCTATTCCTTTCTTCTTTTATATATGTATTTTTTGAATTCGTCATCTCAAATACAATCATCATTGTATTAAATTCCGAGCCCGTCTTTAAATAATCTACGATAAACTGAATTTAAATTAAAGTATTGAAATAAAAAAAATCAAATCAAAGTATTTATATCGAATAATTTGATAAGTCAGCAAACTCAAAATATTCAAATCACATTTCAATAATAGGAAAAGAAAAAAAAAACATAAATATAATAATCTCAATCCAAAAAGACTTACGGTTTCTGCAAAATTTAAATTTTTCCTAAAATTAAAAATTATTTTTTTACTTTTTAGCACTTTTTTTTTTCTTCTTAAAAATGGTTTTCCTTATTAAAAAGATTACATTTATTTTTCCCTTTTTGGTTTTTAATTTATTAGGAGACTGCGCTGCTCAGCTGGAAATTCAAATAGTTTCTAACTTTTTTTTCCACAACCCCGATATTATATTTTTTTATTATCCAGTTTAATAAATGCAGGTAAACGAAATTATATAGTAATTAAACAATCCCTTCCTAACAATGAAAAAAAAATTAATAGGAGAGTACATTAAAAAAGTTAAGTCCGGTTAATCGATATTTCCAGATAAACAAAAGTCTACAATTTTTTTATTGCATATTTTGCCTAAGTGTATTTTTTTCTATCCAACGAAACAGAATTTTCAAAATCGAACAATATTTTTTATTTCGATTGGCGCGCTTAAGTTGGTTAAAAGGTTAATAATCATAAAAGAAGAGGCGCTTTTAATTCTTTAGTAATTTGGAAAAATTCAACGATCTTCAATAGTCGCCTGCGTCTAAAGAAAGGAGCACCTAATGGCTGATAAGTGTTGATTTTTATTAACACAAGCTCTTGTGTGACTTTATAATAATAATATTTATGTTCCCTTAATGAATTTTTTTTCAATTGTGATCCTTTTTTCATATTGTTATCAACTTAAATTAAAAACTGAAAATTAAAACTGATGTTCATTTAAATTTTACGACTTGCCCAGGTAAGCCCCTCTCCTCGCCGTGAAAGAAGATTAGGCGCAAAAATGAATACTAAAACAGAATCTTGAACTGCGCCACCCTTAGGGGTGTGCGACGCATGCCATTGCACAAGACCCCGAGCTTCTGAAAGGGCCCCGCGTTCGTGATAGAAAAATAAACAAAATAAGAATGTAACATATAAAAGGAATTTAATATTTTGTTGTTGTTTTCTTTTAAGTAATAACTTTATTTCAATTTTAATTCATCAAACTTTTTATTTTGAATGTTCATTTCCACAAATTCCAAATATACAAGCTTATTGATGTCGATAATAGTCATTATAAGGATTCTATTTAATTTTCAAGAAAAGGAACAAAATAATCCAGATTTTATTACACAGTGAATTTATCTAATAAATATTCTATTCAAATTAAATGCAGCCGCATCATTGGCAACTATATTTGTACTTGATAAAAAAAATCCCGATTGGATTTTTAAAAATATGAAAAACTTATTCATAAGCTTCTGTGGAGTATTAAAAGTGCCCTGCTACTAAATTCGCACAGGGCCCGCGGCTGTTAAAGGCGGCCATGAACTTGAGAGAGACCCAAAAGTATTTTGGATTTACTTGGAGGTTTTTTTTCTTATGAGGTTTTTTGTTGTTGCGATGTTCCCATATGTTACATCTCTTTAATTTCGCTAACGAGAGCAACACTTCCGCCATTAAAGATGACGTACGAAACCAGAAATCTTTTCCGAAAAAGTCTGTTTTTAATGGAAGCAACTCGACTCCATTCGCTTCGTCGGAGAATTCGATGTTGTGCCCGGTCGTCGTCATTAGGCGTAACGAGGAGAAAACAACTTTCGAGTAAACGCTGAGTCGGGAATAAATTTATTCCGCAACTGATGTTCCCCCCACCCCCCCTACCCGTTCATTAGGCCGCGTTTCGCAAGGGAAAGGTAATTTTAGATCCAATATTTGTTGTGTGCCAGTAATGGGATTTGCAGTACCGTGTGAACATTTTTGTTGTTGCTGTTGCACAATACTTAATGTACCAGGGCCATAGGAGGATCCAGAAAGAAATTCTGAAATGGGGTGGGGGCATTGCAAAGGTGTGCTCCGGGGTCTGGGGGTAACTGACGCACGCCATCCTACCCATCCGTTAGTCAGGGACAAGCCTTAAAATTGCCAAATCAAATATGGGTTCTTGCCAACTTTTTTAAAGTCAGATTACCAATTTTTTTTTAAAGTTTAGTAATTTATCTGTTTTACCCGCTTTGATGAGAAAAATTAGTTTTAGTTGGGAAATTGTACTGTTAATATTAGGTGCTTAAAAATAAGTAAAATGTACTCATTTTTGATTACATTCGATTCTTATCATAGCTCCGAATACATAAGTTTCATTTTTGAAAAGGACATGTACTCAGAAATGAGTAAAATGAATAGGGAGCAGTTGCTTGCTACATAGGCTGTCATCATAAATCACTTTTAATAATTACAACCAGGACTTACCGGGAATCGAACCCAATCCGTCTACCTGATGTCGTCCGCACCGAAGTCCAGGGTCATATCCGTTGTACTACGAGAGCTACTTGAAGAAGTTATAAAAATAAGTAATGTTAAAAACACTTGGCAAAAAATGGAAAGTAAGATAATTGAGTTGTAATAACTCAGTTTCCATTTAGGCAATTGACATTAAATAATGTGGAAAACCATCTTCAGAACAAATATTTTAAATTTGCCAGGTCGCTTTGTTAAGATGGCTTGAACAGAAGCTGATATTAGCAATATTAAATCACACTGCTCATTTTTTCGAAAGTACGATTACTTAAATTTTAGTACGTCATCAGTAATTTACGATGCAATTGTACTAAAAAAAAACGAGTACTTCCATGAACTCATTTTTAAGCACATTCTTTTACAGTGTGCCAACCCGACCGGAAGTTAAATTTTTGCAATGATTTGCAACAAGGCCATACGTGTGTTGGTGAATTTCTGTTGACTTTGCAAAATCACAAACCTAGTTGGCAAACTTGTTAAACATTTGGCTTTTATTTTAAATAAAACTTCTTTGTTTTATTTAACAAAAAAGCCAGTTGTCTCACAAATTTGCCAATTAATTTGCCCCCCTGCCCCCCCCCCCTAGCGTGGGCCCTGCCCCTGGAGTAAGTAGCAGTCCGGTTGGGGGTACGCGAAAATATGAGTAATAGTAGAAAACACCTAAAGTAAAAATGATTAATTTAGTGAGTAATTGAAATCAAAAATAAAAGCCCGTAAGCGTCATCAATTTCAGTCGTTTGATTGATTTGTCGGGTAACTTAAGAACATCTAACAAAAACAAATTCTTTTTTGTGCAGGTGAATAAGTAAGAAGGGTTAGAAGAGAAGGGGGCACTCATAAATGAAGAATTTTAGGGGAAAAAAAGGTTAAGAACTACTGGTGTAGAGGAAAGAGGGACGCATAGACCAGGCCGATTGTTAGCCCATTAACCCCTCTGACTTCTGTACCACATGGAATGGAGAATCCTCCTTAGCTGCAGTATGCGATTTCACCCCATAACTTCACGGGGAATCAGCCTTTGTTGATAAACCAGTAGTTCTGGGAACAGTAATCCTCGCAACCAAAATTTTTTTTAAAAAACAACACATACATCCGTTTTAATGATTCAAACAACATTCATACCAAATTTGAAGAACAACGCGTTGGGTCATAGGTAACAAACAAATTTACAGAAAATCAGACGAAAAGCTAAAAGGTCGAGTTAAAACAAAGACCTCGCTAACGCTCCTACAATGATCTACCACCCTGTAGACTAAGGTGGGTCGCGTCGAGCAGGTTGGCTATTAATTCACCCCCCCCCCCCCCCGCTATGATCTTTGTACCCCATGGGGGTGAAAATGAGTCATATTTACGCAGGCCTGTTAAATCGCTGTAATTTCGTTCTATTTATCTTTTTCCTTCCTGACCTCATCCCCCACCTTTGTACCTCGTTTGACCTAAAAGTATTCACGAATCAAAACTTCCGGTGTAACGCAGCCTGTACCAACCAGAATTTTTCAAAATATTTTACGCCCACTTCATGTTGTTATTGTTCTAATTTTAATGTAATAATAACGAAAAAGATAATGAAAATTTATATAAAAATAAAAGAACGACGCTCGAACAGTTCCATCTCCCATGTTTCCGTTCTGAGTGTGTCAGATGGTCCTCTATACATCAATATAACAGAGTGACATGCGCGGGGTGTGAGCGCAGCTGGAAGACAATGCTCAGGGGAGATCCTCCCCCCTCCCCCTTTTTATCTCTTCGGGGCTTCCGTCCTCTTGCCCCCTCCATCCCCCCTAGAATAAACTGATTAGCAGCAAAACGCGCTTTTTAGCGGACGATCGCAAATGAAACGGCCACATGCTTCCCTTTTCGAACGCAGCTGCGAATTAGAAGGCCCGAGCGACCAAACGATCGCGGCGAGTCGCCCGGCAGAAGGGGTTTCTGATGCTAGAACCGAAAAAGGACATCTGTGGTCCCTTTCGAACGATCAGGGAAAGGAAGGAAACGGCTCTCTCTCTCTCTCCCGGATGTGGGTGTCGTCGCGTTCGAATCGAAAGTGCAAACGATTATTTAATGGCGGTGCATCTGTGTCTGGGTGGGAAGACCCCTTCGGGCATATTAAAAATAACTTCTTGGATATCGTTTGGTATGACAGGAAGCCGGTTCTTTAATTTCCTGTCTTGTGATTGCGTTTGATGCGAAGCAGAAGACATATTAAATAAATACACAATGTGCAACGCTTGCAATAACGTACGAATGAAACATTAGACCCGCAGTGGACGTATGCTCAGATTGACGAGCTCACAATCGGAGGATTGTTTGTTCGTTTCTCGACTTTGAGAGTGCAGTGAGTTCGTGATAGATAGACGGGTTGAAAAAGTCGTTTCTCGTCGTCCGCAAAAAAATATCCGCAGTGATAGGAGTCTTGTGTACGTTAAATCTGTCGTGGTTCAAACGTCGTCGCCTACATCATGTGCGTGGGGTGCCAGCTCAGGTGTTGTTCTCGTTATCTCTCCATAGAGGAAAATTACGGGGCACGTAATTATCCTGTCTTTTCCTCAAATTAGATCCCGAATTCGTTCACCTATTGGCCATTGTGTAGCTCTAGTGCATCGTTCATTCAACCAACCAGATAAAACATTCGTATCAGAAAAAGTTATCAATGTAGAAAAAGGTTCTGGAATAAACATTATTTTAATATTATTCACGCAGAACAAACGAGCAACTGTTACAAACTCGACTGTTTTGTTACATTAGCAGAAAAAAAAATTAGAAAATTATTCCCAAACCATTCAGTAAAAACAGTTTTAATGCATTATTTTTTTCTTCATAAAACAAACCTTTATCGGAAATATAAAGTACCAGGAAACAAGCGGTGGTGCACGGAATTTTGGTGACATAAGCGAGCATTGTTTGGGAGCCTTATTTCTCATAACGCAACACTAGTGCCGAATTGCTTACAAATAATACTTTTTGTAAGCAATTCGGTATTTTTATAAGCAATTATAAAGTTCGCCAATTCGGCATCTAGTGTTGCATTCGACATTCAGAGCGATATTTCTAAAGTTATGGTTCCGCGGCAGCCGAATACCATATTCTGGGAAGAATCACTGGAAGTAAAATTGCTTTCTCTTTAACAGGAAAATAAAATGTGAATAACCAATGCGAGCCCTCCATAAAATAATTATAAACCAATAAAAATATAATGTTGAAGGCCTAAAAAAATAAGATTTTAAATTTTTTTTATATAATTTATTTAATTAAAAGTTATAAATTTAGAACATTCGATTTTTTAATAATGCAAAAAAGGGCGCCCTCCTTTGCGGACGCCCCCAGCGACCGCTATTGTCGCTTGGGCCTTAAATCGCCCCTGCAGGATACAGGAGACAAACGGGAAAAAAAACTAAAAATGAAAAGTTTTACTTTATTATAATTCTTTACACAAAAAAAGAAGGCAATATTCCATAAGATTAGAAAGGAAAATATTAGCAAATTTTATTATTGCTGTTCGTTAGTTTTCACTTCAGTATTGCTCAGTACACAGAGAAAACAAACACAGAGAAACAAGTGAGAACAGCGTACCACCTGGAATCGAACTAGAGACCTTCGAATACCGAGTCCTCTACTGTGCATCATAAAACTTTCACGGCTCTCAATTATAGAATAAGAATAAAAAGCTTAAAAAAATTTCAAATATATATGTGTGTAGAGAGGAAAATGTATATACATTTCTGTAAAACACTGCAGACACTGTAAAACACTGTAAAGTACTGCAGTGTTACTCATCACACAGAGAAAACAAGCAACACTTGCAACTATTGTAACGGGACACACAGGAAATGTGTACATTTCTGTAAAACAGTTTTCACTGCAGTGTTACTCATCACACAGAGAAAACAAGCATCACTTGCAACTATTGTAACGGGACACATAGGAAATGTATACATTTCTGTACAACAGTTTTTACTGCTGTGTTACTCATCACACAGAGAAAACAAGCAACACCTGCAACTATTGTAACGGGACACATAGGAAATGTGTACATTTCTGTAAAACAGTTTTCACTGCAGTGTTACTCATCACACAGAGAAAACAAGCATCACTTGCAACTATTGTAACGGGACACATAGGAAATGTGTACATTTCTGTACAACAGTTTTTACTGCTGTGTTACTCATCACACAGAAAAAACAAGCAACACCTGCAACTATTGTAACGGGACACATAGGAAATGTGTACATTTCTATAAAACAGTTTTCACTGCAGTGCTTCTCATCACACACTCACAGAAAACAAAACATACTTGGAGTACTCTTTTAACTTGAGTCACCCAATTCCAAATCGTCTCTTGAACACTTTGAAAAACATGTATTTCACATTTTTAAATAACTTTTTTTTTAGAAATAAAATTTAATACGAAAAAAAATATTTAAAAATAATAAGGGTTAGTTTTACAAAGTGAACTAGAGACGTTTTGGAATTGGGCGACTCACATGATACGTGGAAAAATGGGTACATTTCTGTAAAACAGTTTTTACTGCAGTGTTACTCATCACACAGTGAAAACAAGCAACACTTGCAACTATTGTAACGGGACACATAGGAAATGTGTACATTTCTGTAAAACAGTTTTCACTGCAGAGTTACTCATCACACAGAGAAAACAAGCAACACTTGTATAGTACTTCTCTACATAATAAAACTTCAGAAATATTGTCTAATGCAATTGACAAAATAGTTGCATAACTTTCAATATTAAACGGTCTAACTAATGCATCACTGTCTGATACATAACGTTTTTTTATGTATTAAAATAAACTAAATTTCGTCTCCGGTATCATTAATAGTTGTTCAAAAGTTTTATTTACAATGAATAAAAGGTCGAAATGGAGAGCTTTTAAGATTTTTGTAGAAAATAATTTAATAATTTTTGTAGAAATTTTTGTTCTGTATATCAAATAAGCGAACTTTTGAAATTTAGGAAAAAAGTTCTGCAACACCCTTTTAAATATATCATTAATATTTAATACACAAATGACAAGCCAAATCTAAATTATCAGAAATCGAAACAAAGAGAGAAATTTTAGTTTCACATATGATAACTTTTAAAAGAAAAGTTTAGTAAGTTACTTTATCGCTGCATTATTAGTTTTTAAGCATACAAAACAAGAACGTAATGTAAAAAAGATAAATGAGGTCAATTACGGTGACTTTAGAAATGTAATAGTTGGTTGGTTGGTTTGTTAATTAACGTCGCACTAGAGCTGCACAGTGGGCTATTGGCGACGGTTCGGGGTCAATCTCGAAGGAAAGATCCGGGAACACATTCATACCTCGTTATTTTAGAACCATGGTCAGATGACGAGGAAACACCTAGAAATGTAATAGACATAGTAGCTTGCACCATTAAAGAGAGTTTCTTTGTATCAGTACACATCATACTTAATTTTTACCTTAGAAAATATTTCCACACAATATCTAATTTCTATACATTTTCGGAAAGTAAAAACAATTTCCCCAGTGACTGACTACCTTTGATCAACTCTTCAGATCGTATTCATTTGACTAAAACAGGAGTGTTAAAATTTCATTAATTTTTATTTTTACTCTACATTAAAATTATTTACAATGCTTATTTTGCTATTTTAAAATCGAACTTTGAGGTCTCCTGAGTCCAAAAAAATATGTTTCATATAATTGGTCAGTGTGAGCGAATGCACCCCATATCCCAAGATCGTTACACCAATTTCTCCCGCTCCATAAATTTGACAATATGCAATAAAATCTATAACATCCCAAAGATCAAGACAATAGCTTTAATCTCATTGCACTTTTATTTAATTTCAACAATTAGTTAATGAATTATTGATCTGTAAAGTATTTAACATTATGCCTGTGCTATCCGGAAAAAGAAGCAGAGGAGAGAGTCTTTGATTGGACAGCACATATCACGTGATCCGAACTCTGTTTATTTCTTTCCCATTTAAAAATCGATCTATTGATAACAGAATAGAATCGAGTCCCGAGTCTATTTTTGAAGTACTGTGAATGAAAAAAAAAACAATTAAACTCAAACACCCAACAAAACCTCTCAATAAAAAAAAAAGAGTTCTGTACTAAATCGTAGACCTCCTTAAGGGGTATCCCCATAAAAGAACCATCAGGATACACGAGACTGGTCTGACGCAATTAGAATTCAATTAATACCCGAGCCTGAGCGCGCCAACTCAAGAGCAAAAACGCGTGGGAGACGGGGGATTTAATTAAAATCGCGCCATTTTGAAAAGGGGCGCCGGATAATTACCTTGACTGCGCGTGACAGATGCTTTCTGTGCTCATTCGAGCCACCCTTGGATTGCTCTGGTGAAAATCACTTGAGCGATATGGCGTTGCGCTGGGCGGGAAAATTTATTTTTCTCTAACACTTGTTTTGAACGTTGGATGGATTTCGGGGTCTTGCACAAACAGGGATTTTTTTTATTATTTAATATATATATACATATTGGTTGGGAAATATATGTGTGTACCGATTTCTGCTAAATTAAATTTTCTTGGCTGTATGGGAAGTAGGAAAATTAATTAAATAAATGCACTTTTTTGGAAATGAGATGATTGTCATAGAAATCTATGGTATGGAACTACCACGGGTTCGTCATCAATCGTTAAAAAAAAATAGGGTGTACTGTTAAAAATGCTCATATTTGAGGTAAACTTTCGTCTTTTTTGACGAAACACACGTCTACTGCTCCGATTAAATATTTCTTCAAACTAAGGAAATTTATTTCCGTTTTAATAAAAGTCGACGGTTCAACTCGTAGTAGATTTTCTCTTGATCAGAATTCACTAGAGCGAAATTCTTTATTATTTACTACTCCAATCACAGTTTCCTTTCCATTTTTACGAAATGATAACATGCGAAAAAAATAGAAAACATTTATTTTTTGAAAATTAAAGCAATCCTCCTTTATTTTAAACATGCGAATCGGTCAATTTTAATATTAACTTAAATAACGAAACAACAGCAGGACCATAATGGTCCTGAAACAACAGAAAAACAGTAAATTTATCACGAAAACCATTTCCGTTTGGAGATATTCTCGTAAGTTCTCGTTTCACCCACGAGCCAATCAGATTATCGAATCTCAAGTGTAGCTAAAAAAAGAAAGTCCATTTCGGCTGTACCTTCTCACAAATGCATTGCGCATAAGCATGTGGGGGAGAGAATTTCCATACTACGTAGAGGTTGCCATGGCAACGATGTAGCCGATTTCGAATTTCGCTTTTTGGCTGCAGTTTTGATTGAATGGAGTTTTTCCCCCTCCTGAATTGTGCATTACGGTAACAGGTTTGCTATTATCGGAGATTTTGTTTACTACCGTATAAATTTCATTGTCAATTCTAATCTTCATTAAAGAAAATTAGTAAAATATCTGATTTTAGTTTTAAAATACACTAATAAATTTAGGTGCCGGCCGGCTGTACTTGCTGTAGTGCACGAGCCGCCACTGGAATGTTGGCAATATACATATGAAACACAAAATTGGAATAGAATGAGTTGATATAACAATAGTGCGTAGTAATAACAATAAATAATAACCATGCTTTATATTTTTAGCAATAACAATGAATAGGAGTAAATTACTTTCGTTATTGTATGATTCTTGTTTCATCAAAAGTCAATTGATTCAATATCGAAACGATTGTCAAAATGGACAAGAGTAGCCTTGATGATCACAGAATGCTGAAAAATGAGTTATTTCTTAGAGTCCTTGTCACATCTTAAAATGTAATATAAAATCAAAATGTAGTTTGGATTAAAATACTTTTTACGATGAATTTTTTTTAGAAAATAAAAGTTTTAGTTTCAAATTTTGCCATTGGTGACGTTTCACATTTTTCATAAGATTAGACTTCTTGCTATATTTTGTCTTAAACCTGCCACTTCAACCTGTCAAGCTTCTTTAACTTTAATGAGATATTTCAGATGCATAGTCGACAAATCGTCACTTTCCGCTCCACACAATTTTCACACAAATACGATGAACAACGGGTTCTATAATTCTATTTGACTATGTTGACAATCAATTTAAGCATACTCTTGCTACTGAAAAAACTGAATTTACAGCATTTAAACGCGGCCAGCGTATGCCCAAAATCTGACTCATTTTGACCCCCACGTGGTACAAAGGACAGAGGAGGGAGTGGTTTATTGGCACATAGGCTTGGAACAGTCAACTTTCCTACGCACGATGGTATGCTATTTATCTTCAAACGCTGATTTTCCATGGTGTAATGAGGCTTTGAAATATTTAAAAAAAAGTTATGTTTCGTAAGTTTCTGCTAATATACCAGCACCGATCACGTCAAAAAAATATTTTTGATAGAATTGCTGAGTGTGATTTCCCGTAAATTAACTATTTTATTGTTTATTTTAGAATTTGACGTGTTAAAGTATTTTTGTACCTGGATTTTCTAAAAATAAGAAATAATCATTGTTTAAATAACAGAACAGAAAAAAAATTCCACGTATCGCATTGTTACCCCAAGTTCTTCTCGTATCGTCATTCTTCCCTGGATAGTCACAAAACCCATTTTCACGATTGCAATCAACAAGGGCAGAGAACAGCCGTATTTCTTTCGCTCGAACAAAGTCCAAACAAGACGACTTTGAAAGGAAAGGGGAGGAAAGATAAAATAAATAAAAACGCATCTTGTTCCAAAATACCTGAACTCCATAAAACACGGTGCGAAACTTGTTCCTTTGTATCGTAAATAGCATTTCGCCTGACACGGGCAACCGGATACACAACACACAGACAGGGTCTGCCTTTGTGCTGTCGACAAACCGAGAACAATTTCAAGAACATGGAAAGGTCAGAAAAGATAAAATAGATGCGGCCTATATTCTCGGACCGTAAATTTCGTTTCGAACAGTTAAAGGGTACTTTTTTTAAAGAACAGGATGCCGTTGCCAAATGCGGCTTAATGGTCAGTGGGAATTTCGGAAAAAAACCAAAAAACAGACGATTTATGGGTTTTGGGCGGCAGTGAAAATGTCACTTTCGCAGTGCGAAATGGGAATGAAACCGCAAAGGTTGATAATTTACAACGGTGAAAGTTGTGTGGATTTTTAGTTATATAACTTTATGTGTGTCCATATAAAGCGATCAGCACATTGGCAACTATTGGGCATGCAACTAAACTAGTTAGTTGCATGCAACTAGAAAACTTAAATTGTATCCGCTTACTGAATAACTTTTAACTGCACAAAATATCCATTCGCTAGCAGCTTTGGAAAATAAGCGACAATTTGGCGATTTTTCACCTTCACTTTGGTGATTTCAAAATCTGAGACCAGGCAGCCCCGAGTTAGATGCAATTAAATATTCCCCCGGAGTTGGTGTGTGATTTTTTTTAGTTTCTCAGTTGATTAAAAATCGCAGGGCAATTGTTGTTCCTACGCGTCTGGCTTTATTGATTTGTACTGGTTAGCTTGGAGTGTTGCAGGAAAAATGGCCCCGAGGAGCCCAGTCAATTTTTCACTATCCGTTACTATTTTGTATTCACATTTTGAAATATTTTAATAGGTAATTTAAAAGGAGAAATGTCGACAACTTATATTTTTTTAATTTGCTGAATTTGTGAATTGTCGACATTTATCCCTTTAAATTACTTATTAAACTATTTTAAAATGAGGATACATTCCGGATATAAAATAGTAACGGAGTCCTATTAGATGAAGATATAGTGAATGATGTTGATGAAGGAGATAGTGATGAATGTATTTGATGAAGGAGATAGTGAAAAATTGCCTGGGCCTCCTATGGTCTTCTACACTAACCGTCACTGTCTGCGAATAGATCAATACAAAGCTGAATATTATGGTTATGGAGTCCCAGTTAAAAAAAATCAGCATAAAACCTTCATGATGCAAAATTGAAGGTTTTGTGCAGGTTTTAATGCTAAAAAATTCAGCATTGATATAGCTGAAGGGAAAATGCAAGTTTTTCGAAGATTTTATGCAAAAAAATGAGAAACTTTAAAAAAACATACGCTGAATCAACATGCAGATTTCACGAAGATTTTATAAAGGTTTTTGATGGAGGTTTTATGCTTTTGAGAGTTGTTGGGAATTGTTCAGGAAATAGAGTCGAAAAAATCATTAACAAACGATTCTTTCGACTCTATTTCCTGATCCATGATGACTTTAGACAGAACGTGATGATAGTTTGGTTTGGTTTGGTTAATTAACGTCGCACTAGAGCTGCACAATGGGCTATTGGCGACGGTTCGGGTCTATCTCGAATTAAAGACCCGGGAACACACACACATTCATTCATACATGTACCTCGTTATTTTAGAACCATGGTCAGATGACGACGTGATGATAGAACGTGAATGATAGAACTGGATGACCGAACGTGAATGATAGAATGTACAACGTCCTTCTGGAAGGACGCAGGGTACTGTCCGAAAGACTAACCTTTACAATCGTATTAAGGTTTGTCCTTCCTTCTGGCAGCACGGTCAGGTACTACCACCAGAAAATTCTTTCTTAGCACAAAAAGAACATATTTCAAAATTCTGACTGTAACAAAAAAATTATCTACAAAAGGGCTTCCGAAGGCCTTTTAGAAGAACTTTGGCCTGTACGTTTTATCATTAATTAAAGTTTAATCAAACTGAATTTGGAATAAAGGACTACATGTTTGGGTACATTGTATACCCTCATTTCGGAGCAAGTTAGTAAAAAAAAATTAAATTTCGGTGTTTCATAATTTTTTCAAGCACTCCTTTAAACGAAAAAATATCTCTTTTAGACTGTGAAGTCTGGGAAATTTTCGAGACGCCAATTCTTATCACCTTCTCGTTCAGCAGATCCGAGTCTCAGTTTCTCTATCCTAGAAACGTTCTCGAGAAATCTTCCCTCCACCGCACCAAAAATACTCTTCTCGAAAGAGACAGACGAGAGCGAGATTGGACGTCTGCGGCGTCACTTTCACGACAGCCCGAGAAACGACAGCGTTGACAGCGCGAGCGTTACTCACGCCTTTATGTTTTCTCAAGAGTTGCAGATCAACTGAAGAGTCGCGAACAAGGGGCAAAACAAACAAGACTGATCCCAGAATAGATACTTTGCCATTTCACACACTAGATGTGAAAAGATAGTCGAGAACTGGAAATGGAACGCCGTTTTTTTTAAGAAGATGTCATGAGAGATGATGTTTTTGGGTGGCGCCTAATTCCATACGAATGGGTAAAATGAAAAATGGATATGAAGAACAGTTTTATTTCCATAAATAATTTATTATTTATAATCAAATGGTGACTCTCATCACCGAAATAATGACTTATTGTCTTTTGTTCTCTCTTCTTCAAATTGAAACAGAATGGCATGTTCTTGAGCATAAAATAACGCATTTCTTTGTTATCTATTTCTTTATCTAACTGCATTTAAAGGTATGACGTCACGTGGGTATCAATATATTTTATTATCATATGTTATTATTATTATTACACTTGAGTGTCACCAAAATAACGACATGTTAGTTTTTTTCTGTTCACTTACCGTCAACTTAGCAATTACTTTACTCCATCAGTTTGTATTTCCCAACTTTAGTAAAGTATTTGAGTGCCGTAGATGGTTGGTTATTTTACTCTTTGCATAATAACTTTACTTCACCTGTTGAAAAGTTTCATATTTGGAAAACGGCGAAACATTCAGTGAATGAAATCAAAAATATTTTTTTTTCTGTAAATGTTGTCAACCCTGCTTTCCCAACGGTATGTCTGTTTTTCTTCTCGCTTTCTGTTATGGAAAGTTACAGCTAAAAGTGTTGTGTAGATATGACAAGTGTTTTATTCCAGTGGAAAAAGCTACGTACGTTAACCACGTGCAGGGGCGGACTGGCACTCAAAAACGGCCCGGGAAAGTATTAAATTCCGGCCACCAATTTTTTTTAATTGATGATGTTATCAAAATAACGAACAAATAATTTAAAAACCAAATAATGAATAATATAAATATTTAACTATTTATAAAACATGTATTAATATTTAAAAAAATTATTAAGATTGATTGATTTATGAATTTTTTTTTATTTATTAAATGTTTTGATTTATTATTATTTTTTTAAATAATTAAAAAAAATTAAATAATTTAAATTTATTTTAGTAATATTTTTTTTTATTAAAATAGTATAAATAACACTTTTAAAACACTTATTTTGGTGCATACATACTCATATTTCGAAGCTTTTGGAACTGGCTTCGTGTCACGTCAGCTCCATAAATCAGAGCTGGAACGGATTTTCAAATGAAGCATTAATTTGGCTTTTCTTATAGATATCATGGCCTCCTGTTTTCAAATTTGATACGTTATTGAAAAAAACGGCGTTGACCTTTAATAAATTAGTACCAGGGGACCGAGCCCAGCTCGCTTTCATATTTTTTACTTAATAATAGTTTTAATGAATCGAATTAAATGCAAATGCTTTGAAATGTCCATATCAGCGGTTAGACGTTTCGTGATATTTTTTTATCGTCTAACGTATTTTTATCGACATATCCTTAAGTTCTTAGAAATATGCTCATAAAACTGGTTAAACGCGTCAAGGTTGAAACGATACCGTATAAATTCTGCAAAAGTGACTTAAATTAATGTTATTAGCGATTCCGAGCGACTAATACAACCGTTCGCACAATTGTAGTACAAACATTTCATTTGCATGATAAAACGGGACAACATTCTTGTTGTTCAGTATTTTAGTAACCTTTTGAAATGATGTTTGCTTCAGTCTAACTCTTGAGTAACTGAATGGACTTTTAAATACTATGCAAAGTAGCTTTGTTATTAAGAAGATTAGGATAATGGAGATCAAATTATTTTTTGCTACTGCAAAATTATTTCGGTATTTTTTCTTGTCTTCAAACTGCATACACAAATAATCAGGAACGAACAATGTTTTATATTCTTATTAAACGTGTAATCAATAATAAAGATATTTACTTATTTCGAATAATTTTATGTGTGATTCGGAATTAATCGTAGTGACGAAAATGATCGAAAATGTTTTATATTTAATTCAGTGTAAAATAATATAATTTGAACCAATACCGATGCCGGTATATTTCATTATAACGGCATCGAAAATCAACCTTCTATAAAATTAAACTTTTTCTATAATCTAAATATAAGAGTTTTTATTATAATAGTAGTAGTACTACATTTATAATAGTAGTTACGAATAAACTAATATTAATCTATTTTTTTCTGTTAAACAGATTTTTTTAATGATAAAGCTGCCGTTCTCGACTTTTCAATACACATATATTATTTTATTTAGCCTAATGTTTGAAAATGACACGTGTTGAAATTTGCGACAGTTGTTAGGAATAGTTCATAATTTTGTTCCTAAGAAAAGGTTACAGAATATAAAATATGAGTTGGTAGCTTGCAGTCTGGGTCTTGAAAACAATATAGTTACTTTGAACACACTTTTATTAACAAAATACTTATTTAAAGTAACATGATAAAAATAATTAAAAACACATTTACGGTAAATGTAAAATTTATTTTTAAAAAGAGTTTTAAATTTGCTGAAATTAATTTCTCTGTTTGTATGTGAAAACTTTTTTTTTCAAGCGTTTAAATTACTATGTACGTTTTAATTAAAAACTCTATTTCCGTTGTTATATTGTATAAAGTCTCTTTACTCATTTAATTATCTGCTTGAAACTAAACATATTAACGTAATACGAGAACATTATTCAGTATTTTGTTATTACTATCTAATGCAATTTAATATCGACAATAATTTCATATTTAATTAGGCAGGTGCAAGGTTATTTCGGACAAACCTTTAAATAAAGAAGAAACTTATTTGAAATAACAAAGTAAATAAATTTAAAACACGTTTATAGTAAATGATGTGAAATTTCTATTTACAAATAATTTTAAGTTTGTTAATGAAAAATTTAAACTCCTTTTCCGTTGTTCTATTGTAAAATCTCATTACTAATTTTCAATCACTCTCTAAACTAAACTTACTTACGTAATTCGAGAAACAGTTCATTATTAAATTGTACAAAATATCATAGAAATGTTGCTTTTACATTAAGAACTTTATATGACAAATTTGCTGGTATCAGTTATACAGAGAAAAAAATATCATTTAAAACAATTTAACGTTTTCATTAATTATTTTCTCATTAGAAATTGGAATTAATAAATACCAAACCATTTTTATAGACACTATGCATGACATGGTCCCGAGATTAAAATTTTGACGGAATAACAAAAACGCATGGTCGATTAGCCTTTGTGATTGGTGAATAACAAACCATGTGGTTACCATCAACCAATAAAAAATGCGCGTGAAGTCACTTATATCTTGAAATGGCGTCATGTAATTTCCACACAAAGCAGCGCAAAGTGTCCATGGTAAACAAATGTTAACTTTTGGAAACACTTCCTTTTTTCACAATTTCCAAAACATATCTTGAAAACTGGAAAACTCAGAATTTTTCTTTATTTCTTGTTTAATACTATCAGAAATAAGTGTATTTATGAACAATTGGTAAAATAAAAGCTATAAATAATAGAAGAAAATAGTTTATTAAATGTATAAAATTATATTTTTACCTTTATAAATATTGCTTAAAATTAATTTAATAAAACTTCTTTTATTTATATCCATTAGCATATAAATTCTAAAAAAAATATTTATTAACAATTGCTAAATTAAAACTTATCAAATAAAAATTTATAACAAAGTTAAATTTTAAATGTAAATAAATATATATTTTATAAACAACATGTAACATTAATTTAATAAAAACTTATTCAATTGATTTCATTGGAATATAAATACTTAACAAAACAAACGTAATTGCTTCTAATTTTTGTTTTGAAAATTCCATATTCTATTTACGGAAATACATAATCCATTTTACATGGAATAAAAAAATCTACTTGTTTATCCAAACGATATTTTTTTATATGGAATTTTAAAAATTTCTCTTGTGAATTCCACTTATGACGTCACGTGCAGAAACAGTAAAAAATCGCAGGATTAAATTTGTTTAAACTTTGATTATTTTAAATGCAAACGATTTTGTTCAAGTTCTTTTTAAATATTTATTAGAAAATTTATAGCATTTAGTAGACGAAATTGTCACGTGATCGCAAACGATTTTTCAATTTTAATTTTAATTTACTGATGTTTCCTTCGTTTATTTATGAGAAAAAAATACTTTATTTTAAAATAAAAACTATAATGAAAATACATCATCACAATATTTTGCACGTTTTAAATTAAAATAACATATGAAGAATTAAATAACATTTAACTGCTATTGGCATATAACCTATTAACTCATACGCGATGAATAATTTGCAATGGAAAGCGTTAAATGGAACTTTTAATCTACTTATTTCACCCTCTAAATGAAATTTTTCGAAGATGAAACCTATCCCAATCGAATTTTTACCCCGAAAATTGCTAATACATCAATTTTTGTGAAAATCGTTAGAGCGGATTTGGAGATTGTGCAAACAAACAAACGAACAAACGAACAAACAAATATAGTGACATTGCTCGTTTAATAGTATTAGATTAAAAAAAATTAAGAAATCACCCGGCCATTTTTTTAAAAATATTAACCGGCCACCCTGGAAAATTCCAGGTCAACCCTATGGCCAGTCCGCCAGTGACCACGTGTACCCTGAAAAAGGTAAGTGCACAGTTGTATTATGTAACTATCAATTTGAAAGTATACTAATGGATTTTCTGATCTTTTGCTTCTAATTCATGTTACAAAACAGTTTACTAACCAACCTCATTACAGTCCTACATTCGGTACTACTGTACTCCATCTGTTAATGCGAAGTAAACCTTATAATAGCAAAGTAAACCTTTGGCGTTGATTAGGGTTGGTGAGCGGGGACAAGTGCCAACCTACTTTTTGAAAATTTAAACTAACTTTCATAGGAATTATTAAGAATTTTGGCCCTCACTTTTAGACCTTTCCCCCTCTACCATCACAAGAAAACAATAAGCTGCAACCTCCCCTAACAGAAAGTTAAGGGAAAAAATGCCAAATAGTATCAAGCCACTTATCAAAAGGCAAACTAAACACACAAAAATAGGGAGACGCAACCATTTTCCAGAAAAGCACATGTCCCGAAAATCCCTTTCTCGCATTTCCTTTTTCTCTCGTCGAATTTTACCGGGAAGAAAATCTCGCAAATGGATCGTGAATCCAGAAATCGTCTGTGTTCTGGAACCATTCTTTCGGAAGAGAATTTTATTGTTTCCCTTAACACCACAGTTACAGTTTACAGAGAGCACGGGACTTTTAACTAGGGCTCGACAAAAAACGAATCCATTTTATTCTATTCTATCGGGGGAAGGAAGTTTAGAACTAAATCCGTGTTCTGAATAGAGCTATAAAAACCTTACTCTATGTGCGATGTTCTACGTGAGAAGAAATTTCCCGCCTTTTTTATTTTTATTGTTCTTGTTCGAATACTTTGGTCACAGAAACTGCAAGGGAAAGAAAAGATAAATCTTAAAATCCCGATCACAGAAAGAGCACACGTTTTGTGTTGAGGAAAACCTTTTATAGTTCACAGTCATTGATTACATCAGGCAGGTTTTTTTTTAAAGTAGGTTTGTTCAGCTTGTATACGAAAGTCAGAAATATAATGTTGTAATTTGTATTTCTTTTGCAAATTCTTTATTTCTTTTAAAGAAGTATGATGACCTATTAGTATTAGATTACAAAAACACATATTCTTACGGAATTTGTAAATGCGGCAAAATTGATTAAATTTTTATTTCATCTAACTTTATTCTTTATGTTTTGTGAAAGACATTTTATTTTAAATGTTAAATAGAACAATGGTGATTAGAGGTAGTGTAAGTGTTTTATTGCTTCTCGGGGTTTTGCTTTCGGAAATCTAAGGAAATTCCAGTAGAAAATATAAAGATATTACAATTTTGCTATAATACTTCTATTCTAACCCTTGACCTCTACTTTTGACAATCAAACCTACCACTGAACTAAAAGTGTATTGTATGGTATTGTCGTGCCGTGCCTTCCATTGTATTGTAATTGCATTGCCATGCCTTGCATTGTACTTTTATGTGTACTTGTATCGAATCGTATTATATTGCGTCGTATTGCAATGAATTGCATCGCATTGCAGAAATCTATTGTATTGCCGTGCCGTATATTGTATTGTATCGTGTTACACATATATTGTTATCGTGCTATGCATATATTGTATTGTATTATAAATATTTACAGCTGTGAAGTCATGTCTCATTGTTAGTTTGTTGTTAAACAACAGACACATATTAGAGATTCTTTCAAATGGACGAGACGAAGATACCTAAAATTTTACAACAATTTCTTTTTTTAAATTTGTGTATTGGGAAAGGACTATTTAGTTAAATTATTTTGATCAGTGACATTAATTAAAATTATTTTAATTTCGTTTGTTTCTTTATTTTTCGACTTCATAATAAATTCAGCATTAATGGAATATTGATTAGTTTAATAGACGATAAAGAGAATAACACATTTAAACGTTCCAACAAAATACACATCAACTGTGTAACGTACGTTCATTACACATAGAATAACATGCATTTGATTAAAAAAAAGTTTAGGTTTTTTTACCAAGCAACCAGTAAATAAATTATAATGGTTTTATTGAGCTATCTTTCATAGGTTTAGGAAGGGCTTTAAGGAGGATTTTTGTTTCTATAAAAATATGTGTCCACAATGATGAAGTTTATTACCAAATGCCAACTTCACTAAGTAATATAAAAATTATTTGGCTACCACTTGATTCATTGCTATGTTCTTTTGTTCATTTAATTCCCCACAAAATCAAAGCTCCCCCAACAAATCCTTTACTCCAAGTTTTGAAACATAAATAACCAACACACACACACACACAAAAGGAAATCGTAATTCCAAAGAGATATTTGTTGCCACAAGGAGAAAACAAATTACGGATGGAAAAGATTACAGGGCTGACGTAGCAGATCTTTTGAAGAAGGACTTGTGGCAGATCAGAGCTGTCGCATTTTGGGGATCTAGCAACCATCCAACTAATCGAAAGTCTCAGAATAAAGTCCCAAAGTCAAAGCTGTTCTTTACTTCTGATCCGTCTCCGTGTTATCATGTTTGGCGACAAATCACTAATTTTGATAATTGTTACACAGATTTCTTTTTTCAAAATAAGTAAATTTTTGAACAAAATGTGGGGATCTTTATAAACTAGCTCTTATTTGGCCCTGCAAACCTGCGAGGGGGAAAAATGGATAATATCGCTTTGAAGTCCAGTGATTTACCAACCAGGCTAAAACGGTATGTTCCAGTTAGACCTTGAAAATATATTTGTAAGAGGCTTCTTAATGCAATAATTCTTTTAAACGCATTTTTAAACAAATCGTTGATATTTATGAGAATGAGTAAGTAGAGTATGAGTATGAATAAAAGTATGATTCGTTTTGGTAGGTTCGTCGCACTAAAGCTACACAATGGTCTATTGGGAACGGTTCGGGATCTATCCCGAAGGAAAGTCCAGGGCATTGTTATTTTTAACCCACATAATATAGAATTGAAGACATCAGGACCACGACATATATAACGTGTACCAGTCCCATACCACTGGGCCATCCGCCTATGCGGTCTACAGTATTTAAAGTTCCATGAATGGAACGTTTTAGAGATGGCGATATTTTCCTCTTTAGTTTGGCGATTTCGAAATTTCCGACACAGCAACCCCGATCCGTGTCCGTGTTGCCATCCCGCGGGGACTAAAAACCCATCTCGTAAGAGAGGGATTTAGTTTAGAGGAAGCTCGAAAAAAATACCAAATCCGAGTCGATACGTCATGATTTAGAAGACAACACGGGAGGAGTTCATAGATGGACCGCAGTAAATGAGAAGGATAACAATTTGTCTTCTCTACCGTCGTTTCTCCGAATGAAAAAAATTGGCGGGAGATTTCCTCTTGGCCAACCTGAAAAAAGAAAACATTTTTGTGGGGAGAGGGATATTGGTGGGAAGAAAATGGAATGTGTTGGATTTCTTTGTCGTTTGAATCCTGTTCCAATTGAAAAGATGGCATTTATCCGTTTAGAGTAAAGTAACCATTTCTTTTCCACTTAATATTGCTACTGAATTATTTGGAAAAAACAGAAAAGCATTCGAAAGATAACACTACACACTAACCTTACATTATGTGTCGCCATTTATTTTTGTGATTGTGCACTGTGAAAAATGCCTGCTCATTTGTTTAAGAAACTTTTATCATTTTTGGTAAAAAAGACGCCTGTAAAATGCTCTGATTAAATATTTCGTCGAACAGAAGAAATTATTATTTTTTTTTTTCACGAAATTTATTCCGTCAAAAATGACTTCAAATAAATATCGACGGCTTGACTCGAACTAACGATCTCTTGGTACGAAGTCATGGATGCTATCGACATATCTCTTGAATTGTGGCAATATATGCATCAGAACCGAAATTGCACGATACCATAGGAAAGGAATAGGAGTAAGTTACTTTCGTCAAAAATTTGAAGGTACTTGTTTTGTCAAAAGTCAAGCGACTCAATATTCATGTTCGTTGGATATAACTACTTTTGCTTCTGCGGACTACTTTTTTCATTTATTTTGAAAAAAAAAAAATTTTTACTCTTAGTAAAAAAAGGTTTTTGTTAGCTTATTATGTTTTAAAATTGAAGCCAAAATTGTAAAGTACCTATTGTCACCAAAACCTCATTTTTCGAATTTTTGGATATAACTGCGCTTTCATTACATCCATTGAAAGAGTTTAAGAGAACGCTTTCTTTTTCTACAGTACTTCAATACTGTGAGTTCAAAGGTAGAATTTTTAGAACGCATTCAGTCGCAATTGGCTTCCTTTGCACTATCACTACCCGCGCAGAAAAAATACATTTACAGTTTTCATGAAGACACTTCAAAACATTTCTACCGCAGGGTCCATCTCCAACGTACCTTAAAATAAAACTGTTAACTTTATGTGTAAACCTAATGCAAAATAACAATCAGTCAGCTTAAATGCAAGTGTAAATACTGCGAAAAACTTATATATTTTTTTAAACACACTGCTAAAATTTTTTTTCTTCTTCTGAGAATTCGAATTTACTTTAATACTTCAACAGTGTTTCTTCCTATGTTTTTGATTCTGTTCTTTTTTCCCTTTTTAGATTTGTTTTAGTTAAGCCTATATTCTACCTTTTTTATAGCAAATACGTAATGGATTATAATATCAGAAAATTTGGAATAGGAAAAAGTATCCGTAAACGACAAATTTACATGCAATTAGTAAACACAGTTTGTTTATAGTCTTGTTCATGAACTGAATTTTACAAGTGATCCAAGGACATTATTTTGACAAAAGCGATGCTAAAGATAACACACATCATGAACGTGCAGCGTGAAAATGATTATATTGTATAAAACATTTTGCAAAAATTAATAATTTATCCAAAAAAAAAAATTAATTTAATTTAATTGATTAAAAAAATTCATTAGTTAGTAAATGTATTTTCTATTTTTTTATAGCTTTGAAGCATATTTGGGGGCCTCCTTAAATGCCCTGCCGCAAATCAGTTTTTGCATAGTGGGGCATGGGGCCAAGTTCCTGAACCAACCAGTCATTCTAGCCTCATCACCAAGTCTCTATTGGTTGGTTCAGAAATTTTGCTGTCACACAGATGTTGGCAAAGGTGTTCCTCTATGGTTAATGACACCAAGAAGTCTGAACATATGACCAGGATCATCCATCGGGGTGTGCGGCACGTGCCACCGCACATAACCACAAACTTTTGGAGGGCTCCGCGCATAGTTAAAAAAAAATTATAAAAGTATTTTAGAGGATGAAATAAATTTCTATTTCTTAAAACGTTGGATACTTTTTATTTTTGTTTTTTTACTCTTCTTTCGAGGACATAAATTTTCTGTTCATCAGTTAATATGATATCGCTATCAGTATATTACACCATATGTATCTTTTATTTGATACAAGAGCATGAATTTATAGATGTTGGGGGGGGGGGGGATGGTAATATTCCCTTAGTAGCGGAAGAGAGGTGAACGTCAAAAATTATATTTATTTCAACATTTGTAGCTAAAGGGCCACGCAGCTAGATTCCCTAAGGACGGCCCTGTATATGGCAAGTGGGGTGAGATGTATAGTTTACCAAAGACGCAAGAAGGAGCAGGCGCTCGTATTCACTAATGAGACAGTGGTGACTGTGCCTACCCGATTTTTTTTAGTTTGACATTTCATACCCCCCACCTTGCGTTTCAAAATAAAATTAAAAACAAAATCTCTCCCTGTTGAAAGCGAAAGCGAGACCACCCCAACCTGTTTCTGTGCACCGCTTCCTCCCATTGTTCTTGGGGACGCCGCACCGAACGACGGCGGCCTTGCCCCGCACACCTGCGAATAATTAGCGGCCGACACGCACCGGCTACCTGCCCTCTCCCCCCCCCCCCCCCCCTCTCTCTCCCTGGAGAGAGAAAAAAAATCAGACGAAACAATATGAAGGTGAAGCGCCCCCTCTATCGCTTGTAGTTGCACGCCTCCGTGATCGTCACAAGAATCAGTGACCCGAGTCGGCGGAATTCCTTTGCATAGGACATTCAAGTTTCGTGCGAAAAAACCGAAGTGTGTGTATTGGGGTTTTATGTTTGAATTTTTTTTTTACTGTTTCGTAAACGAAGCGAGACCGCGGTGATACAATGTTTGTAAAATACAATGTTTGTATACAAAAAGGCCTACGGCTACTATTTTATTGGGCTTCGTTTTAATGAAGTAAATTTTAAGTTTGGGTAATAAAAACACACATAAAACTTCTATGTATTACGAAAAAAAAAAAGAGAGCCGCATTTTGAGCTTAAAAATCTAGAATACAATTATTTGGGAAGACTGTCTTCCAAGGGTGTCCACAAGTAAAAATAATCCGAAAATGGACTAACACCATTTTACATTATTAAGCAGCTAGATCTATCATTCGGACAATTGGTTTGAATATTAGTTCAAATAGGTTGCCGAGTAATGAATTGAATGTCAATCCACTTTTCATTATCGCAAAAGCGAGTTGCAAACTGTAAACTCTCCATCTCAGAACTCTGTTTTTGGACTTGGCTCACCCATTTGTCTGAATTACAGCATATCCGTTCTTTGCATGGGGGTTAACTTAAACGACAAGCTGTAAAAATAAATAAGCCTATGTTCTCAATAAAAGAAGAAAAATTCGGGAAAAAAAATTGTGAATTTTACAATTTTTTGGGGTATTGTGTCTCCTTAACCTTAGATAGACTACATTTTAAGGCTATTAAATATATAGTTATTGTCAGGTACACCCTAGAATAATATGAAAAAATTACACAACAAAATAATTTTGCTGTGGAATAAGAAAAAAAAATATGAAGTATTTATTTTAACGTAGGGGGTTCAAAAGTTGCGTGATTTTCCAGGCCAGGGTTTTTCCTCGTCTGCTGATTTGGAACTGGATGAGTCAGCAGAACAACAACCTGGAATAGGTGGAAAAGGGGCAGGGGGGGGGGTAAGCAGCAGCGCACCTGGATTCGTTCGTGCGCGAATTCCTTCTTTTTTTATATATGGGTTACATAAAAAGGGGACTGTTTTCTGGAAGCGAAAGATGACATTCCAATACCTTTATCGCATTAAATAGATAGTTCACTTGCTCACCATTATAAAAAATAAACGCTATTTAGCATTATGCTAATTACTAATTAGCCATTAATTAGATATTAATTGTTAATTATCAATCATTTGCTAATTACCTAGTTAATTGTTTACATTTCTTAATAAATTAACTATTTTATTGTTATTTTAAATTAGAAATAAAATAAATTGTATGAAGAATGTTGTCTGGCTAAGATCTTATTTGGGATATTGGTGGAAAGTTTTGCTTTGAAATGTTTATGAAGGGGGGAGCGGGAGCCCCCTGAGTTCCTCCTCTAGATCAAAGGTAAAGAAATCAGTGGCATCCCGTCGATAAGTCTGCACAGTTGCAGCCCTGTTCCCTCCAATTTATTAACTCTTTGAACACGAGGGGGGATTGTCAGTCACCAAAATAACAACCTGGTCTTTTGGTTCTTGTTTTTCAAGTTGAACGAAAACTGCATGTTTCTGAAAATAAAAACGCTTTTCTTCCATTAGCTTGTTCTTTAACTCCATTTAAAAGTATGACGTCACTTGGGTATAAACATATTTTATTAACCCTTTGGACCCGAATATTTCCTTTAAGCCAAAAAGAGAACGACGTATTATTTTCCCCCCCTGTTCTTCAGAATGAAACATATTCTTGAGTTGAAAAAGTTATTCTCTCACAAACTTTAATAGAAATTGTTTTTGTCATCTAGAAACATCGAGTACTATATGTTGACGATCTAAAACTTTCTTCAAATTTAAATTCCCCAAAACCAAACTTAGCATTCCATTTATGTATAAAACAGAGACAGAAATTCGAATGTGAGTTTAAGGATACTTAAAAGTGATTATTTTACTACTAATGTAAATAGCACGGGGGAAAATGTACTATTCTCCTTACACTTATCTATAGATTTTACTTTAATATTTTCATTCTAAAACTTTCTTGATGAAAAATTGTACAACTTCAAAAATTCTATTTTTGAACACAATTTTAATAAGTTTCTTCACTTCATTTGAATTTTTTAAACTCAGTAATAAATGTTTTCGTGCTACTATTACGACCAAATTTATGAATAATTTTTTTTCACCTCATCTAAATTCAGATACAATTCATCTTCTGTAATAGAGTTTCTTAATAACTTGATCCGTATTCTTTTGGAGAAAAAACTTCCAGTAACTTATTTGAAAACCAGTCCGAAAACATATTCGTTCCAACTCCGTTCCAAAATCGTTCTTTGATTACACCATTGGGCCACCTATTGTTACCGCATCCCGCGAGGTCTTTGCTCCCATTCGTTCGAAGAAAACAACAACAACAAAAAAAGGGTTAGTCACGGTTACAATCAAAACTCTCAGCCAGATAAAAATCATATAATTTAAAAGAGAAAAGAAGAAAATTCTAAACCAAACGATTTCTCTGATAGCTTCTCGGAACAGGAATGAATAAAAAAGAATTCGAGCGATCGAATCAGAATAAACTCTTCCAAAAGGAGTTCTTCGAAATTAAAAAAAAGAGAGAGAAGCGAGGGTGGGGTGGGGGTGTTCTAAAGGGGTCATGTCGGCCATTACTGCCGCACCTGGCGCGACCTCTGTCGTCACACGAACAGGTAAGGCGCCGATGCGGAACTGGGCACAATCAACTGTGTTCTTATTTTTATGAGCCGCGCACCTGTTCCTCGCGAGTGTTGCCACGCAGATGAAGAAATTGCTCACGCAGAATGTTTTTTTCTTTCTTCCATTCTTTTTGTTTACGTTATGGGCCGCACAGGTGTTTCGTTCGGACAATACCAGCGTGGTTGTCTTAAGTTTTTTTTAGTATTATTATATCAGAGTTTTCTTTTATACGAGTCGAATTTGTGTCTGATATGGGAGGGGATAGGCCCATTTCACTGGAGCGCGAAATTGCATTTAGATGCTGAGGTTGTTTTCTTTCGAAAAGTTAATTCTTGTTTTCTTTCTCGGAACGTAGATTTTTGGCTAGGATAATTCTTGTTGTTTCGTCCCAGAACAGATGAAAAAATGCTTTGCGTGGTTTGCAAACGTAGACACATCAATTTTTGTTTTTCGATTTCCCTCGATTTAATATTTTTTACCCTCCTCCTTTCTTCGAAAATTGCACTATTACTTTTTTTTATATTTAACATAACATAAAATTGGGGTGCCCTTATATGTCTAACGAGAAAGTGCGTAGGCAATGCGGCCCATCGCTCAATCGCCAGTAAGTTAAATTCAAAACGTTTCATGATCAGTATACTATGGAATGGCAATTTCAAAATTAGATGGGCCCTACCACCAATTGTAATATAGTAATAGCAAGAGTATGCCCATTCGAGTTTGTATGGAGTTCGCATTATCCGAAGATGAAAAATTATTTGTATGAGTAACTTGAGATTTTAAAGATTCGATATTATAATGTAAAGATAAAAAATATTTTTAATCAGGTATACAAGCGCATCTAAATTTTGTAATATAAAATTGACTAGATGCATAAAACAGACATAATCAGCATAAGAAAAAAAAATTATCCTGTGTTTTAACAGGGTCGATTTAATGAATTTTTTTACACAAACGAATAAGATTTTGTCACCCCATTTTGTAGAAATTACACTCTTTTCAGACGATTCCAGTGGCGTAACGGACAGGCCAAATGGGGACTGCAATGCGGGGAGGCCCAGAGCAAAAGTGCAGCTGTTGAATCAAATACGCGCGTAATTGTCAATTTAATAGGTCTCCAAATCAAAAAGGTCATCGATGTCTACCAAAAATAACTTATTAAATGTAAGAAAATTAATTAATTATCCACTTATTTATCATTAATCTATCGATGAAAGTCTTATTTGTTTGGCAAATTTTGAAACTCTTCTATTTATATTCGTTTTCAGCCAAGAAAATGAAAAATAAATTGAAATTTTTATGTAATCCTCAGTTGTAAGTTATCGATGGGGTGGCTACTTGCGTATTGGTACTCATTATCAAACCGACGTTTTCTTAGCAAGAAATACTGGTTGTCTGCATACAATTTCATAAGCAGTGCGCAGGCTAATCGTGGAAATTTTTTCATATTCAGCAAATTTTATTCTAATTAGTTTATTAACTAAACTTCCTTATTTATGGAAGATTCTGATTACACAATTTTTATTTTGTTGTTAATACTTTGGGGGTCCAAAATATTATTTGTGGGAGGGCACCGTCCATAACCGTTTTACGTCACTGAAAGTTTTGGCAACCCAAATTGTTGACCGAGCTTCAACGAGATCTCTGTTTTAACTCGACCTTTCGGCATTTCGTCTTGTTTGTAAATTTGTTTGTTACGCAGTTATGACCAAACGCATTTCTCGATTTTTTTTTTTTTTTCAAATTTGGCTTGAAAGTGCCTTGAAATCATCAAAAAAGACGTGTGTTTTTTTGTTTGTTTTTATCGCGAGCTCTACCGTTTCTAGAACTAATAGCATGTTTATATTTAAAATAACTTCGTCTGCTTAATACTAAAACGTCCTTCCTGAAGGACTTTCGTAGAAAAAAAATGTACAGTTGGAATTTATAAACTTTTTTTTTGTTGCTCCAACTCATAATTTTTTGGTGGTAGTACTGGTCTTTTGCCAGAAGTATGGAAAAACCTTGATGCGATTGTGAAGATGAGTCGTACCGACAGTACGCTGCTTTCTCCTTGAAGGACGTTTGTACATTCTGCCATTTAAACTGTACCAAAAAAAAATCTCACTGGGCCAGATTTCACTGGGTCCCAAAGATGAATACAGTTCAAGGAATGTTTGTAACACAAGCAAACATGATTTTGGATCCCTTATTTACAAATAATCTTTTAAGACAATTTTGCAATTTGGGTCACATTTTTTTTTTAACATTTGAATTTTCTAACTTCGTCAACTAACTTATATTGGTTTTACATAGAAACCAAATTTGGGGGGGGGGGGGGGGGAAATCACTGCTCTGCAGTGTCAGTTTTCAGATAATAAAAAGATATCCAACCTCTATATAACCTCTATAAACTAATATACAAGTAACAAAAATAATAAGTGAATCTCAAAGTAATTAATTTAATTGTAATATATAATTTAATTAAAAATGTCTAATATTGACAGGAAATTTCCCAACCAAATAATTTATATTTCCCTTTTTCACTAAAATGTGGCGTCCTCCTTTGTTTGGTGCCCCAAGCGGCTGCTTGTGTCGCTTGGGCCTTAAGTGAGTTTCTCCACCAGACCAGCCCAAGACATATAAATGTCATTCACAAAATGTGCATAATATTCATGCTGCTCAAAAATCGTAAATTGATATTTCTTTCTGTGTACGATTCGAATTCTAAAAGACGCCTTTTGATGCAAACGATTTCCGGGACTTGCATATAAGGCAATTCGAAATTCGCACTTCATTCAAATGAAATGACCTCTTTTCACTTTTCACAACAGACGAACACAACGCATGTGCCATTGAGGGTATTTCTCGTAAAACGTTTTATGTCAACCCTTAAAAACCAAAGGGTTGACGCACAACATCTGGTTGAATCACGACTCGCACCCTCTTCTTATAAAATTGGCAACTCCAATAGAGTCGATCACAAAGAGAAAGTTACAAAAAAAAAAATAAGAACTCCAAGGGGGAAGAGAATAGAACTTTCGCAACCTCCCCTTCAAAAAAGATATCGTTCGATACAAAGTCAAAGCAACAGACCGCCTTCGAATGACAAAAGGAACCTTTTCGCGTTCGAACGTTCTATTTTTTGTTCTTTTTATCCTTCTCCCGACCGCATTCTTGATACGGCCACAATTCGAACAATCCCCCCTATAAAAATTCATATCTTTGATACCTTGATGGGGAAGGAGGGTCTTTAAAAAAAATCGTTCTTTTGAGGCGAGCGTGTGAAAACGCAGACGATCGCAAACATAAGGGTGAAGCGAAGTGGAGAGGATCAAGCTGCCGAGTTTAGTCATCGAACACCTGTGTGATATAAAAAAACAACTTTTTTTTATGATTGTGAAGTATTCGAATCGAATGTGCTGTTGGTGAATGGTTCCAAGCGATACACTCGGAAAATTTGAGTCGGTCACAATACAAATATTGGTGGCAATGACGAATTGCGCAAACGATAAATCACTCATCGGTCCGTTAAGATACCGAAAAGTGAATGCAGTACTGGAAACTGTCAATTCACATTCATTCCTCTGCCCGTTGCTTTCAAAATACGCAAAAGAGGCCGGAGAGAGACGGTTGTCAAGACTCTTTATTCTCATTTCTTTTTATTTTACGTAATAATAAACAACCCACTGTGCAGCTCTAGTGCGACGTATATTCAACCAACCAACTGCACGCAATAATATGACAAGTACACTATACGGATTTTTTTTAATTTAAAGAATGTCATAGTCAAAATATTAGTTGAATTTTGAGCGAATTTTACTCTCCATCTTGCTTTACCTTTGTTTAGTTTGGTTAATTAACGTCGCACTAGAGCTGCACAGTTGCTATTTCCGACGGTTCGGGACCTATCTCGAAGGAAAGACCCGGGAACCTCTAGCTTTACCGTTCTATATAACGTCACAATCTAGAGTTAACATGTCATTCCTTCCTTCCAAGTCAAATATGTCGTCAAATTCGCCCTCACATATGGCTGTGTAACTGGTGACCTCTTTATTAATATGCGCCTAATAAACGGGTCACCGTCGCTCCCAATACGAATAGAGAAACAAGCAAACATACACTAAGGAGAAGGGTGCCAAATTCGAGTAAGAAAATGTTTGCTATAGATTACTGGAAAAACGTTATATTTACATTTAATTATTTCCTTACTATAATTTGTTTTTCAATATTGTTACAAATTCTAGAAATAGCTTACTTCTAAGTTTCTTACTAGAAAAAACGTCTATGTTAGATTCCACGTTTAATTTTGTATTCAAGAAATTTAGCAAATGCAATATATTATATTTAGTATTCTAGTATATCCAAAATAAAAACCTGACCAGGAATACCACTGATCTCTAACTGTAACTTCTGGATAGAACAAGACATTTTGCTGACTTGAAGCCGATGTAGAGGCAGCCATGATGTGCCCTACTTTCTTTGCTACCACAATATTTCGTATATTTTTTATGTTAAAATAAGCCGACGTGTATTGCTTTTGGCTGAGTTTTTTTCTATTTTCTTTTTAAACCCATTTTAAATACAATCTGCTATTAAAATAGAAAATCATTTACAAGTCAAAGTCGAAGTAAAAAGCAAGAACAAAAAATATTAGTTTGGCAATATAAAAATTTATTCTATAAGAAGAAAATATAATATTTATATGCATTTAATATTTCTACAATGCTATAGTAATAAAAAACACCACTAAATCACTTAAAAAAAATATTGGGACACAGCATGGCTGCTTTCAATTGGCTTCAACGCGCCCATAAAGGAAACAAGGTTTGAGCCTTCCAGCAATTATAGTTAGAGTTCAATGAGGAATACTGATTCTCTACAAAATGCTGTTTGTGGAAGGGAAAGAAGGGTGACAAAATTATCTCTGCTTGAGCTAAAAAATATTCTTGGACCCACTCTAACTAAACAAGTGGTTTCCCACGGACCACAAAACTAAACACTAGACAAAGTGCGGACCACTACTTACAGATAGTATTAAATAAATTTCATGTTATCTCCTGGCCTCCTCTCTTTCCTACGACTATTGGCCCAGGCCCCCAGAGGGCTCACCGTGACATGATAGAAATAAAAAGTGCTATTTGAAAGGTTTCTAAAACCACAAAGGTTCATAGCTAACTGTAAAAAAAGTAACTTCTTTTTAAAGTAGTAAAATAAATTAAATATTTCCTATCAGAGCCATTAATCGAATAGCTGCTACTCAATATAAACCCTTTGCACTATAGGAACATGCTTGATCATATTTGATCCTCCAAAATTGTGCATCACCAATAGTGCTTCGAGATGGAAAAAACTAATCCTTATTAAAGTTTGTGTGAGAATTACTTTTTTAACTCGAGAATGCGTTGTTCTCTTTCATGCTGAAGAAGAGAAAAAAAAATAACACGTCGTTATTGTTAGGAAAAACCTGTTCAAAATAGTGCACTTACTTTGCCCTTTTTTAAATTTTTTTCTATGACGTTCGCGTGTTCTTGGCTTTTCTGCCATGCTCCTTCAGGTTGTAAACAAATTGGCTCTTTTCACTTCTCTTCAAATAAACCTATCCCGATCTTCACAAATCGAAATGGATTTATTTTTACTGACTTAATACAGGTTTTATGAAGTCGGTATTTGAAATATTTTTTGCTCTTTTGACTTGTTATAAAATTACGAGAAGTAAAAGTATTTTGCTTACTTTTCCGGATGAAATACGGGGGCCTCCGTGGCCCATTGGAAAGGCGTCAGCTGGGAATATGAGGGTTCCTGGTTCGTTCCTGTGCGACGGACTTGACAAAGAAAAGTAAAAAAGGAGTGATCTTGTGATCGAAGGGTTGCCAGCTTATCGCTACAAAATACTAGAAAAGTCGTCCAGAACATCGACAAAAAAATTATCGGTGTGTATACGGAACTGGTGCACGATAAATCTGATCGGGGTCCGAAGTCTATTGAAGACGTTGGGTGCCAGCTCAGGTGTTGTTCTCGTCATCTGACCATGGTTCAAAAATACGAGGCGTCGTTCCCGGGTCTTTACTTCGAGATATGCCCCGAACCGTCGCCAATAGCCCACTGTTCAACTCTAGTGCGACGTTAATTAATCAAACCAAACCATGAAATACTTGTATACTTTTTCTTGTTATATGCAAATTATGTTTGTGTAACCGTGATGGTTTATGTAAATGATACTCAGGCACGTGTCGGTATATATTTCTTTCTTCTATAGAATTTTTTTTCCTCAATGCGATCCGGGCACTGATCTCTAACTGTAACTTCTGGATAGGGCAAGACATTTTGTTGACTTGAAGCCGATATGGAGGCCGCCATGATGGGGCACACTTTTCTTGATACCGCAATATTTCGTATATTTTTCATGTTAAAATACGCCGACATATATTATTTTAGGGTTAGTTTTTTTTATTTTCTTTTTAAACCCATTTTAAATGTAATCTACTATTAAAATAGGAAGTCATTTGCAAGTCAAAGTAGAAGTAGTTAAAAAGCAAGAGCAAAAACTATCTGTTTGGCAATATAAAAATTAATTCTATAAGAAGAAAATATAATATTTATATATATTTAATACTTCTACAATTCTTTGGTAATAAAAAACACCACTAAATCATTTTTAAAAAAATGTTGGGGCACCGTATGGCAGCTTTCAATTGGTTTCATCGCGCCCGTAGAGGAAACAAAGTTTGAGCCTTCCAGCAGTTACAGTTAGAGTTCAGTGGATCCGGGTCCGGATAATTAGCGATCCGCTTTGTTTGATTGGGATAACAGAAATAGAGTTCGCTTAGTTGGAGTTCTGCTGTATTTCCCTTGAAGAAATGATGATGTCCCTATTAAGATATTTCTCTGATGTTGAATAATTGTATTTTTTTATCATTCTGTCTTTGTCCGCAATAGGAAAAGCATCGCATGTCTTATATTATTTATAAATTCGCATAAGCAGTTTTGCCTGTGCAAATACAAGGTTTTCTTTCTACAACTCAATAAGAAATATTTCGCGGAAATTCAAATTTCCTAATTTTTTTCAATTTATTTTTATAGTAATTTAGTTTTAAATTTTCTTACTTGACTTTCCTAACTTTGGCCATTATAATTGTCATCTCTTTAACCAGAGGGGTTCGAACCCTCCTCCGCTTACCAACATAGAACAACGATTTGTGGTATTATTTAAAAAAATTATATTTTCAGTAAAGTATATCATACATTTCGACTAACGGTACCGTCAATCGGCATACGAAGTTATTTTAATTGTGGACTGGTGCGACTTTTTCTGAAGCTATAATGTTCAAGCTTTAAAAAGAGAAATACTAAATGAAATATTAAATATGCGTCAATTTTATAAGGGGGCTATTGATACTACTTTTAATTCATTTAAATGACTACTCAAGTTATTCTTTTCTATACAGTACATTTAATATTTAAAAATATATAATTTTTTGTCGAAGTTAGTTCTTTTTATTGATTTCAAACTTATTCAATAACTATTAATCTAGGGAAATGTTGAAAGAAAAATTAAATGTGAGCAATTTTAAAAGCAACTGACAACTTTTGATTCGTTTTAAATTTCTAAAACTCAAAACATTCAGTCAAATAGTAATTTTTTTTTAATATTCTGTAAAATGCATATTTCAAAATGTAATTGTTATCAGTTGTCTATTTTTATTTCAAAGATTTCATTTTCCTTAAATATTTATTCAAATTGTAAAAAGTAATCTAAATTTTTTTTATATTTTTATTTAATTAAAAAACTTACCAACTGAATCTCTTCTGAAGATATTACATTTTTTTTAAAACTATTTTATTAAATATATTATCAAAGCAAATTATTCAAATTTTTTACTTCCTTACTCAATAGCATCTGCATAACATAATTCAGGGGTCCCAATAAATTTTTAGGTTTAAAAAATAGGATATTTTTGTCAAAAAGAAGAAAAACATCCATTTCGTGTGTAACATTATTTGTCAACTAGATTCAAGTGCAAAACCAACATTATGAAGCACCCATTATACAGGGATTATAAATTGGCACCAACTTTAAAAAGTTGTATAAATTATTTCACTCTTTACTAAAATTAAAAATTATTTTTCCCTTTTTTCTTCAAGTCAGGTTAACTATATTATTCTCTTTTTAGTTTTTAATTTAGCAGATTACTCTTCTCCCTCTGCTATCACTCAAAAGACAACACCACTTGTTTAATGGATACATTGTACATTGCATATTCAAAAAAAAATGGAATATTTCTAGTTTACAAATAATTGCATGCGGAATAATTATTGCATTATTTTTATAAAAATGAGAACAATCGATTCGCTGACTAGCAAGGAGATATTTTTGAACACGGAGAAAATATTTTTTTTAAAAATAGGTCGATTACTATTTTCAGATAAAAAAAAATATAAACCAAGTCATTTTTTTGCCAAAGTGGATTTTTTTTTAAAATCTATTTTATTCTAATGTTCAATTAATTGCGAATTTAGGATAGTTAATCAGGCTATTTCATATGAAACATTTCCTTTCCAAAAAAAAAATTCTCCAAATATCTAAATTAGAACCGAAATAATCCGCGTACATCAAAAATGTGGTCTCCTTGGTATTGCTTGGCACGCCGAAGTCCGTTAAAGTCAGAATAAAATAAATTAAACATATTTTGTTGAAAGTTTGGGACTTCTTCATAATTTGTCGTTTTTGCCTGAAAGGGAAAATACCAGTAACCGACAGACACAAGTTTCACCATTCTAAATAATCTCTTTTATTTCATATTATATTTTTATACTTTACAATTTCAATACATTTATACAAAATCTGGCGAGGCCAGAAAATATCACAAAAAACCATTTGTACAATAAACCTACTTTACCGATTTCAAATCAAAGTGGTCATCTTGGATTGGTTGCAGGAACATAATTATCATGAAGTGGGAGGGGTTCACATCACAAAGACACACCCATTGCATTCTGATGTATATTTGTTCTTTTAAAAAAATGAGAATGCAAGAAAATTACAAGCGAAAGTTATTTGAAAACAATAAAAAAATCGATTGTTTTAAGTAGACATTTTGTTGCCAATAAAATTTGTTCAAGAGACAAATAATAGCTATAAATAAACATATTAAAGAGGAGAGGATGCCACCTTTTAACAACAAAAAAGCACTTCAAAACCAGAAAATAAGCCTTTTTCACACCTTATATAGATTTCTATTTACACCATATATACAACGGGGATCTTGGATAAAGTAAATGTGAAGCAATAGCATTTGTATTCTACAATCTTAAATGTAATATTATTTGTGGCTTGGGACTCGCATTAAACTTTTACATCTCGGAATATACGTTCGTTAATAGTGCAAAAGATGGTCCTTGAGCTTATAACCAACTTTTATACTTCTTCGTTTTAACATTAAGCTAGTAAAAAACACAAGATGCCCTGAATTTAAATCTCATCAATTCAAATACGAGCTGTTAAGATTTAAACGTGGAACACCCTTGAAAGTTGGTTGAATTAACGCCGCACTAGAGTTACACAATGGGCTATTGGCGGACTTCTTTGAATAATTGTTCGACCTTCTTTCGACATCTTTGAAAGAATGGAAATTATTTCTTTAATTCAGAATCCACGTAAAACGGTAGTTATTATTTAACCATTGAGCAAAGAAAATGATAATTTATCACCGGCCATTATTGTTGATTAATTAACATCGCACTAGAGCTGCACAGTGGCAATTGGTGACGGTTAGGGTTTTATCTCGAATAAAATTACCCGGGACCACCGACTCGGTATTTATTTTAAACCATGGTCAGACGACAAGGCCATTATTGAACACAAAATAATCAAGAATGAGTCTACTGATTTTACCGGATCAGGAATTAACACATAAGGCGTTGTTGGGTAGATCATATTACTTTAAATAATATCGCTATTTCGTCGCTTAAGACGTGTTACCACGCAAGTCTTAATGTTAAAACAATTGGAGTAACGTGGGTAACACGGGTGAAGCGACGATTTGCCAAAACGGGCGAAACCGCGGGCATAAGCATTATAACTTTAGATATTTTAACTCATTTGAAAACAAAATAAAATGATCCATTGCTTCACATTTACCCTACTGATTTATCCAACCCCTAGAGAAGAGCGAACTTTTGTGTGTGTGTTTTTAAGTAGGTTATCATCAACCGTCGAAAGTTCCAAGTACCTTGAGATCGTGTATAACAACAACGAACAACAAACAAACAACATCTACGCGCACTCCACCGAAGAGACTAGGTTGCAGAGGACAGGGGGGATTCCATCAGAAGACACGCACGGATAGAAAGGAGTCCACCAATAGTAGTAATAAAAAAGACAGTCTTTTTGTGGGTCGCCGCCATGTTAGCAGGACACGGGTTTCGTGCTCAGGACGTCGGCGATGGTCGGCAGCAAATCCGTTTGATTCACCTGGGGAAGAACAAAGGAATACACATAAGTAAACAGAAAACATACATACATAAGTAACAGCTCGTTAAATAATTTTATCTCGTTAAATTTCTCTTTTAAAATATGTTCGATAAAATAAAACGGCCATTTTTTTCAGTTTCGGGCAGACGATTGTGTTTTCTAAAATCTTCCTCAAAAAAATATTTATAAACAAAAGAACTTTTTTTTTTTAAAAATTCCAATTATTTCAAACAAGTCTGTTTAATATTAGCCATTTAAGAAATTTCAAACGACATATGGTCAATAACCATTTCCCTTGACCAGCGAGTCTTGGAAAATTAAATATAAATACATCGTCAAAATAAGGTTTCTTGTAAACGTACGATAATAATAAAAACCGAATGAATATTTTTAACAACCTTTAATACTGTTTTATAAATATCCTAGATAACAGTTTCTTATATATAATGCAGATATTAATTACAATATTGGCTTAAAAATTAAAATATTGGCCGTTTGCTTAATATTTGAAACTCACTGTGTATCTAAAAACAATACAAAATCGTATTTTTTTTAATAATAGCTTTTTTTAATAAACTAAGTATGCAGACCATTATTAAAGATGCTAAACATTTCGCAAAACTATAGCATTCTTTAAAAAGCCAAAAGTATAGCTTTTGCTTTTCGGGGAAACCAGTGAAATCAGAGATGAAAAGCCAATTTTAGGTCGGAGACGGTTTTGAAGAGGGGCCTCCTAAACGTCATGACACATGGCGCGAAGTTGAGTCACCGAACACCTGGCATGCCCAAAGAACACATTTCCCCCCCTGTTACAAAAATACAGATTCTTACACTGGAGTTGAAGAGTAAAGGAATTACAGCTTTGCGTAGGCTCAAAAACGAAATGTTTATTTTTTTTAGTGCAATTGAATATTTCCTTAAACATTTTAATTTAAACTAATTCAGCAATCGAAATTATAAAAATGCATGCTAATAGCTGATGAAATCGCTTGAATTTCGCCGCCAAACAGCGTTCGCTAAGGCTGCTTAATCCCAGCCTTTGAAAAGTAAGCTCCTCAGTTCGATTTCTGCACGGCAATAATTTAAATTTAATTAGCGATACGACGAATCCGGCTTATAAAAGTTATAATTAAATTTAGCTACTCTTCTTAATTAACAACGATTCCTGATTCCAATAATTTAACCAAATACATAAGAAATATGTAAAATTTAATGAAGAGAACACTGACAATGTAGAACATGAATAATAATAAATACTCTTATCAATCCAATAAAACTCTTTTAGCGAAATTGGTGAATATCAACCACAAATGTATCCCCCCACAAAAAAAAAACCGTACAATTTAGAGACAGATGCGTCTTTCACTAAACACACGTACAGATGTTAATCACAAGGGCGGTTGGCGACAACAAAGGGATTGCCCAGTGAACAGTGGCGAATGCAGATGTGGTGTCGCATCTGCTAAAAGGAGCCAACGAACATTTTCATTATATTAAATGCAGGCAATTTACTCTGGGGAGAAGGAAGGGGGAGATTTTGTTATTAAATTGGCCATCTGCACTTCTGAACGACAGATGGCGCTGGAGTAGCTTCGAGATACGGAATAACACGAAATATCGATCGATGGAAAAGGTAAACGTAGCAAATATTACACAATTTTATCCTCCATTAAAGAAATGTTTGGGTTTTAATTAATTTTGATATATTAAAAATGGATAATAGACCAGTGGGTTAACAATTTTGATTCAATATTACTTTTTGGATTGTGGCGAGTGAAAAGCGTTAGTTTCGATTTCAGCATTTTCGAACAAGTAATCAACTTACATTTATTCAAAATTTTGAAATTAGTCAAAAACTATTTATTCAGAAATATAAAATTAAAAAAAGTATATCAAGAAACTATGTGATCAGAATAAATTAAGTCTCTCCCTAAAACATAATTTAATAGGTGTATCTACGTTTTCAGAAATTATCGAATATGCAAAATGTAATACCGAATTTAAATACAAAATATTACGATTACATCAAGATGGTTGCAATTTAAAAGTTTTCTAAGCGCAGAGTAGCGAAAACATTCATGTAATTCTTCAAAACGCTTTTAAATTTTCTACTTTTTTCCCAAAAATTTTGAATAATTTAATAGATCGTTTCGTAAATTAGGACATATACGATCACATCGAAAAATACGATTAGCATCCAAAACCGAAATGTCAATAGAACAATAGATTCGGATCACATCATTTCTTACAATACAATCTTGTTCACATTATTTCTTAGACATTCACATTATTTCTTTTACAACTGTACCGTAATCACTAGACGAATTTAAAAATAAATTTTGGCAATTTTTATTATCCAATTGACCACAACAGATCAGTGTGGGTGGATTATTTAAATGTAGATTAGAAAATCAACAAAGGTGATTTTTAACGTAAACATTTCCAAAAATCGTCCTGTTTTTACAGCACAGTTGTACATTTCTATAAAGACAAACGAACGGAACTTACTTCTTGTGCTGAACATGTATTGATTGCTGGCGACAGTACTCCGAGAGGTTGTCTGTTCTGTGAAATTCCCGTCAAAACACTGGTAGGCTTAGCGGCAGCGGGATGCGTCTCCAAAGCGATCTGCAAGTCCATGATATAGTCGATCACATACTGGATGATCTCCAACTTCGAGAGCTTCTTGTTCCTCGGCATGTTGGGCACCAGATCCTTCAATCTGCAGAGCAAGGACTGCATCTCCTCCTGCAAGAGATGGTCGCGTTCTCCGCCGCTGACCCTTCCCTTCAGGATCTGCTTCGTAGCCATCTTTAGCTTCAGATCACAGGTCGCCTTCATGGTGATGCGATGGAAATAAATACAAAAACGAGGATGGAAGATCACAGGTACGGACGATCGATCGGCACAGGTAAACAAGCGTGTATCCAAAGAGATGTGAAACGTTGTAGTAATCACTACGGAAAGCTAGACAGTTGTGTTTTGCCAAACTGGATTCACGGAGGTTTATACGCGACGCGCATGGGAGGAGTCCTGGTGACGTTTGCTGGCCCGATGTCCAATGGGAGGCGCGTATAGGCGGGCGGGAAAGTCAAGAAGGCGGGGTTAAGAGTCATTCGTGTGTAAGGTTGCCGTATTTGGGGATACATCGCTTATTTGGTACTCATTATTTTTTAAAAAATTGTCAAATTTATGGTTTGGAAGTAAAAATTTAACCCTTTTCGAATATATTTGACTTTGACTTTATTTGACAAATAAAAATAACCTTAAAATATTAAATAAATTTTTAATTTTGAGGAATGCACAATGTTTCACGGGGTATTTGGCGAGTTTAGCTTGGCAATATTGTCATTAAGTTGCACTCGCACTTGGACTGCGGGGGGGCGGCAGGGGTAGGGGCTTTTTATGTATCTTGTGTTTTCTTTTTGGCCGCTGGTTTCGCAGCTGCTAAAATTCTTTGTCTTGGTGTCGGAGGGGTCCGATGGGCACAATTGCGTGGGAAAGTATCCGCGGATGGGTTGCAGGTGTTGCTGGCTGTGCATCTGGTCAGGAATCTGGTTCTTCTCGAACTGATGGTCTGTTTTTGGACGCTGTCTGTTGTTCGGAATAAATTAATAACGGCGTGGGAAAATGGGAGGCAGATTTTTTTCTGTTTGGTATTCGAGATGGCGTGTCCGAATGAAGTGAGCATTTGGTTTGGGGTTCATCAACACAGAAGAGGAGGGGGGAAATTTGAACAGACAGATGGTTTGGCTATTTCGTTGAAATTTTTTTTATTATTATTTATTGCAATGGAAACTTTATTTTCAAACATAAAAACAAGAAATCAAATAAAAAATATTCACGTGCATGCTTTAAGTTCACTAATTTAAACATGTATTATAACAGGGTGGTAACATAACCGGGAAATCAGGGAATTGTCATGGAAATTTTTTTATTCTGGAAATATCAGGGAAAAGTCAGAGAAATTTTCGAAATTTCACAAAAAATCAGGAAAAGTTTCAAATTTAGATCATTAAAACGGCAATTATCCTCCATTATGCACTCTATTCTGGGTAATTTAGTTGTCAATATTTCCTTTTAGTTCTGAAAAAGAATTTTTTTTTTAAAGTATGGTTATGCACATTTTCAGTTTTATTTTTGTAAAAACGTGAATCCCTGCTGAGGGAGCAGCAAAAGCAAAGTGCATTGGAAATTGAAATTGTGAGCAACATGTGAGGGGCTAATGAATGTGATTTATTGAAGATTGGAATAGGAAATATTAAGCATATAAAACATTTAAAATTATCGCCAAAGGAAATAGTTGGAAAAATTTGCATTCTCTGCTTACAGAGAACATGATTAATTAATATTATGCCTGCCACAATTGTATAATTTGTGTATCCATAAATTATTATTTTAACTGACAATAAGTATTGATTATAAATTTTTATTTACAAAGGCAGTAAATTTATTGTATTGTAGCGTGGATACTTTGTTTTTATACAAATCATATATTTCAACGTTTCTTAATGTAATTTTCAAGTCAGGGAAATTTTTTGACATCATCATGGAAGTCAGGAAAATATCAGGGAACTTTTTTTCCAAAATTTTGTTGCCACCCTGTATAAGTAAAATGGGTCCTGTGTACCAAACTAAAGATTAGTATATATATTGATTGATTGTTCATATACATTGATTTTAATTTTTCTTAATATTTTGTCTCTCGTTCGTGCCATGGAGATTCATATTTGTGTGGCTTGGAACAAGAATAACCAATATCAATTTATCACTTTTTCTTAAACTATTTTGAATATATCAATTTTAAAAATCTAAATGAAATAGAAACGAAAGTCGTCAGGTTTCCTTTTCAAATCAAACAATTCCGTGATTTCCATGAGGTTGTAACAAGGCTGAGCCTCCAACTTCGAAGCCATTTTTCTCAAAACTGTCGGTTATGGCGTTTGTCGTTCTTGTTCTAAGTCACAGACTTAATACTGTAAAATTAAATCGTCGCATACGATTGCTAAAGTAAAAGAATGATACATCGAGGTGATATAAAAAAATCAATATATTTAGGTAGATGGGATTTTGCTATTTTCATCTTAAAATATCAATAGCAATATTTCCTCAAAGCATTGTCCTGGATTTGATTTTTATAAAGTATAAACACACGGAGAATGTTATTTAAAAGAAGACTACTCCCGAATGTCATTGATTTGAAACTTGGTATACTTATGTAATCCTCATGACAATAATATTAATTCGTACTGAATACTGCGCGTTCTTTTGAATGGAAATACTGGTTGTTATCAGCACAACTCTCCTTTCAACAACTTTCTCTTCTTAAAATAAATCTTCTGATTAGAGGACAACTTCACACAGAGCATTATGAATGAACTGCTAGTCACTGATAGTTTAAAAAAATAAACCTATCTATCTCTTATTTATCAAATGTCCAAAGGCAAAGAAGATTAATGGTTTTTGCAAACGTATCTACTAAGTAGTCCAGTCGATTAGAATTTTAAACTAATGAAAAAATATTAGCATTCTTCTTGGTACACTTTTTCTTCCCCCCACCCCTTCTTAAAAAATATTGTCGAAGACAAAAATATCGTGTGCGACTGTAGTATCGGTCACGGAAGGATCTACGAGAAAAGTCACTTCATCCGATTGTAGCAATTCACATTTATAAGTGAATCGCTTGAATTTTGCCGCAGAGCAGCGATCGCTACATCCGCTATATCACAGCCAGGAAAATGTCCCCTTTTAAAAATAAAATCATCAGTCTTTTCAGCCTGATGACCCAGTTGTAGGTTTTAAAGACGTTTCACGCCAAAAACATAGCGTAGTTTCCCCCCCAAAAAATTATAAGTTTTGACATAAATGCTTTGAAAAAGTGCCTTTCGGGAAAAAAAAGAGACCTTGATAGTATTCCTAATATTTTTATTGATACCTGGCGCACTTTTAGACCTAACATTTTGCTTGGGAACCCCACCAGTTTGGGCCTGAGTTTGGGAATTAATGAATTCTATCAACCCTACTTTCACTCGGGTTGTTTAATGAACGATAATTACACACTTAGATTATCTGCAAAACAAGTGTTTGTGTTTCATAATATTTTAATTTTTATTAAGTAACCCACGTGTTGGCGACATTTGAGGATTGTAGTGTAACAAAAGAGCCAACCGACATTCGCGAGTATCCATTGAATTGGCGTCGGACTGATTGGCGCGCATGCAAGAATGACAATTGACTTCATTAAGCATCACTCTCTTATTGGTGTGGCGCCATGACTTCCTCAGATCGTCGCCGCGCCGCGCTCTTCTCCCTGCTTGTCAAGGGCGAGAAAGTTGAAGTTTTCTGCGGTCAGAAGGCGGAAATAGGAAATCGCCAACAACTTTTCCGGAATGTTATCGAACGGACAACCTGACGCCGAAGCCGCAAAATGAAATATATCAATTCTAGTCGCAATTTTATGTGATTCATAGAAAGATGTCCATTTCAGACCGGTTGGCATATCGCTCTCGAAAATAACGTTTTTTAGCATTCAGCGATCGTCAGGGAACAAGAATCTTCACATTTTTAACGAAAGTAATTTACTCCGATTCTTTTCCTGTGATAACAGCTCAATTTCGGTTCTTTTATATTGTCCACAATTCAAACGAGCTTTTCTAGCACTTTCGATAGCGCGCGTGGTTTCGGACAGCCCCTGAGGCCTGATCCCTGGTTCAGTGGCTGCTCGTGGACTACAGCCGGACTGCACCTAAATTTATTAGTGTATTTTAAAACTAAAATCAGATATTTTACTAATTTTCTTAAATGAAGATTACAATTGAAATTTCTACGGTAAGTAAACAAAGACTCCGATAAATAGCAAGCCTGTTGCCGTAATGCACAATTCAGGAGAGGAAAAAATCCCATTCAATCAAAACTGCAGCCAAAAAAGCGGAAGTTCGAAATATGCTGCATCGTTGCCATGGCAACCTCTACGTAGTATGGAGATCCCCCCCCCCCCCCCCCCGCTAATGCACTTCATGTGTGGCGCGGTACAACCCGAAATGAATTTTCTGATTTGGGCTGCACTTGGTATTCGATAAACTGATTGGCTCGTGCGTGAATCGCGGGGATGGGTGGGATATCTCTCTATACAAAAATAGTTTTCTTGATAAATTTACTGTGTGCTGTTGTTTCGTTATTTAAGTTAATATTAAAATTGACCGATTCGCATGAAATGGAAAATTGCTTTAATTTTTAAAAAATAAGAAAGTTTTTTTGTTTTTTTCGTAGGTATCATTTTGTAAAAATTAAAAGGAAACTTTGATTTGAGTAGTAAATAATAAAGAATTTCCGTTCATATATGGTTGTGGAAAATTAAGGGGGGGGGGGGGGGGATTCACATGATTTCGGCTGCACTAACATTTCACTCGCCGCCACTGCCCTGGTTTGAATCGACCCGTAGATATTTATTTGAAATCGGCCTCATTTTTGACGAAATAAATTTCGTGGAAAAAAAACACGACAACATGAATTCCCTTAGTTTGGCGAAATATGTAATCGAAGCATTTATTGTTTCTTCAAAAAGGACGAGACTTTCTTAAGAAGTAGGAAGTTTTTATTTTTAAGCCTCTTGTTAAGAGAAATCATAGACAATGTGTAGAAGGGGAGGACGCACTTTAAATTTGTCTCGGCTCATATATTCTAACATTTTACGTAGTGTGGAAATTTCTGGAGTGGGCTGTTCACCAAAGTTTTGTCTTCATCAGTAAACCGTTATAAAAACGTTACTGCAGACATCTCTTCAAAATTTAGGTCCCTGCAAAATTTTAGATAAATGATTTTTTTTATAATTTTCAATGCATTTTATTTATTCAATTTCATCTTAAACCATGTTTAATTATTTTAATGATTCATTATCAAGATTTTTTTTTATGGCCAGCTACACACTCACGGTCCAAGAAATATTGGCTTAATCTAGAAACTCCTAATCTTCAATGCAGATTGAGTCATTTAATACAGAAATTATTTCATTGTAATATTCTTTGAGTGTACATTTTTCTACCTTTCTGTCCTGAAATACAGATAAAATAACATATGACACTTCAACCTTAAAATCAATAAAAAATTGATTTTTTTCTCTCCTTTGATTATTTCTTTCTCTTTATCCGCGACAAAGTATTTTTTTTGTGTGATCGATGTAATTATTTATCCTATATTATTCTCCTGTAAAACTGTAAATATTTTATTGTTTTAAAGTATTAAATTTTTATTAATTAATCATTTTTATTAGGTGGCTTGACAATAGTAACTCAACTTGAACCTGAAACGAAAAAAAATTAAATCGCTCCTCGGTTTTCTGTTATAAAAATATAGCGTCAATACTTTCATGATAGCAGACATAGTTTTATTGTTTTAAAGTATTACATTTTTATTAATTAATAATTTTTTTATTAGGTGGTTTACTGTTTTACAGGAGATTTTTTTATATATATATTTGGGCCCTTTGGTAACCCTTTAGGGTCTAGGTAACCTCAAGTTATGGTTTGTAAGAGTCACATGAAGTTGGCCTTAAAATCAATGTAGACAACAACAAAAATATATTACACTACATTTTCGACTTTTCTCATTAACATTTGGCGCCTTCTCAGTCTGGCGCCCCAAGCCTTGACCGCCCCTGGACCCCAATCTGGCAACGTTTCTCACAAACGGGACATTGGGACAACACAATGGGCCATTTGCCTTCTCATTCCCTCCACGGGCCTTCCACCACAATAAGAAGAAAGAATGAGACTTTTAAAATCGTAATGCCATTAAAAATCCACTCCACAGAATAAGAAGTACGTTAAAGGGAGGACAAGATGAATGGAGGGAGGGGGGGGGGGATGCAGACGACTATACCGGCTACGCTCCCCCCCTCCCCCCAACACAAAAAACAACCCAGTAAACACCACATAATAAAAATCCTCCACCCTGGCGTCAACTGCGCATTCCTGCGGGTAAGTCATCATTGCCGGGGCCGTCGAACACAAGCCCGAATCTGTTTGAATAAGGAAGCACACTTATATTTCTGGGAAGAAGCACATAAGATGGGGGGGGGGGGGAAGGGGCTGCAGCTTCTAGGTGGCAACGCGGGCGCCGTCGTCGTCTCGGAATTCGCAGACGATCGGCGCCGTCGGTCCTGGAGGGCACCCCGCGATTCCCGGCCGTTCTCACGGTCCGGCCCGGGCCGTGTCAATCGTCCCATTGAGCCGCCCCTCCTTTAACAAGTGGTGCGCGGCGCCTTTATTCGGGGCGAGAGGCGAGGACAGATTTAAGGACTACCGATCTGGAGTGACGGGGCTCTTTTTTTCTTCTTTTCGGGTAATGAAGTTGGAGATCGTTTGGGAGATTGGATAATGATCTGTTTACTTCTGGGGCCCCTTGTGGAAACGAACCCTTTTTGGAGGGGAGGGGGGGGGGGGGGGGGGAAAGCAGTTGCGGAAAAAGTGAAATGGGCATGCGACTCATTAAAAAAATATTTTCCGAATTTTGTTTTTGACTTTTTGGACTCGAGTGGTGACTCTCAGTAACCAAATAACGCCCTGTTATTTTGGTTTCCTGTTCTTTGAATTGAACGAGAACCGCATGTTTTTGAACATAAAAAAACACACTTTTCTTTCGTTAGCTTGTCCTTTATCTACTCCAAGAGCGGACCGGCCATAGGATGGTCTGGTGCAAAAGAACTTCCGACTGACGATCCCCCTCTCCCCCCAACGGCCCCTATGATCTCTGTATTAATTTTTGGGCTGATAATCACCGGGCTGCGGTAGCGGCCCGCGGTCAAATATGTTAGTGCAGTCGAAATCATGTGAATCCCCCTTCGCTATTTTCCACAAACCATACATGAATGGAAATTCTTTATTAGTAGTATTTACTACTCAAATCGAAGTTTCTTTTCGATTTTTACAAAATAATAGTATGCGAAAAAAATAGAAAACACTTATTTATTTTTTGAAAATTAAAGCAATCCTCCTTTCTTTTAAACATGCGAATTGGTCAATTTTAAATTAACTTAAATAACGAAACAACAGTAGGAACCATAATGGTCCTGAAACAACAGCACACAGTAAATGCATCACGAAACCCATTTCCGTTTGGAGAGATTCTCATAACTTCTCGTTTCTCCTACCCATTCCCGGGATTCACGCTCGCGCCAATCAGTTTATCGAATACCAAGTGCAGCCCAAACCAGAAAATTCATTTCGAATGTAATGTATCTTCTCACAAATGCAGTACATTAGCGCAAGGGGGGGGGGGGGGGGGGATCTCCATACTACGTAGAGGTTGCCATGGCAACGATGCAGCCGATTTCGAACTTCGGTTTATGGCTGCAGTTTTAATTTAATGGAGTTTTTCCCCCTCCTGAATTGTGCATTACGACAACAGGCTGCTATTTATGGAATATTTTGTTTACTACCGTAGAAATTTCATTTTCAATTATAATCTTCATTTAAGAAAATTAGTAAAATATCCGATTTTAGTTTTAAAATACACTAATGAATTTAGGTGCAGCCGACTGTACTTGCTGTAGTCCATGAGCCACCACTGCCGGGGCGCTTCGATGTCCCAATACGCCCTTCTATAACTCTATTTAAAAGTATGACAGTACTTTGGTATCAACAACCCTTTTCACCTTGTGCACAAAGCATGGTTTTTTTTAATTTGCCCCTCTTTTTTATGATTTTAGGTAATGAATAATAAAAGTTAAAAATACGACAAAGATAATATGTATTTTTTTTTTCAGTTTTAAAAATCCGTCATTCATCAATCCGTCACCGATATAATGTTACTAGTGCAAATATTATCTTTAAAATTCCCAGTTCGACAATATTCTTTGTCGTTGCTTTCGAAAGGATACTTAAATTCATATATTTTTTTTATATATATTATATAGTAAACGCATCGGGATTAGAAGAGTAAATCGTGGAGTGCAAGAAACTCGTGATCCTTCTACTTTATCTTTTCCTCACTTCACTTCGTTTCGCGCTCTCGTTCGGATCTTCTCGCATCGTCTGCACCTGATTGTGCAGACCGTTGACTCACGAAAATCGCCAATCACGAACTCCCGCGTCGTCACGTTTGCGGGAGTTTCTCACCCCTTTTCTCAATTCAGAATGATTCGAGTGAACGAAATGTTCCATTAAAAACGATCCCCCCCCCCCCCCCCCCCACACACACATCACAATGTGAGAACTTCTGTTGGAGGTTTTTTTTGTGTGTGAAAGTGTAGTTCGTGATATTTGTTCTGGTGATATCGTTTGCTGAATAAGAAATTTTCTAATAGCGAATCATTTTTTTCTATGAATAAAAAAGGATCATTCGGTTTGTAACAGAGGTTTTGGTTTGTTTGGAACTTTTCCGACTTCCAATTTCTGTCTCCTCGTTGAAGTTACTTCATTACATATTAGTCATGTAACCATTTACAACCCAGTAAAAAAAGTCAGCATAAAAAAACTATGTCAAAATTTTAAAACTGAAGTTATTTTGCAGGTTTTGTAAAAAATAATTGAAATTAAAAAAACTGCATTTTTTTTAAAGTTTTTAATTTTTGTGCATCAAACTTTTTTAAAAATATCTGCATTTCCCCCTCAATAAATTCAATGTTTCAAAATTGGAGGTTTTTGCAGGTTTTGTCAAGGATAATAAAACGAAAACCTTCAATTTAATAGAACTTAATAAAAAAAAACTGCAGTTTTTCTGCATACAATCTTTAATTCTACAAATATGACGAGGTTTTCATACTGACTTTTTTTCTGTTACTTACGTATTAGTCATGTAACCATTTACAAACTAATCATCTTAGTATTTACATACAAGACATATTATCATTTGCATGATAAGTTATGCTAATATTTAACACGGAATCCATATTACCGTTTCCATAAACATGTTGTTATTAATATATAAGCATATTTAATATTTTACGTAGAATCCACGTTACCATTTAAATGCACGTCATCTCAAAAACATGTCTTAGCATGAAAAAGATTATTGCTAAGGGTTTCCATTTCACACCATTCGACCATTCCATTTGCAGATCATGACTCATCAACTTCCATCTGTCCGTGCACAAGACGCACCTGTTGCCACCTCACACACACACAAAAGGGCGCGAAACACCCCCTAAAGAAAGAGGAACCCCCATAATGCGCACGATTCGAATACGCCACCGCACAGATGTCGTACGAGCAAAAAATGGCTTTAAGAAATCGTTCTTTTTTATTATTATTACTAAAACGGTTTTTTTTTATCGTCTGCAGTCAGGGTTTTCATTACAACGTGGGAAAGGAGTCTCGCAACCACCTGCTCTAAGAAGTGACTTCTTTTTTTTGCCGCATTCCTTCGAGAGCACCCCTTGCTCGCACCCCCTCTACCTGGTATTATTCCATTATCGTCTGCAGATGAGTTGGTTGGTGGTTGCCAGATTTGAAATCGCCAAATTGTTCCTTTCGCCACAAAAATGTGATACGTATAAAATTCTAAATTGGAAGATGTGGCATTTACCTTTGTTCAAGATGGTTAACGGAGCTCTAACCGCCGACGTCCACTATATTAACTTCTTGTTGCTTGTCTATCGTGCGCGTATGTAGGTGAGGCACAACATTTTATCAGGACCATAGAATAGTAAATATTCTTCGGTCCTGACGTTTAATGGTTTTAGCGTACCTTGCACACTGCTTTTGTTTTAATAGAAGTTTCGACATTCTTTTTTGTTAGTTTTGCTGTGTAAAGTCAATCAGCTACATGAGATATCAGGATAGAAACTCCATGTTGGACTTTTAGGGGAGTCCACTTCAAAGCTCCGGAATAAATAGTATTTGGCATGCATTTAATCTCGTTCAATAGGAAATTAGGCACCAATGCGTGTAAAGTATTGAAACAAAGCAAATGAAGTAATGGACGATGCTTAAGTTTGCGACCCATTCATATTTCGCTATATATAATCCGCTGAAACGACATTTCACGTAAAAATATTTTGGCCGTGTGCATTACAACCTAACACCTCCTACAACTATAGATAGGGCATACAAATTATAGGAAGTATTGCCCAACCATATCCGATTTTTTTTTTATAAAAACTATATACGAAATATTTGGAATTTTTTACATAACTACGTTTAAGACATTTTATTCGTTCAATTTACATTAAAAGTTTATCAGAGACTATTTCAGAAACTTTTATATCAAATTTTCGCATTTATTTCGAATAGCGTATATTCCCCACTTTCAAGTCCTGTAATAGAGTTTTCCATGTTAAGTGTTATTGTATCCTACATACACTATGTTCCAAGGCCATAACAATATACAGAGCTAGTGAAATAAAAGCGTAAAGTAGAAGAGAGGGGCCATTTATATTACAAAATGTAATGAAAAGTTTAGCTTTTTTGTTTACCCCTATTCACCAAAAACAGCCAAATTCTCGATTATTTGCCAAATACGGCAACTTTGCCCTATTTTTCTTAAAGTGAAATGATTCTATCATGAGGGTAAAAGTTGAAAGGAGGGGCGTTTATTAAGAATTTTGATAAAAAAAAGTATCCCCCCCCCCCCCTTTTGGAGGGGCGGAGGGGATAAGTGCACGGTCACAGGCACGCAAGAAAATGACCCTTATCAACGGGGGTGTGGGCCTCTTCTAAATTCTGTAAATCAGGGTATGTCTGATGCTATAAAGTTAACGACGTTGAAAAAAAAGTTAGAGGCCCAGTCAAATATCAACACGTTGTTTGTTTTTACATTTTTTCAACAATTTTTTTATTACATAAAATTAAAAAGCACATTTATCCGAGCAGTGGAACATTTTGTTCGCGATTGCCGACAGAACTTGAGCAAGTATAAGAAGGAGTAAGAGAACAACACGCGGTCCTCGGAGGACTAGGGCATTCCTCTCAGGGTTAAACAGCTAGGAATATTTTTGCATACAGTGCACATTCCTTGAATTACATATCAAAATTCACATTCTTATGTATTTTCCGTTAATTAACAGTTACATAACAAAATAAAAGAAGCACATCGTTAATAATGTAACGACAAATAATTTTATTTATGAGAGGCAAATAAGATTATGACGTACTTAAGGTTTTTGAGTGTAGGCACGCATCAATCAAGGAGCTATTATTAAAATAAAATGTGTTCTATTTTTATGTAAGTGCCAGTCTCCGGTATTACAAAATTATGTTGTGTATATTGAAAGGCCCAGCCGCTTGTTCATCAATAAACTCTCAATTTTCCACGTTGAAAACCAGTTCTTTTTAAAAGAGTTTTACTTTCGGTGCACACACACACGCAGAATATTGTTTAGTTTTACAAACATGAATTTCACCCAAACGGGCGTGAACATACTCTGTTCCGTCCCATTCTACCGTCGCCAATAGCTCATTATGCAGCTCTAGTGCGACGTTAACCCTTTGCACTCCACTGTCTTCTCTTTAGAAGACCACATTCACAGACCCGTTGAGCCCCAGTTGCTCAGTTGGTAAGGCGTTCAGCTACTAATCAGAGGATTGGTGGTTCGAATCCGGGAAATGGACTTGGCATAGAAAAGTAAAAAAGTAGTGATCTTGCGATCGGAGGGTTACCAGTTTCGCTACAAAAATACTAGAAAGGCGTCCAGAATATCCAACAAATTATACTGGCGTGTATACTTGACTGGTGCATGATAAATCCGATCGGGGTCCAAAGTCCCGACGTCTATTGAAGACATTGGGTGCCAGGTCAGGTGTTTCCTCGTCATCTGACCATGGTTCTAAAATAACGAGGTGCAGGTATGAATGAATGTGTGTGTGAATGTGTATGTGTTCCCGGGTCTTTCCTTCGAGATTGACCCCGAACCGTCGCCAATAGCCCACTGTGCAGCTCTAGTGCGACGTTAATTAACCAACCAACCACAGACCCGTTCTTTTGGTTCCATGTTGTTCGATAAAATAAACGAGAACAACCTGATTTGGGCTTTTCAAAAAAAAAAAAAAAATTAACTTGTTTTCTTGCAGATTCAAAACAGGTTATGTCTTTTTCCCTCTTTGCGCATTAGTAATTCTCAGGGAAAAACAGAAAGAGGGTTAACTGCTCTGTAGAAAGAACGAAAATATGAAAGATGCTCTTGTAATGCGTGTTAATTCAACCATCCCATTCTGGTTGAAGCAATCTTAACGAATAACTTTAAAACATCTATTAGTATTTAAACAAAGAGTTTGTCTATGGTATGTCTATGGTAGCAAAACACCTACTTCCTCTGCGTATAAAAGGCTGAACATTTATATATAAGTACCATTCATCTTTCTAATGTGCATCTGAGGCACGGATTTGTACTATTCCAAACATCTCTTTAAAAATATGACGTGTCTTTGTATCGTAGTCGATAGCGCGCGGGACTATAGAATAAGAGGTCGCGAGTTCGAATCCCCAACGGAGACCTCTCACTATTTTTAATGTACATGACTTAATGGGTTCCCCAACAACGCGGTGCCAAACAGTTGATTATATACTTTTCAACACAAGTCTTGAGCCATAGCACACTCAGACCTTCGATTGCCACATGACAAACATCTAACCAATCGAAATCATCGAACTGCGGCGACTTATCAATAAACGCGATGTTTACATCTCCGCATCGGTTATTTTTACACAACCAACTTCTTGCAGACGATACGCGGGGATGGCGTTCCTTGGAATTCCTTTTTCTCTCTTCCCGAGTTCAAACGATAACGCTTATCGGGGAAAACATACCGTCAGAGAACAAACGAGCTTCTGAACATAAAAAAATGGCATCAAAAGGTTATAGATAAAAACGAGAGGCAAGAGTGTGCACGGGAATAGGGGGTCGTTCAGAAACCACTTGATGAGCTGATTACGCGTTCTGCGCATTCCGTCTACAGGACCGCCCTGTGCGAATCTAGCCGCGGGTCCTTTCAATTTGGATTGTTAAAATAAATTCAATTTTTGAAATGCCCATGAAAGAACCTTTTCTAGTTTACATCAATTTTGTAGTGGAGCGTAGTGTATTTTTTTATGCAAAACTTCGATGAGGCACACACACACCACTCCCATCATAAATGATCAGTAAACATGTATGTCCTAGACAAATGAATAAACACAAATTAAAAAAAAATCCAATTTTAAAATATTTTTATAAACAATAAAAATATTTTAAAATTGGATTTTTTTTTTAACCTGGACGCGGGGAACCTCCAAAACCGTGGTGCCCTGTGCGATGGCACACATCGCACACCCCTTAGGATGGCTCTAGTCGCCCTTAACGGACGCGGGACCCGGTGAGAACCTAATAGCGGGGCCCCTTTTAATTCTCCATAAAAACTTACAAATTGTAACATTTTTAAAAAGTTTATACTTCCTAAACTTACCAAAAGATTCGCCGGGCATAAATAGAAAGCAAATAACTTTGCTAAGTAAGAAGTCTGCATTATTTATTTTTATTGAAAACAAAAAATAAACCTTCAAGATTATTTTATGTCAGAATCATAATTTGTCAAAATACCCATTCAGAATGAAAAATTTGAAAGAATTTTTTTTTTTGAAAATCAAAATAAGTTATTATCTAAAGAAACCTAGAAGTTAAAAAGAAAAAAAAATACTAATTCATTTTATCACAGGCATTCTCATTTTATGTATTTTTCTCTAAAAACCATGGGGTCATGTGCGGGGGCATGCGTCGCACACCCCTAAGGGCAGCCCTGCCGATTACTCATATGGCAAACGCAAACCCACTGTAGAGATTTTCGGAATGTGGAATAAATCTTGCAAACAAGCTTCGGAACAAATCACAGAGAAAAGAACTGGAAGGAATAATAAAATATGGATTAAAGGAAGAAATCCTGGAGCAGAGCCTGAGAGATTTCTAAAAATTAAACTGAACGGGACAAATATTACAACAAGACCTTGGCACAAATCATAGAATCTGACTAAAATGGACAAATCAAATGAGAAAAACTAATGACATGAGGCTAAATAAACAAGTCATAGAACATAGAGAAAATTGAAAGAGGGCACTGAAAAATGTTAACCGACAATACTAGGACTGAGGAATGCTGCTAGCACTTTGTCAAATTACCCGTAACACACAGTCAGCATAAAAACTTAATTAAAGTTGAGAAATTGAAGTGTTAATGTAAAAAACTATATTTTTTTTAGTTCTATTAAACTTTTACAAAAATGCAGTAATAAAGGTTTTTGTTTTAAATTCCTTCATAAAATCTTCAAACAACCTACCTAAAATATTCAGCTTTGAAGCATTAGAAATTATTGAAGGGAAAATGCAGACTTTTTTAAAAGTTTTATGAAAATCTTTTTTAAAAAAAAAACTGTATTTTTTTTTCAAGTTAATTTATAAAAATCTCCATTTTTACTAGTTTATCGATGTTTTTATACACTTTTTTTTTGCTGGATAAAATTCACAATACCATTAAATACCGTACAATGCATATTAATGAGTTATACCTGAGGCACCTCCCCCCCCTGAAAACGGCCCTAGTCATGGAACAAATGACAGAAACGAATCCTGGAATAGTAAGTTGACGATGAAAATGGTAAAGCGTCGCGTACTTCTTGAGCGGTCCCCATGAGATTTTATAAAAGTTGTTTGCGTCTTTGAATCGGGACATTTTATAGTCCTCGCATTGGGGTACAAAGAGCAACTTTAAGAGATAGTGAGCAATGTTTATAAGAAATTAATGTTCCGGGTTCATTTAAAATATAATTCTCTCATTTCTTAAATTTAAAAGTTTAAGATGTTTACGGCAGTGTAAAAAAGGAATGACATTAAATGAATGTGTGGCATCACCGACGTAACAGCGTCAACGGTTGGAAACAAAATAATTTTGTAACTCATAAAAAAAATTGCACCCTTAGTAAGTTTACATTCTAAAATATTTTAAAAGACATATTTAAAGTATGTAGGGTTTCGAGTGCTTAAAATAAGTACCATAATAAGATACATTTTTGACTATTCCAATCAAAAGCGTACTAAAGTCTAAGATCATCACGAAAATAATTTAGAAGAGCTGAATACGCTAAATAAACTGAGACTGTAAACGAAAGGAAAAGTATGATTTCAAACATTTTCAAATAGAAGTTTTGCCAAAAAAATCTACGAAAAACTGCTATTACTTAAAAAAAATCATTAGTTGGTAAATTTATTTTTAACCGTTTCATATTTTTTTGGGTTCCCTTAAAATGGGAACCCGGTAAGTGCACCCATGGAACGCTCTACCATAAATCAGTCCCTGACGACGACGAGTGCCACTCGACCTGCTTGAAAGTGGCCGGAACAGACAATGACGAGTAGCACTCGTCATTGTAATTGTGTGGGAGTCGACTATTTGTATCTCTTTAAAACATTTCATTTCGACTCGTATCACTTTAGCCAACTCTTCTCAAATTCAGAAATTAAACAGTTCTTTTTGGCAGCACATATGTCGAATTCATTTCCCGGTCATTCCAATGTCAAGACAACACTTGAAGAACCATTCAATTTGATTTCATAAGGATACAAAAAACAGCCCCCTATGGATTTTTAAAACAATAAACCAACATCTTCCCCCGGAATAAGGGGTGCTACTCGGTGATCACAAGTTGACCCCTATTCAGTTCCCCCAGAAAGGGTCAACTGCACCCTTCCTTCGCCCTCTAGGTCGGGGGAAGGGTCGGCGAAGTGTGACCCAAAGATATCGGAGTGACCTCTTCCCTTATCGCAGCAGCTGACCCCCTCCCCGAGCAACAGCTGGACACCTCGCCGCAGTGGGTGGGCAGCTGACGACAGGCCCACCATGGGGAGCGGCACGTGGCTGACCACTCCCCCACCCCTCCAGGTGGGGACACCCCTCTTCCTTCCCTAGCGACTGCCGTTTCCTTTCCGGTAATAACTGGCGGACGGACAAACGACTGATAGGAAGTTGAGTCCACCGAAATCGCCAAGCATCGTCGTGGCGGGCGGTTTAAATACGGAGTGTTGTAGTACGAATCTTGAATGGTGCATGTTAAATCTGTCGTGGTCTAAACGTCCTCCCGCCTTCATCAGGTGCGTTGGGTGTTAGCTCAGGTGTTGTCCTCGTCATCTGACAATTGTTCAATATAACGAGGCGGTTTCCGGATCTTTCTTTTGGAATAGATCCCGAACCGTCGCCAATTACCAGGGTCAGACCGGCCATACCGGGGATGCCCTAGCGCCGGTTAGAATTTATTATAAGTATTATATACAAGCAAAATCCCCCTTTATTGGTGGGAGTGTGTATGGGAAGAGGCGCCAAATGTCTTCTGAATGCCAGAGTAGAATTTTATTCCTAGTCCGACTGGAGCACTGTGTAGTTCCAATGCGACGTTGTTTCAACCAACGCATGTGTGCAGCACATGCCTACAAGGGCGTGAACTCCATCGGACCTTTCCCAGAACCCACCCCCACTTGATAGGAATTCCCCCCCCCCCCTTCCCATGTGCTCCCAAGATGGGACTGATTCACTCAGTGTGGGAGATATGCGAGTCATGTGTTCACACATGAGTGGAGATGTTTGTGGCTGACTCAAGTCTTTGACTCTCGATATCTCTGAACGGGAGAAGTGGCAAAATGTTTCATTTAAGGTCCATTCCACACAGATTGGTAAACACAAAAACCATGTGGTTTCTGTACTCCAATCACGGAACCATTTGCAACAGCTCGTACGCGTATTTTACGTCCGTGTAGAGTGGGCCAAAAAGTTACAGGAGGGATGTGTATAAATCCGCGAAGAAATTGCCAAAGGGGATAAAAAGTTGTTTTTTTTAAATAGAGAAAGAAAAAAATTAGAAGAAAAAACTAATTAAAGTTGGAAAAAGTATACCTCTTTTTCGAATTTACAGTTAATTCGTTCGCAATGTCACATTAAAGATTGTTTATAAAAATAAATTATAAATATCGAATTCAGACAAATTGACCCATTACTTTTAGAGATAAGGTAACCGAGCGCAGTTGAACTGGAAAGTTGTTTTGGAAACAAAATCCCAATATAAACTCTTCTTGTTCCAAATAAACTCTCCGCGTCTCGCGTACGTTTCGATGAAGGGTAAGTGAAAGTTGTCAGATATTTACTGCTTGGGCATGGGAATTCTAAAAATAAATAAATACAACATCCTTTCAAATTCGATAATCTTCCCACAGGCACGAAGACATTTGTTCCAAAGAAAAACAAGACAGACCCTTTCTTTGATGCCCCCCTTCCAGTTGAGGTTGATTAGTGTTGCCACAGCTGTAGCCAGGAATAATAACAATTAACGATATTTAAACAGGCGGATGTCTCATCCCCCCCTTTCTCCCAGCTGTGAGAGAAGTTGACGATCTTCCTAAAGGCAGTTTCCTGGTGAGCATGACGCACTCTACTGTGACTATCAAACTTCCTAATGAACACGCTAATGAGGCATTTCTGCAAGGGCGGACACAGGAGACTTTCGTTCATAAAAATGGCGCGTGACTGTGTTGGAGCACGGCTTCAATAGTTTCACTTGAAACGTCCTTTCAGCAGATTATAGAAATGGGAGAGTTTCGCGTGACGTATCAACGTGGTAACTTACGAGTAGTTTCGATTTCTTCCCTAAAGCAGACAACTTTGCCTTTGTTTGTTTAGGCGCTACGCTTGCAATTATGGGGAAGTTTGTTTATAATATTTGTTTTTTTCCAAATAAGTAATATTTTTATTCCATATATATGAATGAATTTAAGTACAGGTTTGGTTTTCTTAATTAACGTCGCACTAGAGCTGTACAGTGGCCTATTGGCAACGGTTCGGGGTCAATCTCGAAGGAAAGACCCGGGAACACTCACACACACATTCATACATGCACCTCGTTATTTTAGAACCATGGTCAGATGACGAGGAAACGCCTGAACTGGCACCCAACGTCTTCAGTAGACGTCGGGACTTTGGACCCCGATCAGATGTATCGTGCACCAGTCCCGTATACACACCAGTATAATTTGTTGGATATTCTGAACGACTTTCTAGTATTTTTGTAGCGAAGTTGGCAACCCTCCGATCGCAAGATCACTACTTTTCTATGTCAAGTCCATTTCACGGATTCGAACCACCAATCCTCTGATTAGTAGCTGAACGCCTTACCAACTGAGCAACTGGGGGCTCCAAATTTAAGTAGAGAAATACTTATATTATATTTGTATATAATTAGAATTACAACGAAATACGGAAAAATACTTTTATTTCAACACAAAAATACTTGATAAACAATGACTACAATCTATCTCAGTGTATGTAAAGAGGTGTATGTAGTAAATAATTCTATATTGAGGTATTATTTAAAGACTAACACTTAAAATTATAGTACAGGAGCTAAAGCTCCGTGCTAACCCTACGGAACTTCTTCGGCGTCGCGGAATTTTCTCCATGTTCCGTTGGAACAGCGGTCATCTTCTCGGCGTGGAACTAACCCATTAGTCATCAAGGAAGATGAACAAGCTGCTCCGATCGACGCCGAGCACCCGCATCACGCCCCGTACGTGATCTGCTGTGTTTAAAGGTATAACACGTATCGGTGGTGATTTCCTATCGAACGACACTAAATGATGTCAATCGTTCCATTTGTCACATTTGATTATAGTGTCGGAACGGATCATCCTAAAAGAGTAACATAGTGCCTTTATCCTGATATCCTATATATATATATGATTTCAAAGACGTTTCAAGTCAAAATAACGTATCGAACAGCGAGGATTTTTTTTTGCAGAGTACACTGAGAAGTTTTAATGTCAAAAGTTACAACTATTTATAGAAATCAAAATATAAATAAACTAGCATGCCCGTGCGATAATTTCCACATGAACCCCCCCCCCCCCCCCCCAACAAACACGCACAACACACCCGTTCGTTCAAGCCAAAAAATAAAAAAAAATACTTCATAGATGGCAGCATTATCAACGGCTTGTTTAAAAAAAAACCGTAAAAATCAATTATTTTAAACGCATTCAAAAAGAAAACGTCGATATTTATGAGATGAAAAAAGTACGATGCGTAACTGGTCCGCATGACATTTTCTTTCTTTTAAGACGTCATGTGTTTAAGATTCGTTGCGTCTAAGAGGGGTAAAAGGGATCTTTACTACCGAAATAATATATCATATTAATTATTTATTACTATAATCAATATTATATTAATTACTTAATTGAATTATTCAGTAACACACACGCAGCGCAAAACTGAATTGAAACTCTTATATCTTCTTAGGTTAACTACTTCGGCGGATTTAGGTTTTGTGTTTCTTAATTTGTAAATAAGAGTGAAAAATCAAAAGTCACTCTTACAGGGAATTGTGTAAAAAATAAGATTTTTTTTTGCTGTTATGATTTTTGTTAAAATTAGCCAATATTTGACGATTTTTTTGCTAATAATGTCCATATTTTATAGCCTGAACAATTAAGACTTTTGCTTCAATATGGAAGTTGGATTATTTAAAGATGGCTCCATTGATCTTTTATGGCGCTCCATTGTTGCTTTCAATTCTCTAAATCAGTGGTTCCCAAACTATTTTGGTTGTGGAACCCCAAAATTTGTTGCCAATGATCGCGGAACCCTGAATATTTTTTAATCAACGACTTTTCAAAATATAATATCTGATATTATATGAAACAAGTATTATTTTAGTATTTCAGATTTTATTGAATTAAGCAAAAATAAAAAAAAATCATCATAGAAATAATTAATAAAAATACAAAACATAAACTAAAATAAACGGAAAATCTTTAATGTGAAGAATGCACCTGCTTCTTTGATTCCATGATTCTCTTAAAATTGGGCGTTAGGTTTGATAACTGAACTCGCATATCTGGTGCAGCATCAAGTCTGTTACGATATTTGGATTTTGTCGCAAATTATTTTGAAAACCCAGATTCACACAAATAAGTGGTTGTAAACGGCAGTAGAATTCGAATAGCCGTTTTGCTAAATTTGGATATTCATCGAATACATCTGACCAGAATATTGTTAATGAAACTGTTCTAAATTTGGCTTCTAATTGTGTATCCGAACTCAATGCAATCAAATTTTCATAATCCATGGAATGGTAAACTTTCCGAGGAAAATGCGAATATATTAAACACCATTCTTATTTTTTTTAATCAAATAAAATTTGTCACGCGGAACCCCTAAATTTTTTCGTGGAACCCACTTTGGGAACCACTGCTCTAAATGAATGATCCAAAAATTCTGTAAAAAATTACGTGTCATTTATAGTGTTGGATATCAATGCCCATTTTCCCATCACCCCTGCTTTTTTGTAATAGAACAATCCATGCATATAACTTGTAACTTTGTGGTGGCAACACCCTATCATTCATGTTTACAATCTTCATGTGATCGGTCCTGTATTCGTCTCAGTGGGTCAATATCGTAGGCATCCACTTAAATGTTCCGTTTTAAATATTAGTTTAGCTTGAACCTAAAGTTTAAATATATTTCAATAATGTCCTGTCTACCCTCGTGTGTTTATTTCTTTGCTAAAACACCTACATATAGATGCACAGAAAATATAATTTAAAAGAAAAAAGATTTTTACTACGAACAAAAAAAAGTTGGGGTTAAGGATTAATTCCTAAATATTACGATATTAATATTTTCTTAATTACCAACATGCAATTTCAATATTAGTTATTCCGAACTCATACTATATGAACCTTTTGAACTCCACGAACATGTTTGGCATTTGCGTTCTTTCTACAGAGCAGTTATTCCTCTTTATGTTCTTTTATACAGAATTTCTTATGCTAATGTATTAAAAGATCATAATCTGTTTTGGTTTTGCAAGAGAACAAGTTGTAAAAAAACACACGATATTTTTGAAAAACAAGATCATGTTGTTTTCGTTTATGTTAAAGAACAGGAAACTAAAAGAACAGGTCGTTATGTGGTCACTTGGGAGGAGTGCAAAGGGTTAATAATTCGTATTACTAACTGACCCTATTGCAATAGTTTTTTAATTGATATAGTACGTACTATTTATAAAAACCTTATTACAACATTAGAATGTATCGTTATCTATTACAAAAAAATATCTTTTTCCCTTTAAAACACATTCTTGGTAATGACATAATTTTCATAAATAAAAAGAAAATATCCGCTTTTCCATCATCAACCCAAAATGAAATCCACGAGCTCTTTTAACCCTGAATTTACTGCCTTACAAAAACCATCCTTTGAATCGAATAACTTTGGGAGAGCTGAAAGCATGTGCGTACCATCACTTGTCACTTGCAATAGACCCCGGGTTCGGTTCCCACGACACGAGTTATCTAGAAAACCGTTCTCTCTCTGATAGCAATGCGGCCATAAATCCTTCGAACACACTGCAGACGATCGCTACTTGTTGCCACACACGGTGGGAAGTCGTAAAATGGAAATTATCTCGAATTCTGCGAAATTTGCTGACCAGATGTTGGAGTAGGGTTGGTTTCATTGGCCAGATGTTATTAGACAGAAACGAAGGGATGTGTTAGAAGTTTTCTTATGTTATGGAAATATCAAAGGACCTGGCATGTCATTTAAGGAAAATCGAGAAAAAGATCAAATTGATTAATTAATCGATTAATTAAAAAAAAATATTAAAATGTGGTACACAGTTCCCTTTGCTGGTAAATATATAAAAATTGAAAGGGCTGTAGCGGGGACGACGTAGTCACAGTAGGGTTCGTGAAACGTCTTGTGCGTGCTGTAGAGGGTGTATTGGCTCTAGGATACAGATATGACGTAACAAAATACACCACTTACATTTATTCACGCATTGCAAAACATCGGGAAGCAAGACAGAGGGAATGGAATCCCTCTTGTCTTGTTGCCCGAGTCTATTCACGCCATTTCTGAACTTACATTATGAGCCATAACCGAGCATTGAGCAATGGCCGAAATTTCTGAAACAAATTACCCTCTTGTAAGTTTTTATAACTCCTGATGAGCACAGGTTTTCGTTGGATTTTACCTACTATGGCATAGTGAGCTCTCTCAAACATACCGCCGAGTTTCGTCTCTGTGAAGGACGCGCGCTAGAATAAATTTAGCTCTGATTGCGTCATGAGTGGCGCCATCTGCGCACGGACACAAGCGTGATCGAGTAATAGCTTCTTTCCTCTGCACAACGATATCAAAGAAATGTACGTGGCAGTGCGATTGCAAAGATAGAGCGATATTTGTATTACATGTTTTCGTTACAAGCGACCCCCTACGAACCGAAATCAAATAAGTTTCACGTCAAAACCACATTTTCAATTTAACCACATTTTCAGTTCATACTAAGATATTTAATGCTAGGCTATGGCAGGTTTTAAGTCATGGAAAGTGTGGGCTTTCATGTAGCTCGCAATAAACATCGAGTTACAAATATTGGTCTGTTTAGCTGTTGTTGTGTATGCAGTGTTTCTGGAGCAGTCGTTATGATTAATAGAGAGGGTCAGTCGTTAAAGTTAAAGTCGTGGGTGAGAACTCTATAATAATAGGGGCCGATGAGTTGGTTTCAAAAAATGTACTCCTCCCCAGAGCACGGCACGTTACAGATTACATTGTGAATGAGAGAAAGGTGCTCCTCGTAGGGAATTTTTTTTATTTATGCACACAAGGAACTTTTAGGGATTATTATCCATGAAATGGAGTCAGTGGAATCAGCTAATTGGTCAGAGTGGTTTGACCTAGGGATTTTTCGTGCGGAGGGACACAGAAAACTTCTGAATTGCTCTTGTGTCAAACTTATTGCCAAAGTAGACGCGTTGTGAGTTGTTGCGACTACAATAAACTGGGAATGGAACTCGTCATCGAAATATGGGTGGGAACTCTGTATGGCATTAGAGAAAGAAAAGCGAATCTAATAGAGAAGTTCTGTGGGGTGGTAAAAATAGTTGTTTAGACACGAGGAAAGATTAGTACGATGCAATGAATTATAAGGATTAAAAGGGGTGATGTGAAGATAATTAAAATATGGTAATTTGAGAAAAATATCAGTTAATCCATAATCAGTTAATCCGTAACAAGTTTATTGCAGGACCTATTCTACCGGGCAGTAGTAGCTTCGTTGGGCAGTCGTCAATAAAAATCGATAGTCATGAAATGTAACAAAACATTTACACCTTCCTGGGGTGCGAACCGGGCACTTTTAGCGCAACTGCGGCAAACGACTCTTATAAACTATTCCCGTCCCACCTCCAAATAAGGCCTTCGAATGCCGAAGAATGCGTTGGGGTGGGTGTCGCGCCCAGGTGCGCTCCCACCTCAAGCGAGAGTCCCCCGACAGAGCAGCCGGTAATCGTCTGCCCGAACGATTAAAAAAAAAGCAAAAATGAAAAAAAAAAGGCGCGTTCGAATCGAATCCCATAAAAACCGCCCGATTCCGCATCAAAATTCCGATCCCGTTCTCCGCCAGCGTAAACATCGCGCGTGTTGCCGAAGAAATCGTCTGCGGCAAAAGGCGCGGGCAGGTGTAGCCATCTGGCAACGGATCCTCACCTTGTGAACCCAGCTGTTCTCTTTTTCCCACACTGCCAAGAATCACCTGTTCCCGTGTTCTTCTCGCTCGCTTGACTCGTTCCTCCGAAGAACAGTCTTCTCTTTGCACCCCTCTTGCGTGGTTTCGAATGTTTTTTTTTTAATTTTATTGGTGGGGTGACTCTGTGTCATTCGAAAGTTGTTTCGAAAAAAAATTTTAGTGTTTTTTTCTTCTTCTTTTTTGTATTCGAAATTTGAATCTGTCAAGGGAGAGACTGATCGTGTTCTTGAGGAATGCCATCTGGACCAACTGTTGAGTTGTGAGTCGAGTGTTAAGTGAACTCGGCAAAATAAAAAGAAACTTCCTAAAATGGCATTCCTCGGAGGAGCCACGACAAGGACAAAATGGACACCAGTCTGAAACTCTGAATGCAAATTGTGCATTTTAAAATATAATTTGCCTCTGTCACTGAATACTTTAGTCAATGAGGGAGTTTCACGCCGAGAAGAAGAAGACCGCTGTTCCAACGGAACATGGAGAAAGTTCCGCGTCGCCGAATAAGTTCCGTAGGGTTAGCATGGAGCTATATCTCCTGTACTATAATTTTAAGTTTTAGTATTTAAATAATACCTCAATATAGAAATATTTACTACATACACTGAGATAGATTATAGTCATCGTTTATCAAGTATCTTTGTGTTGAAATAAAAGTATTTTTCCGTATTTTGTTGTAATTCTAATTATATACAAATATAATATAAGTATTTCTGTACTTAAATTTATTTATATATGGAATAAAAATATTACTTATTTGGAAAAAACAAATATTATAAACAAACTTTCCCATGACTGCAAGCGTAGCGACTCAACAAACAAAAGCAAAGTTGTCTGCTGTAGGGAAGAAATCGAAACTACTAGTAAGTTACCATGTTAATACGTCACGTGAAACTCTCCCATTCAATCCACCAAACGTCCAGTCTGGTGTGTTGGAGAAAGAAGCGCGTCCGCTACAGAGGAAAAACTCGAGGACATGTTCCTCCACCTTTAATATTCAAGCTCCTGTGTGGGTCACTTCAAGTACCTGATGCTTTCAATCGGGCTTGAGTAATTACTTTAGCTCGACGATTAAAATATTGGCGTAGCATGGACAACGTCCCGAGTTCGAAACCGGGTGATTTCCGAACGCACTGCGCTACACACCGCTGCTTCCGTATTCCTCAAAGGGCCATTCGTGAACTCCACATCGCTCGAATCTTTAGTTTTAATTTTAAATTATACTTAAAAAAATGTTTAAAAATACTGTTAGGGTTAATGAAACAAACAGAAAAAATTAGAAGTGCTTGTTCCAACAAAATAAGCGCAAAATTAATTTTTTAAAAATTATTATTATTATTATTTAATTCCAAGGATATCGACCTGGGGCTTCAACTTACGCTTACAGAATCGATTTGCCCCAAATTCAGTTTTTTTTTCTTGTCCCTTGATAGAATTTCAAAATTTCCTACGAATCCAAAAGAAAAATCAATAGAATTTATAAAAAAGGAAATATCAATATAATATGCTCAACATTATCTTTTCAAATATTGAACAACCGGTGTCTATATCCTCTTTTTTTTTTGTTTAGAAAACATTTCACCATGACAGTTGAAAGGAACAGGTAGATATTTATTGTACAAAAATAGCTTGTTGATTTTGCCTACAAAAACCTAAAATACAAACTTTTTACTTTATTGATATCACAAAAATAGATATATTCTCTTACAGGTGATGACACACATGCATTGAGAGAGAGAGAGAGAGAAATCAAAAACATCCTCGTCATCAAGGACGTCGCGGGTATAATTCACCCCCTTTGAGTCCCACATAGAAAAGGCGAACTCACGACTTGACCCCTTTTTCCTGCAAAAGCATTTTACACAATCCCATTTCTTCGAAGAAGAAGAAAAAAACAGCTTCAGATAGGCATAATTATCGGTTCTTCGCAGCAGCGGCCGAGATATGCATTGCAAAAAAAACCTTCCACTCAAGCATGTCAGATATGCGGTAAACAGCGACACAATGCAACTCATTGCCCGGCTTGGATCTACTACACGCAGCAACTGATTTTTGTTATTTTTTTGCATCCAGAAATCGTTTATTTCTTCTGACCAGACCTCGTGGCGTGTTTACGGGTGTATTTTTCTTTTTCATTTGGCAATGAAATATTTTGTCTTGTAATTTAATTATCGGCTGTTTGTGAGGATTCTTCTAAATTGGCATAGTGAGTTATCTGGATGAGCGAAATCAAAAGAGCGTTGTTGTTAGATGTATAACGACGGCTTAATCCACAAACCACGGATTCAACAGCCATAGTGAAAGCTGCTTGGCGATGAAATTCCAGCTCGGAAATCTTGTGACTCTTCGAGACTACTTTCTACACTCTCAGAAATAACACTCGCATTTTTGAGAATTATGCGATCGTCAAAGGCTACCCTCGATATATTTGACAATCTTTTTGTTGTTGAAGTTCTTGACTTTTGACAAAATAAGAATCCTCAAATTTTGAACCAAAGTCATTTACTCAGGTTTTTTTTTCGGCACTTTACTGGGTCATCCGCTCATGTGTGGTTCATGTACTAAGTATAAGAAACAAAATATATGTTATAACCAATGATAATATAATCTTATATTGTGAGAATTCAAACGACCCTTCTTGGCCGAGGGGGTAGAGCTATGGACTGTGGAACAAGATGTTCGTGATTCGAGTGTACTTTCAGACTCGTCGACACTAGATTATTTTTATTATTTAAAATCGTTCTCGTTTTCAACGAAATAAATTTCGTTAAAAAATGACAAATTGAATTTCCCCAGTTTGACGAAATATTTAATCAGAGCATATTGCAGGAGTCTGTTTCGTCAAAACTGACAAATGTTTCGTCAAGTTTAGTATGCGAATATATTTTTAAAACTGTACGAGAGGGAGTCCAATAGTTATATTGTACCTTTATATTAAATTTCTGAAATCAGTTCCTGACCGTATGCACAATTAACGCATTTCAGATGATGATTCATTTGAATAAACAATTTTTATACGAAATGGACATTTGTTACCGTTCTATTAATAGATAGAATGACAAAACAAGTGCGTTATTTGGGTGTGATATATGTTCTACGATAAAATGGCACCAGAGAGTACTACTTGCTTGCAGCAAAGCCAATATATCCATAACTGTCATCAATAGCTCACGGTGCAACTCTAATGCGACGTTCATTCAACCAACCATTTTTTCAAAATCAAATTTTACTAAAAATTAATTAGTAATTACTATTTATAATGTTTAAATATTGTATGGTCATCGGTATTACGCAAGCATGACAAGTTTCAAATCGATGCGAGGTTTGGAAGGCCGTCAAAATTGATTCATAAAAACTGACGATATAAAAACAACGAGTAGTTTTAAATAAAAACGTGTATAAGGATCATTAGTCCATACGAAAAGATATTACCTTTCTTTCTCTTTTATGACGTAGCTTTTTCTTAAGAGAACAAGGAAACTGTGAATTCGAATCTTACGCAAATAAGGAAACAGGAAAATTCAAAATTTCTCCTCTCAAATAACACTTTTTCTGTCTCTCTTCGATGAGGTACTGAAGTTATTTTAAGATCATTTACACCTATGCATTTTATATGTATTCTAACATATTTATAAATATTAATTACATAAAATGTTATACTGTTTGATTTGCACTAATATTATCAGTTTATTAGGTCGCAATGTTTTCTGTGAAGCCGTTTTCACGTCAGTTAACGCTTCTGTGCTCAAAGGCATCGACATATCAGAAGCTTAATATCAAAAGGGAACATTTTCATTGACTGGGATTCAGTTGTCGTAGCGAGTGTTGCTTGGTGAAGGAATTCAAATGATTCGCTTCTAAATGTGGAATTGGTACCATGCACGGGAATCATTTTAATTTTTTTTAATTTCATTGCCAAGCAACGTCCGCTACGACAGCTGAATCCCAACCAATGAAAATGTTTCCTTTTGAAAATAAGTTCCATATATATTACCATCAAAGTTCGAAAGCCATCCATCTGCAGATTGCCTGATACGTTCAGGAGCTATCTGCAAAATAAGAACTTTCCGCGCTTTACCTGGCAATGTGCACCTTGATATATTCCTAATAATCAAAGTGGAAAAGCTTGTTTTTTAGATATCGAAGAGTACGTAAATGATCTTATGTTTGTGCAATTGTCAGTATTTTTTCTAGTCGAGTTTGGACCAAGCGGTCTATTCTTGGATGCACATGATCACCTAATACTTTTTCAAAAAAACTTATCAACTTAACGAGCATACCAAAACGTTGCTATTGTTCGTGCGAAAGATCTTAATTTCACTTTAACGAGTACACTCTAAAAAAAAATAACGCTATCATTTTTTTTTTTAGTGTTCTACGAACGTCAAGGCTACGTTCGTTAATTTTGACAATCGTTTTACCATTGAATCATCGGACTTTTGTCGAAACCAGTTTTTCAAATTTTTAACGAAAGAAACTTACTCCGATTTCTTTCTGGCGGTATCATCTGATTCGGTTAAATTTTGATTCTTATATTACAACCATTTGAAGTAGCTGCTATGGCTCCGTCGATAGCGTGCGTAACTTCGGAACAAGAAATCTATGCTTCGAGTCAAGCCGCCGATTTTTATTCGAAATCGTCCTCATTTTGAGTGAAATAAATTTAGTGAAAAAAAAACCGACCAAATGAATTTCCTCAGTTTGACGAAATATTTAATCGGCGCATTTGGCAGGCGTCAGTTTCGTCAAAAATGACAAACAAAAAAAATTGAAAAATAAGCATGCTTTTTCTAACAGTGTCCAGTAGAATTTGCAGATTAACCAGACAATGCGAAAAATCAAACAATCTTCCACCCTTTGACATAGCGACCTAGGCAATCTACAGATTGACTGATTTCGTCACTTTGACTGTAACATATAGATTAATATAAAGATAATTCGATGATCATATAACCGAACAGTGGTCTGTTAAAGCCTGGCCAACCTCAACACTCCCACCAAGCGATATTTAAAGTGCTGTCGTCCTCATAATTAAATGCAGCCGGCATTCCCCCTCTATAACGGACGTGTGCGCGCATCTGGCTGCATGCGAACTGGGGGGGGCTCCTCCTGGTAATCAGTTGACAACGGACAAAGGGCCCCGGGCCCAAATAACAGAGGGCCACGTGCGCCCCTTTCCCACGGGACTCCCACAAGGCAGCTGGGGCCCTTCTTCTTCCTGGAGGGGGAGGGAGGGGGTTCGATTGCTGCTTGGCACCTTTTTTTTTAGCGAACGGTTTTTTTCCTTGCCTTATGTGCGAGAGAAAGCATTTCTTTTTTGGCGAAATAGCGTTAGTTTGGCAATTTTTTAAGGTTTGCATTGTAAACTTGTATACACTTGGGGATAACCTAACTAGACCTTAAAGCGAAGGCTATGTTCTGTCAAAAGGCTCAACTGCACACGTCATTCCTAATACACTTTTTTCCCTTAGAGATTGAACTATTTCCTCGCCAAATTGAAGAATCAATGCACACCGAAAATCTGGAGCCTTTTATGTGTTAAAGCTAATATTACGTCATGCGACAGTTAATTACCAAAATACGCAAAATGTAGAAGTAAAACAGTTTATTTTCACAATAGTATTAAGAATATTTAAAACCATTGAAAGTTCTGTTCATCGACCATTGTATTGGATGTATTCTCTTTGATTTTTTGGAAACTATATTTTTCGATGGAAGGATCATCTCTACAGCATAAATGCATAGAACCAGGATAACCAGTCCCTATATATAGTAATTGTTTACTTTTCAAGTATTGGTCTTATATACCGAACTACATATATGTAATTTTAGTAATTTAAATTAATTAAGGAATATGTACTCTTTGAGGTAAAACGTCTTTTTAAATTAGCTACATAGGGGTATATGAGGATAGAAACACCAAATACTATGCTACGCTTTTAGGGTGTACCATTCCGACACTATAGCTCTTTGATAAACAACACGACATAGATGTGTTCCTGTTCGTTTGAAAATCAGGCGCCGATGCATCTAAAATCTTGAAATAAAGCAATGCACATCAGACGGAACAGCTTACGCTTCTTCCTTAGGATGGCAAGGTTTTTGTTAGCGATCAATTCCTATTTCTATAATTTACCCATAAAACCCATCTGACTCAGTATCACCCGATTTTTAGGCGAAGGTGAATTTATATATTTTTGATAGACGGTATTTTGGAATCATGAAAATAAATATGGTTATTATAGCAAAATGTAAGGTTGTTTACACAAAATTAGAATTTTTTTATTTAAAATATTATATTACAACTGAAATAAATTTCCATTAATATGTTCTAAATAATTGTAGCAAAATTTGAAAACAACAATTTGGAAATTAATATTTTTAATTGCTATAGTTTTGCAGTTTTTATTTAGTTACAATTGACACTATTTCAAAAGTTCACTAATTTGTTGGAAACCTTTTTTTCTTTTCTAAATTTGGCGATATTTTTATTTCATTTTTCCGATTTCGAAAGTGTCTGGAGTTCAGAGGGAGGTGCGGGGGTGGATGGATATAAAGCGTGGGATCGTTTGGCGAAGAAGGAGGGTTATCGTCTGCCCTGTTTTTTTTACCCCCCCCCCCCCCCGTTTATAAAATATGAGATTGGAGACCCTGTTATCCGTGACCGCCGCGGTGGTTTCTGGGAAGTGTATGTGTGTGCGTTGTGTTCTCACTCGGGGGGGAGAGTGTTTAACAGGGAGGGTGACAGGCATGTGAAATGGGCTACGGGAACATGTGCAGACGGAAAATGAACAGAGAGAACTCTGACAGGCTGATGTTTATTCTCGACTTCTGCTGTAGTGTGGCCAGGAAAGCATAAAAAACGTAAAATGTAGATTTCAAATAGATCGAATAATGTAGATTTCTAATACATCGAATAATGTAGATTTCTAATACATCGAATAATGTAGATTTCTAATACATCGAATAATGTACATTTCTAATGCATCGAATAATGTAGATTTCTAATACATCGAATAATGTAGATTTCTAATACATCGAATAATGTACATTTCTAATGCATCGAATAATGTAGATTTCTAATGCATCGAATAATGTAGATTTCTAATACATCGAATAATGTAGATTTCTAATACATTTTCTATCAGGATCGGGAACAGAGAGAAACCAATTCTTGGAGAATCAGTTGTTGAGGGGAATTTGTACAAAAACGAGGCAGTAAAACCACTAATTACAGGTTACGACCGAGTGTGAATTGCGCCACAAAATTGTTTTTTCTCGCGTAGTCTGATTTATGGCAGGGCATTCTCGGGGCCGCCATTTTAGGGGGCCCCAAAAAATGCTAAAAAAAATTACAAAAATAAATTTACTATAAATAAATCTACTCATTTATCCAATTAAATAACTTCATGTTTCCTGCACATTCATGAATCAGGATGCATGTCATCTTTCGAATTGCTTTCTTAACCCTCCCAGTGGCCGATCTAAAATTTTCCTTTACCTAGCAAACGGCACCCATCTTAAAAAGCTGTGGCCTTCTTAGCGGCAGGTAGTTTTAAGAGGCAAGTTCCTTCCCCCCTTTGCGGTTTTTCCAAGTGACAGTGATGTATTGCTCAATTAGCGGACTGAGGGACCGAACCCAGAAGGGAGGGGTTCGTCTTCTTTCGCGACAACGCGTTCCCTTGCGCCCGTGGCAAAAGATCATTAGTATACAAAGGCCGGTGTTGAAATGACCCTCGGTTTAGTTCGCAGATGTGGTTGTGCTCAGTAAAGGGAGATTTAGTTTAAAGTGTGCATTATCGCACTGCACAGTGTTTTGTACAGATAGCATTTTTTTCTTTTCAAGGAAGTAGTTTTTCTTTACAACTTTTGCCTCTGCGCAACAAATGAAGATTTAACATTTAGAAGATGTGGTTGATAACTGAGAGCATACACGTTACTATTTTCCTAATACAAAAAAAATATTAATAACTAAATATATGTTTTATTTTTGATTGTTATGTGGATTATATAATTTTTTGATTACCCGCTTCGTAAATCTAAGTATTTCAAAATAAAGTTGCAGATTTATAGTATAGACAATATTTTACCAAAGCCGCGAAATGTAAAAATATCAAACAATATTAATTATATTTAAAAGTCTTACTCTTATTAAAAATAATTAATAGTGTTCCGTCCTAAAATGTTTAAATGTATAGCCGGAACGCTCCGGAACGGCGTTCCGGTACCTCTCTTTAGTAAAAAATTATTATGATTCCAGATTTGGGTTTGATGGATGCTGCATTGCACTCCCACACTCCACGGAAGGTTACTGTTCTGGTACCTCTATTTTTAGAAATCGAGCACTGACTATAAGTATATGCGAAGAAATAGCAAAATGTTAGGGGGTGGGTGCATTTTTTTTTTGTTTTACAGACAATGATACAAGTCTATTGTAATAAAATTCCCAGCCTTTCTAAAGGGATGTTGAATAAAGTAAATAGAGTGTAAGTTTAAGGCTGTTTTTTCACACACCGGGAAAACCAGTACCGGTGATGGCGCCGGATGCAATGCTACGGTATACATTGCCGCATCGGGCTACGTGAAAAGTTCTAATTTAATAACATTGCCACCTGCTGCCGGTGCCGTACCCGACTCCGGTTTTCCCGGTGTGAGAAAAAGCGGCCCTAATGACTGTCTTTTAACTGCAAAAATGTATTGTGGAGACAAGGGGGAGGGAGGAAAGTATGGGGAGGATTAAAACTAATGTATCAGTGCGTGACATGGAGAAGAGGGATAGACAAATAAAATGAAAAATAGCGTGGCGTAATAAATGACCGCTCTTTGTACGAATTTTTAAATCGTTTTATTACTTCCTTTCTTAAATTTCCAATTTTAAACCTTACATTTACTTATTTTAGACTTTTATAGATTACGTTATATTCAAAACAATTTTAATTGCATGGTCAAAACTTTTCCTCATTAAAATTTCCATTTTATAAGAGTTTCATTCTTTCCACGTCATCTGAGTAGAGATGGGCACATTTTTCTTATATAGTTATTGAATACAATTTGGTTAAGATATTATGTTAATGGATTTTAGTGTAGTTGTGTTGTTTATGATTTAATGATTATTATTGCTTATTTTTGAAATAGTGATTATGTATAATCATTGTCAACAGGACGTAGAAGCAGTAGAGTGGCAGTGTTTCCATGCTGGTTTCGTACAATTACTACCATTCAATTATTTTAATTTTTATTCGTCAGACAAGGACAGTGTATCACAGCGTTCTCTTCTCATTTATTAAGATGACACCCTTAATTATCGTGCGACGTAATAATATATTCATTTAAAAAATTAAATATAACAAACTAGAAAGTTAATTCGAAATCAGTTTAGAATACCTCATGCGTTTATAATAGCTTCGAATCTTATGTTGCAATTTTGAAAAATACGCATATTTTTTAAGTATATATGAGCACGCGTAAGTTGAATAAATTTTAGTTAGTTAAATAAAAGTTGTGGCCTCTAGGCACGGGCCTAATGCGTCTATTGGTAACTCCTACCTTGATTCCACCAGCACCTGAAGATATATCTTCCGTAATAAATTCATTCACGTCCTGAGACTCTACTGAGGAACCATCCGAATTTATTATTCATGTTAAGCTTGCACCTTTCTCCACTGTGGGAGGTATTCCTCTGTGTATTTGGCTGAACCGTTCACAGTATTCCATCGTACAGCACAGTTTTTATTTCACAGTCCCTCAACTAGCCTCTAATGAGATTGGCAGAAACAACAATTTTTTCCTTTGTCTTCGACCGTATAACTAACGCAAACAGTGTAATTGGAATACTATTCGAAAAACCGTTGGCCACATCGTCTCACAAAAACACTCCAACAAGTCAAGTCTATAGAGTAAAATAAGATCGTAGGAATAAAAAAGCCGAGTCAGTGTGCATTTGTAATTCTCCTCAAACAACCCATAAATAATGAAGTGGAACTGAAGAAGTTGTAAACATCCAATTAATGTTGCTATAAATTGGATCGAAATCGGAAGCATATGCCGTTCGCATACTCTTGGCATACAGCCTCCGCGATCATCAGTTCGATAGCATGTTTGGCATATTTCTCGCATACTATAAATCAGTCGGGCATACGAAGGGCATACACGTGTCATATTAATATTTTGCCTCGGGATATATTCAGTTTAAATATATTTCGTAATCAGCTATTGGAAGTTGTATTGATTAAAAAGAACCTGAAAAATTGCTTTTCGGGACATCGTGCTTCGTTTATACAAGATGTTTTATTTCTCTTTGTAGCTCAACTGTGTTTTGTTTTTTTGGTAACGTTTAAATAACAGATTTAAAAAACTTTCGAATTTTCTATATAGCAGAGCTCGTAACACTTTTTACATGTGTCCCTAGGGGAAAAGGGACTAAAAATCTTTAAAAAAAGGACCTATAAAACCAGTGGCGTAGGAACTTCATTTTTTCAGGGGGGGGCTGATTTTTTTTTTTTCAATATATATATTTTTATACAATATAAAATAGTACGGAGTTGCGAGCTATTAAACAATTAAAAAACAATCAATGTCTTAAATTTTTACAAACAAGTTTTTAACTTGTTAAATGTTTTAACTTGTATCCGTTTTTGTTTGGACAGCTTTAGAACATAAAGTGACCAGGAAAAGGTTAATAGTAATTTCGAATGTCCGTATTGTACGCTAAAATATGAATTTTTTCAGATTTGAGGAATTCGACTCTATTTAACTTTCTTTAACAAAATGTAATTTTCTAAAAGAAGAAATGTCAACTGTATAAGCTGTTTAGAAAATAGTGCATGAATCTGATGGTTTATTATTTCAAAGGGATTAAATTATGGGAAATACGATTATAACTTACGAAATGTCCACAAATAATATATTTTTTTTATTTAAAAGCGTGTTTTTTACGTTATTCTTAAAGTTACTCTTTAAAGCTTTAGCGTTGTAGCTTTCAAAGCAAATTCCCCCCCACTTTAAAACACATTTAGAATAAATAAGGGACGCTTCCTTTCGAATGCCTCTTTGTAGCAATTCTCTATTTTTACAATTTGTTTTTTAAGTAATTTTTTAAAAAAAAATAGTATAATATTAGGGGGGGCTGAGCCCCTTCAAAATAATTCCTGGGGGGGCCCGAGCACCCCCAGCCCCCCTACTTCCTACGCCTATGTATAAAACTTAAATACTCATTAAATTTTAGGTCATCAATGTTAGATACAAAATTATAGGAAAAACTCAATAGAGCAAAAAGAGTTTTAAATAAAAAAAAGCTATATTTTCTATGTAACAATACATGCTAGTCGCGCACTGGCAACTATTGGACATCTAAATGAAAAATTAGTTGCTTGTAACAGAAAAATTCAAATTGTATCTGCTCATTTAGAAATTATTGGGCATGTAACTATTGTGCGAAAATACTTTTTTAATATGTTTTCAATAATCTCACGTTTGTTTGTTTTTAATTTTAAAATTATGGTCCGAATTGAAATTTAGCAGTTATACTTATGCCACTTATGTCTATTTTACAAATAAAATGTAAATCGAACAGTATTTTTCTAATTACAATATGAGGTACTGGGAATATATATAATTACAATTTACACTTGAACCTGCTATTTATCATTCTTCTCCTAAACAAGGTCTTCATTTACATTTTGTTTTTGATACAATGCATAAACGAGATCCGGTGGTTCTGGAAGGACAGAAATTTTTTACACATGGCCCTATATTCTACACCAATGTGATTAATTACATTTGTAAAGACAAAAACAGTAAGCCTGCTCCTGATTTAACGATATTTCGAGAGTTGCAACACCCTATTAGCAGACCCAACATAAATACTAACATGAATGGTGATTTTTGTAATGGCGATTTCAAAATAAATATAATTAATATTTGGTTAAATAGGAGAGGGGAAAGGGCCAGAAATGTGTTATCATAGGCATAAAGGGGAAAAAATATTTTTGCTAAAATAAGGGACCGTATTTTTTAAAAAAAAAAGGACTTTTAGGGAAAAAAAGGGACCTGCTGCGAAGCCTGATACAGTTCTCGAACGTCTTTTGTTTCATTGTTCCAGAATTGGATTTCCTTACATTTTAACCTGTATAGTCAGACCTAATTAATGGCTATTCCCCAAATTCCACTAATTTGATTTTTAAAATTAAACGACACACATATACCTTCTTAATAAAAATGAATATATAATCAGATTATTTTTTCTTCAAAAAAATAGCTTACAATGAAAAACTAGCGTAATTTAGGGGTTACTTGAACAACACAAACCACAGCTCTCAAAAGAACTCCTTTATTCCTAACAAGCTTACCCCCCCCCCCCCCTTCCTGAACACATAGCAGGATAAGATGTGATCCACCAGCTGCTATTCGCACCTTTCTAAGAAAACCTAACTTTGGATTGCACGTGGCTTCCGTATGGAGGAACTAGTTTTCGCAAACAATGCGCCTCTTTGGTCAACAGGCAGCAGCAGGGCGGGTCCGCAATTGTCATGTCGTAGTATTTTTACACAGAATGCTCTCTATACATCATAATGAATAGGGGTTGGGTGACATAGCACGGGCTTTGGTTCAGGATCTCTCCATAAAGGAAAACCCGGGAGTCGTAATTTTGACAATGATCAGCTGACTAGGACAAGACCTGAGCAAACACCCTATGCACCTGACACAGTCGTGGGGACTTCGAGCCACGACAGATTAAACGTGCACAAATCCGCTATTTATTTAGGATGGACATTTTTTTTGCGTATGAAAATGTACGAAGCTGCAACCCCCTGATCACGACCTCGCTGCGCAGTTGAAGTCGATATTTGAACTCACAGCTCGCCAATTACGAAATTTACAACTTTACTATGGAGACCCAGTGTCTTATAAAGCTAGGAAAAGAGTATTTTAAATTAATCCGACAATAATTGTGTAAGATTTTCGAATTTATTTAAAGAATAAATCGGACAGTTGCCAGTTCCGTTCCTCCGCAATAAACATCAACCGTGTATAGGGGAATTGTGCACGTTAAACCTGCCATGATCCAAAGTTTTCACGCCTATGTTAAATGAAGTTGGTGCCAGCTCAGGTCTGTGCTCGTCATCTGAATATGTTAAAATTAAATCCTTTATTTCATAAACTAAGTGTACTTTTTTTCAAATTATCTGAAAATAAAGAAAAATATTATATCTTTTATAACATTGATTTTTAAAATTGATATAGAAAATTTAAAATATTAGATAACATCTTCCCGATGTGGATGTAGCGTATAATTCAATTATAATATTTATTCTTACTTTAAAAATAAAAATCAAATTTTGCAGTTAGTTAGTTACTGCAATAAATTACGTTTTTACTATAAAGCACGCATTTTTATAGTTAATTTGGCAGTTGATGGAATGACATGGACAATGTTGATGGAATTGTGTACAAAAATATGCCTTTTTTACATAAGTTTCTGATTTTGTAAAAAAAAATTGTACAAATAAGAAACTTTAATTATTCCACACGGCGCAAACAAAAAGAGTTTATCTGAATTCCGTACCGTACAATCTGATAAGATTAATTATTCAATTACAGAAATCACATATTCACCTAATGTTTACCTTATAACAACCTCTTTCTTTTCCCGCTCGTATTAAACCTATCAACCATGGATTTCTATTTTCCACCATTATGTTTTCTCGTCCCCCCCCCCCCCCCCATACCATTTTGCAGATTTTGTCCGAGGCCATCGTTGAACCGCTTTGTTCATTCCACTCGCAAGCGGTTTTCAATTGCCCCTGAAAACACACCTGGTGAAAGGCCGCAGTCGTACAAAAGAATGGTGCTTGTTTGTGCTTTTCTTTTCGACTGGAAACCGGGTCTGTTAGCCATTGGTATTTACTAACAAAATAAAAAACACAACCACTTCACCGACACATTTTATTTCCCCGGAATCCAGTCTAGAGTCGGGCATTATGAAAATTTAAATTGTCATTAGAGCCTTCTCAGAAACACTCACATTGTCTAACACGTGGGCTCACTGTACAATCCTACACAACTGCAAATAGTTTCCACCAACAATAAGAGTTATAGGATTTTGGAATCAACCGACCCGATTTGACTTTAGGGCACACTCTACAGCTTAGCGAATAGCAAAGGAAAGAATGTATAACATATGGAGAATTTGTATATGGGAAAGTTAATACTAACAGGATTACGAAAGACTCCCAATCTTATTTTATAATAAATTAAAACATTTAAAAAATATTTCCACAATTTTTTTTGTAAGTTAATAATCTTAATAATATAATTAATCTTACGATTTAACCCACATTTTGTATTTATAATCTGGGGCCTCCAGTTGTTCAATGCAAAAAGGCCTTTAGCTGGAAATCAGAGGATTACTAGTTCGAGCCCAGGCGTTGGACTTGACAAAGACAATTAAAAAAAAGTAGGGACTTGCGATTGGAGGGTTGCCAGTTTCGCTACAAAAATGCTAGAAAGTCGTCCTGAATATCCAACAAATTATACTGGCGTGTATATGGGACTGGTGCAAGATAAATCTGATCTCGAAACAATGTCATGACGCCTATTGAGGTCGCATGGGGTGCCATCTCAGGTTGTGTTCTCGTCATCTGACCATTCAAAAATACGAGGCATCGTTCCTGGGTCTTTCCTTCGAGATAGACCCCGAACCGTAGCCAATAGCCCAATGTGCAGCTCTAATGCGACGTGGTCGCCAATAGCCCACTGTGCAGCTCTAGTGCGACGTTATTTAACCAAACCAAAACCAAAATCTAATGCGACGTAAATTAATCGAACCAAATCGTATATATAATCTCCCGGTTGTAAACTGACAAATTGGAAGCATACAAAAAAAGTTTTTTATATTTTACTCTCTCACATTTGATGCACATATTCGCTGACGAATCGATTTAGGGGATACAGCCTCTTTCCTAGAGGTATTGATCCATGAAAGATATAACGTGCAATATCCCCTCATCACATGATACGTTTCTAATAGTATTTGTCTGGGATAGAACAAGATTAACTTGGGCATTTCAGCATGCCCAATATAAATATTACAGTTGTAAATAAAAAATCGTAGAATAATTGCTGTACGTTTAAGTAATTTCTGTAATAACTCAATGAATTTGAAAAAACTTATACAAATCAAATATTTCTTATAATCAAATGATAGATTAAAATTAAAATTTTGTAATCGAGGATTTTTAAAACTTTAAAAAAAAAAATGCTCCTGTAAATAACGCTTTGATATATTAAAAAAGATTTCGAAAAATTAATGAATTAATTTCAAAATATAAGTTTATTCTATAAGATTTGTCATAATTTAATTTTAATAAATTTATAAATTGTTTGTAACCAATTATTAATCAATCAATAACATTTATTATTTCCAGCAAAAAAAAAAATCAGTAAAAACTTTTCTAAAATAATAAATTTAATAAGTAATGAAATAATTTAAGTAAAATACTATAATATTTTAATTGGATGTAATACTTTTAATTAGTACATATATAATTTAAATTTAATGTAAAAATTAAAACAGATGAAATTATTTAAATTACTTGACATATTTTAATTAGATCAAATAATTTTAATTAGTTGAAATAATTTTAATTAGATGAAATAGTTTGAATTAGATCAAATAATTTTATTTAAATGAAATAACTTGTTATTTGAAATGTCATTTTTTAATGCATATTAATAAACTGAAAAACTATTAGAATTTTTGTATTAAAACTTTCAATGGTCACCATCCCAATTTAAATCCGAATAAAAGGATATAATTAAACCTTAATATTTTAATTCCTTAATTTTTCCGATAAATCAGAACCAAAAATATTTTCTTTCATAACTTTTCTCTTAAGTTTTTTAAAATAGCAATTATTATATTCAGTACATTAACAGTTTCGTTCCTATTAATAATATCAACATTCCAGCTAAATATAAATTCGAATACTTAATGGAAGACAACATCTAAAATTAATTTAAAAAATCAATATTAAGTTTTTAAATCATCACTTTACGCTTCTCAAGTAGACAACTAAAAGATTGCCGTCTTCTACAAAAGTGAATAGTGTCCTTCCCCCAACAGGGAAAGAACTTCCATATGTCTTTCAGCCCAGCCCCCAATTAGTAAGCTATGGGAGGTCTGGGGGGAAGGAAAAAAGATAAGAGACGAGAATACTCGTCGGTGCCGCTCCGGGTGTAGAAAAGCTAGACGAGTATACTCGTCCTGTGCCGCTTTCCGTACAGAAAAGTTTCCGAGATATCTCGTCGTTGCCGCCAGGAGGGTTAAAGGGAATGCCCTTCGAATCACTTGCAAAATTCAATTCATGACCCAAGGCTATAAGCAAACTGTTTGTAGTGTTTACTAATGGTATGTGGATTTTTCGTTGACGGGAACAGTTTTACTTTTTTTTAAAAAAATTTCGTATTGTAATTATTACGAATTTGCTATATAATAAGTAGAACATACCCATCTGGCTCGCTCAACTAAAAGGGAAGAAAGTACAGGATGATCGAGAAACGTGTGATATTAACTTCGCACTCAAGCTGCACTGTTGGCTATTGGTTCGGGATATATCTCGAACGAAAGATTCGAGAACACCGTCTTGTATTTTTGAACCATGGTCAGACGAGCAGTCGATTTTGAAACTGGGCAATGGCACATCGCTTTTAAAAAACAATTGATACTCCCTTCGAAGAGTCCTTTGGGGCTACTCATCCCCTCCGAAAAATCAGTTTTGGCACTGTGCAATGGCACATTGCTTTAAAAAAACAGCCGATACCTCCTTCGAGCAATCGTTCGGTGCTAATCAACCCCTCCGAGTAGTTTTGCTACCTCGCACTACAATGCATAATTAAAAATATTAATCCTAATTCAATCTGGAATTGTTTCCCGATTAATATAATGTCCTATCAATAAAATCAACCAATCTCACTGTGGTGTCTCCTGGGTAACGCTAACAGGTCGAACAAAAAGGCTACATGGCAACCAACATGCCGCAGAACTTAATTTATTCTTGGGGCACAAAATCACCCATTCCGACAGGTACGCATCTGACTTGGTTTTCGTATTGAAAAAAAGGTGATTCGAAATTGTTGTCAGAGGTTTTCACGTCTTTTATGGTGTAAAAGTTTAACGAGTGGAGAGCCCTCATTTTTGGCAACCTTAACTTTTGCCCGAATTCAGAGTAGCCTTTTGGTTAGCAGTCGGTGCAGCGCGGTCCTCTCCCCATTTCAATGTCAGCAGCTAAACGAAGTTGGAAGTCTGATTTGGAAGGTCAGAGAAGTTAATCAGGCGCCGCGAAAACTGTTGCCAACTTCCCGAAGTGAATTATTGTTTGACAGACGGGCTGACAACTGCGCCTGATGATGTCACTCTGCTTCGCGCTTCCGTTTGAAGCGACGCATCCCAAAATTGCCACACTAAAAAAAAACAATGCTTTTCCTGTTATTCTCTTGACTCGTAACTGTCACTGTTGTTTCTGTTCACTGCGCTTTCACTTATATAGGTAGGTATAGGGGGCCAAGGGGAGTATTGCATCCTAGAAAATATTTTGTGCCTTCTCGAGTTTTTTTTTTTTTTTACATGAAACGTCTTTAACCCTTTGAGTACTGAATTATTTGAAGATTTTTATGCCCATGGGACGGATTTGGTGAGGTTCAATGGATCCCATTCTTGACCGACCCTACAACAAATTGTTTTCGATGAACAGCCTATGGCGTGGGTGCCGCAAACATCAACACCTGCTTCTTAAATTCAGATGACGAGTCAGACTCGTCTACCGTAACTTCGCCCAAGTAAGCAGATGACGAGTCTCACTCGTCAAATGTACCCAAAAGGGTTAAAATTAGCTATAACGGGTATCAGTATAGAAACACCATGTTACTTTTAGATGGATCCATTTCGACACTATTGTGCTGCAACGAATAGCACGATTGACATGAATTTAGTTCGATAGGAAATTATCTGTACACAATTATGAAATAAAGCAAAGCATGTAAAAGTGGAGAAGAGGGCCTGAGGAGTCGGACAGAACAGCTTGCTCAACCAATTTCTATTTCGGATATAAATTATGATTTAAATGTATGTATTGTAATTACAAAAATACTTTCATGCTGTAAGAATTAATGGAAAAACAGTAAATATGTTCCTAGGCAGGCCGCGCGTAGCTTGTCTCGCGGTCACCCAATTTCAACGACGCCGTTAGTGACGCCCAGATTCCAGAAGAGCGTTAAAGGGGATCCTGGTTGGTTTTAAACTTTTAAAAGATAATCAGAGGGATTAATTCGTAGAACAAAATCATATTTGCATGGATTGTTATTATCTTTTTATAACATCTTGGCACTTACCAGCGACAAACATACGCCGCGTAGAAGAGCTTTTTTTGGTTTGGTTTGGTTAATTAACGTCGCACTAGAGCTCCACAATGGGCTATTGACGACGACGGTTCGAGGCCTATCTCGAAGGAAAGGTCAAGGAACGAAGCCTCGTATTTTTGAACCATGGTCAGATGACGTGAGCTGGCACCCAACGCCTTCAATAGACGTCGGGACTTTGGACCCCGATCAGATTTATCGTGCACCAGTCCCGTATACACGCCGTTAATTTTTTGTGGGTGTTCTGGACGACATTCTAGTATTTTGGTATCGAAGTTGGCAACCCTCCGATCGCAATATCACTACTTTTTACTATTCTTTAGTCTAGTCCATCGAAAGGTTTTGAACCGGGGACCCTTGGATCCTAGCTGACGCCTTAATCCACTCGGCCACGGAGGCCTCCCGCGTAGAAAAGAGGCTGGTGCATATTAAATCTCTCGTGTTCCATATGCTATCACGTTAATCGTGCTGTGGATGTTCAAAAAGTGGGCTGTTGGTTCAGGTGTTGCCCTCGTCATCTGACCATGGTTCAAAATGACAAGGCAGTGTTCCCGGGTCTTTCCCTCGACATAATCCCCAACAGTCGCCATATCCCATTGAGTAGCTCAAGTTACAACGTTATAATTCGACCAACTAATGTACTTTAATATTAACCCTTTGCACTCGGGGAACAGTGTTCATATTTAAGTTATTTTTATGGAACAGTTACATCCCGTTCCTGTTATTTTTAAAGAGGTATTTTCAAAGTGTTCTTTTTACTTTTAGGATGGATAATTATAAAAATAAAAAAAGTTATGCTTAGAGGTAAATATTAATCTCAGTACACCAAACATATATTTAGCAGTTTATAACATTTGTTAAATGTTTGTTAAAGCGTCTCTCTGCCGCTGTCTAACAGGATGCAAGTACGTGCAAATCGACTATTGCCTTTTAAGTGTTCAGAACATATCACGCGTATATGCGTGGCTGGCAGCGGACGTATTAAAAAAACACAGGGGTGTGGGGTTGGTTTGGTTTGGTTTTGTTAATTAACGTCGCACTAGAGCTGCACAGTGGGCTATTGGCGACGGTTCGGGGTCTATCTCGAAGGAAAGACCCGGGAACACATACACATTCACACACACATTCATACATGCACCTCGTTATTTTAGAACCATGGTCAGATGACGAGGAAACACCTGAACTGGCACCCAACCCTTCAATAGACGTCGGGACTTTGGACCCCGATCAGATGTATCGTGCACCATTCCCGTATACATGCCAGTATGATTTGTTGGATATTCTGGACGACTTTCTAGTATTTTTGTAGCGAAGCTGGCAACCCTACGATCGCAAGATCACTACTTTTTTACTTTTCTATGTTAAGTCCATTTCACGGATTCGAACCACCAATCCTCTGATTAGTAGCTGAACGCCTTACCAACTGAACAACTGGGGCTCCAGGGGTGTGGGGAATTTTATTCAGAAGAAAGTTTTATATCAACGTATTTGGTGCTTCTAAAGGACAAAAATAATTTCTATGAAAGTTTGTGAGATAATACCTGTTTAAACTCCAGAATGTGCTGCTTTCATTCGGAAGAACAGAGGAAGGAAACAAATAACAAGTCGTTCTTTCAGTGACTTAAAGGCGATACCCGAATGCAAGGGCTTAATAAAATAGGTTGACACACAAGTGATGTCATAATTTTAAATGGAGTCAGATGAAGAACAAGCTAATTAAAGAAAATCGTTTTTTAGGTTCAAGAACATGCAGTTCTTGTTCAATTTGAAGAACAGGGAACAAAAAAAACATGTCGTTATTCCACCTCCTACCCCCCCCCCCCCCCCCTCCTTCAAAGTCCAAAGAATTGAAAAATAAAACAAATAAGTCATTCGATAAAAATTACAACTAAGCGGAGGAACTAACTCCCATTTTAGTGTCTCAATTACATAAAAGTAAACTTCTTAAAAAAAAATTTACAACCATATCCGACTCATTCCCACGCTGCCTTTTTCACCCCCACATTAACCCCCCCCCCCCCCCGAACAATGATCGATTTCATAATTATACACTGCGCATCATGTCCGGGCATCGAGTCCCATTCTCACATGAGGCAGCCGCCCCCACTCACCACGCGCGTACACCACGTGCCACGCGACACGCAATCCGTCGACTCCATCGTGGGAAAGAACCGCCCCGACCCCCCCATTCATTACATTATCGAATTAGAACGTTTTCTGAAAGGGACACACGACCCGCAGACGATTTCCCGTGGTAAAATGTCGCGTGCCATCGTTCCCATTCTGTGAGGGGTGGGTGATCCGACAACGTTCTGTTCGCATATGTCGCACCCCCCCCCCCCCCCCTTCCCCCCTATTGTTCGTCCCTTTCGCTATTATTTAGAAAAAAGCAGATTGTGTGTTCTTTTGAGTGAGAGCAATATGTTCCCTTTCGGCTGTTGTCGCCCGGCCATGGTTTGTGATAGTGTGTGTTTGGTGGGGGAATGGGGTTGGTATAATATGCTAGTTTTCGAACGGTTAAAATAACGTCTGATTGGGTTTTTGTGGGGTGGGAATAGCGTCGCATTAGGACTAACGTAACACGTCAAGACGGATTTAACGTGTACCCGTTTCTTCTGAACATTGGCGGGTCTTTCCTTAAGGATAGATCCCGAACCACCACCAATAGCCCATTATGTAGCTTTACATTGTTAAAAATGCATGCTCATATTAAAGAAATAAGCATACTAATTTCTCTGATTAAATATTTCGTCAAACTGATGTAATACATTTTGACATTTATTTCATCAAATATAAGGGCAATTTCAAATAAATATCGGCGGGTCGACTCGAATCAGCGATATATTGGCCCGTAATCACGCGCGTTATCGACCATGCCAAAAACGCTCGTTCGAATTGTGTCAATAGACATATGAGAACCAAAACCACATGAAAAGGAATCAGTTGATTAGTTATACCCAAGTTGGAACTCCACGCACCTTTGTAGGCGTGAGGATGTTTGGATCACTACAGATTTAATGTGCATCAGTCCCCCTATACTCTGTGATGTTTTTTGAGGACGAAGAAGAATCAAGCTGCCAACTATCCGAACACGAGCTCGATGTACTTGCAAAGTCGAAATTCGTGAGGTGGCCCAGTAAAGTAGAATGTAGCCCAGTGTATCCGCAGCGTTTGGCTAGCAGTCAGAGGATTGCGAGTTCGAACCCGTCTGAATGGACTTCACAAAAAGTAAAAATGTAGTGAACTTGTGAATGGAGGGTTGCTAGATTCACTACTAAAATATCCAATAATATATACCGGCGTATATATGGGACTGGTTCACGTTAAATTTGATCGGGGTCCAATGTCATGACTCCTATTAAAATTGTGTCGGGTGCCAGTTCGGGTGTTGTCCTCGTCATCAGACCATGGTTCAAAAATACGAGGCAGTGTTTCCGGGTCTTTCTTTCGAAGTAGACTTCGAACCATTGCCAATAGCCCATTGCGCAGCTATAGTGCGACGTTAATCAACCAACTAACGTTAAAAATTAGCAATAAACATAAAACCAATAATATTATTAACATTTTACTGTTTTTGCAAAAAAATATCCTATATAAGTATTTTTCTCAAAGCCGTTTTTTTTTTTACTGAATTTATTTCTTCTCATTCCAAACATTTCTTCCAGTGCTGAAATGGAATATTAACTTTCTCTCAGTAGCAACGCGCTCTAATCGTCTGTCTACCCTTTCGCAGGTGAGAAGCCCTTGACATCTTTTCTTCCCCTGCCGACCCTGGACGGTTGCAGTGAAAGTGATACCTTCTCAGGGCCGCCCTCCCTCCCTTCCCAGTAACAATAATCGTTTGCCGTGATATTGCATGCCAATTAGAGCAGAGGACGTTCTCCAAGAAACGGTTGGTGTGGAAGAACGTGGTAGAAATATGTAGAGGACTGTGACTCGGTTTTGGATGATCTTGGAAAAGGAGGGGGGGGGGGGGGGGGGGTAAACGCGTAGAAATGCCAAAATTTTGACTTATTAACACAATACTTTACTTTCGCACCGAATAATAGAATGTAAAAATTAAGAAAATAATGGGTATTCGGTTTAAAGTATTCGGAATATTTGGTCGGCAACCGGATTAACTTACGTGACACTTAATATATTTTATGAAAACAGAAATATTTTTTTTATATTAAACCAATTCATTGAACTAAATTAGGAACGGGATTAACAAAAGCATATGATTATTAAATGTATTAAACGTTACCAATTTATAATGGCTTAAATTTACACAACTCGAAATATAGTTTTAATGTGCATAAAAAATATAGTTCACAAGAAATATAGTTTTAATGTGCATACAAAATATAGTTTTAATGGGCAATTATTAATTGTAATTTAAATTATAATTAATAATTGCTAGCTATTATATGCACATTAAAACTTTTATTAGAGATATTACTAGATATTATAAATATTTGCTAACTGGGGTGCAGACAAGCACTTGCTATTTTTGTATACTATTTTTAACTCTCTTTTTAAAAATAAATTATTAGATATTATTATTAAAATAGTTATTAGAAATAAATAATAATGAAAATATTTTTAAATTAAAAAAACTTATTCATTTATCCATTTATTACATTTTTAGGATGATTATTTAATTAATTTATCATATTTATTAATTTATGATTTTATTAATTAAATTTATGAATTTAAACATTAAAATGCTTAAAAAAACAAGATTTTAATTTTAATAAAAATAATCAACTATTCGGTTAAAAATTTAAATGGATATTCGGTATTCGGCTATGATGTTTGATGTATCCCTAGTAAAAAAGAGCAATTTCCATTGCATTAGTTAAATTAATTTTACATGAATTAATTTATATATTTCATTTCGTCTAATCACTAGGAATTAATAATATAACAATAAGATACAACACAAGAGCAGAATGAAAAAAAAAATCCAACCAAGTATTCCTAATCGTTTGCCTTTGCCCCTAGAAGCGATTTCCATTGCAACAACCCTGTCTAAATATCCATCTCTTTAAAACGTTCTTTCCGACAAGATACAATACTCGACACAAAAAGTACGCTACTACAGGGAAGACAGACAAGCCCAGGAAAAAATTTTGGCTTTTAATGTTTTTTATTTTATATAAAATTGAAATGTGTTACGTACTATAAATTTTTGGACACATTTTTCTATTTTTAACCAACTTAAACGCGTTAAGTAACACCAGAATGCGCGCCAAGGGAGAGGTTATCAATTCGACTGTTGTTTTTTTGTATATTCGCCCATGGTGTATCACAAAATTTCAATTAACCGGAACGTTTGAAAAAAATATTGTCCGATTTCGAAAATTAGTTTTTGTTGGATAGAGAAAAATCCACGTTGATCGTAAATTCAAAACAAATTGGTTATTCCGAATTAAAAAATACGTTTTCTCCGATTAAAAAATTGTTGAATAGAGATGATTGTTCAACAGTAAAATTTAAATTATTCGATATTTATTAAACGGGATAATCTCAAAATATACTATCTGGGGCGTGAAAAAAGTGAATAACAACTTTAGCTTCCTGGTGAATAATGGTGATGGTAAGTGATGCCCCCTGCTAAATTAAAAGCTAAAAAGGGAAAAATAATATTTCAAAAAAACAACAACACATTTTTATGGAAAAAAACTTTAAAATGTTAAAAAATATTTTTAATATTACAGACAAGTTGAATCAATTTAAATATATAATATTATTTTTATACTTATTAAAATTTTTGGAAGTTGTTTCGAATTTACAAAAACTATACAAAATTGTATCACTGATTTCAAAAAGTTGTAATAAGTATAAAATTAATATTAAATTTTTCAATTGATTCAGCTTATTGCCCTTTCAATTAATAATGAGATTTTGTAATTAACTGTTGACATAAAAGTGACCGTTCATCTATCACGTCAGAGCACTCTTAGAAAAAAGGGTTCTATCATGGGGGACTGTGTTGTGACACGGGGGGCAGGGTGTGCGACGTGTTCCTCCGAGTACAGTCCCGAAGGGGCGCCGTGTTCATAAGAGAAAACGCGCAAAATGAGAATGTCACATATAGAATAAATTTTGTATGTTTTTTTTCTTACATGAAGCCTTTTTAAATCAGCTACATGGAGTATCAGTCACATTTATGTTCCCACTGTTGTATATATATTAGAAATAAAAGCCAAAAAAAAATATGTGTTGTCCATTCATTGCTTATTTCATAAAATGTCTATACTAACTACGTTATCCCATTTCAGGATATATTACCACAATCCTATTGCTTAGTTGCTTTGCCTCAGCCCCCCCCCCCCCTTCTTAAATTAGTAACTCAATAGTTAATATCTGTTAATAGTTAATATCTGTTACTAGTTAATATCTGTTAATAGTTAATATCTGTTAATAGTTAATATATGTTACTAGTTAATATCTGTTAATAGTTAATATATGTTACTAGTTAATATCTGTTAATAGTTAATATCTGCTAATAGTTAATATATGTATCTTAATATCTCAACAGTTATAATATCTAAACCTACTAAGTTCTCCTATTTACTTGGCTTATATTCGACGGAGGTGTAAGGGGACCAAAGGGGTCTGTCTACACCAGACGTCGACACACCGTAAGTTTATTTCCAATTTCCGCAGCAAAACTTTTGTAGAAAAAAAGATGACATTTGTCTCACTCTCAACTTTGATAAGTCACTTTTTATAGAAATTGACGATTTTCTGAGAGGATATAAAAGTAAAATAAACAGGAGGTTTTAATGATTGTTGTCTAACTGCAAAAAATTATCGTGATGTGACATAGGGGAAGGGTGAGTGGGTAGGCTATAACGGGGAGGATGGGTACAAAAAACGAAAAATAGCGTGACGTAATAAATAAAAGCTCCCACACTTTCACAGGATTTTTCCTTAGTAAGCTTGGTTCTGCATTTCTGGACAAAAGCTACAGAATATATGTATAGTATTAAAATAAATATTTTATTATAATGTAATAATATCCGAACTGACCCCCCCCCCACCCCTCTCCCACTTTATTCTTATTCTGATGAATCATTCTTGAAGAGGCGATCGTCTGCGGATGTGTCCAACCGAAGTGAAGAGAAGTGCCGGATGCTGCAGATGTGTGACTGATGGATGCCGGAAGTGGACATCGGCTGCGCGCACCCTCCCTCAGCTGGGTTCGATTATTCTCCCCACTCGCGCAGACGATAAACTCTTACAAAATCAACTGGCAACACACCATCATTGAATTTTTAGTGATGCGCTAGTCTCAGGCCACAGTGAGCCTGGCACATTAAAACAAACTACGAAACAGGAGTGGTCAAGAAATTTTTATGACAACAAGCAAACACAATTCAGGAGTTTTGAATTGGCAAATTAGTAATTTTTTTTTATGGGAGAGCAATTCGTCAAACTGTGCCATATTTTCTATTATTAAAATTTCCTAAATAAATCAACTACAAAACCTTTATTGGTTTCAAATTCCTAAATTTAGGAGACTCCCTTTGTCTGCAGTGGCAAGAGTGCTTTATTTTTCTTGAAATAAAATAAAATATACCCGCTATAAAGTAATATACGGATATGAACAATGCATACAAAAAAAATTCAAAGAGAAATTAACATAATTAAATGTGATTTATTAATATAATATAATTACAATTATATAATTAAGTGTGACTTGAAAAGTATAAATTTAGGAAAACATCGAATTTAGACTTAAAATTTCCAATTAAAATCATTTACAATTTTCACTTTTCACGATATAATTTCTCGGTAACGCACTTTTAACTACGCTTGTTATTTAAATTTAGGGACAATTTATTGAAACTTTAGTTATTTAAATTGCTGTTATAAAAAATCTCTCATTCCCCCTTAAAAAAAAATGATTTTATTAGTAAGAAAAATATGTTCTAAAAAATTTTATTCAATGAACATTAAAAGTATACTTTAGAACGTAGTTTATTTCTAAATACAGATTTTTTTTTCTCTTTTTGCAGATCAAAAGATTTATAGGTAAAGATATGAAGTGAAATGAAATAAAAACAACTGTACCCCTCAGAGTCGTCCCAAAAACAGCACCCAATGTCGTGGCATTGAATGGCTAAACGGGGGCCTAATTGGAGCCCTATAGGGGAGGGGGGGACCCATATCTTTAGTTTATGGTTATGATATTATACCTGGATATCACAGGAGGAGGACTAGGGGGGGGGGGGGGAGAGTGATACAGATGTTCTACTGAGAAGAGTAATAATATTCGGTTAACAATACAACATTCTTTCCGAGGGTATCGGGGGGAGGGGAGAGATGTTCGAGCAATGGATCCTGGCTGGATGTGTTCCGGGTTCCACTGCAGAGGAATATGCAGAAGTCAGTTGTATAATGTGTTTTGTTCGAAACCCAGACAGGTTTGGGGAATCGTTTATCGTGTCACAAGACCAGAGATTCTAACTGGCAGTCGTGGCTTCATTTTTTTTCTTCCGAAGTTAACAAAGGACTACGTATTTAAATGAAATTGCGGCAGAAGTTTTTAAAAAAATCCCTCTCATCATTTGAAATGGAATGGTGTTAATGGAATTGTACCACATGCGTAGGAAAGGGAGGAGCTCTAGCTCTCCTCACTCTCCTCCCATAGGAATTCAAGTTAAAATTTACTACCAATATCACAAATAAGATCTTGGACACAAAAAAAAACTTCCTATAATTTATGAAAATTATGTTAATAATTTTAAATAATAACAACATTGTTAATTTCTTAAGGAATTTATGCTATTAACTAGGCAATTGAAATTTTTTTAACAATTAACAACTATTTGCTAATTAAAGGTTAATTACTAATTATCAGAGCTGCTAATTATCGTTTTTTTTATTGATAACTATTCTGAATATGGAAGCAGTTATGAGCCCATCAGCCCCCTCATAATTTTTGAATTGCTACGGCTCTAAAAGTCTAAAACATACTAAAATTGTAGAATATTCCTTTAAAAAATTAAATTGCACAATCTGATTGTATTTCTTCCATATTTTAAAGTCATTCAACACGCGTTCTTTTCATTTAAAGGTTACCGAAAATCCTTACATCTCAATTTACCCAAAAAACGAACTTACGCAATTTTGGCACAACAGAACTCTCCGATTATAAACCCCTGACCTACAAACAATATTTAAACACCGCTCACACCAACAACTATCGCATTCATTCATTGATTCCAAAAATGACCCCCCCCCCCCCCCTTCCCCCATCTTACTCACGCACAGATGTCTCGCACACATTCCTCAGCGGACCACTCTCTTCTCATGGACGAACGGACCATCTGCTGGGCATCTCTTACCACCTGCCCCCTTTTTGGCGGGATCTTTTTTTTTTTGGCGCGTTTCACCTGCGCTCGTCGCTACCTGGTCGGGTCGCCTGCCGAATGGTGCAAGTCCTCAAACAAGAATTCCGAGATACGAGCGTTTCAAGTTTGAAATTCACATTGGTTACAATGTTAAATGGAATGACATTTAACTCATTATTAGGTGACCTATGGATCCAGGACCCACACCACTAGGACAAATGAAAGATTGAGTTGCCTCGCGACAGAAAATGGTGTTGGTTCGTTTTCGGATTTTCGGGGGACTTGCGTCGTTTGGCAGCCAACCTGCCCACTTATTAGTCCTACTTACAACACACATATGGAATCAGAGAGGTGTTTTTATTTACCTTAATGTGAACACCGAAGAGAATGACTGCCGGGTGTTGGGACTGAGTAGCGTGGGAAAAACTGTGCTTCTTGTGATGAGGGGACCCTTGAGGAATTCTCTTAATGGGAAATGTTTTTTTATGGCGATGGTTCGGACGTGTCCCGCATGGATGACTGTGTTTGTCATTAATTGGGATGTTTGTTTGGATGTGTTGTATCGGGGGCATTTCGATTTGCATTGGTGGTTGTGGCAGGGGTTGACGTTCCATTACGTTCCGAATCCGATCCCCGGGGCGTCGATAATATGTCAAGAGTGAGAGGGATAAAATGATGGGGGGGTGGGGGGGCTCGCCTAAATTCATTAAAATTTAGACTCATGGCCCGAATTGGCATTGGACGCCAGGTTAAATAGAGCGCCAAATTCAATTCAGAAATGGAGAAGTTATTAAGGTGAAAAAAATTCGCATTTGCTATATTTTAAAAAATATATATTCTATTTAAATTACATTTTGTATTTAACAATTTTGATTCGACCTTTTCTTCAATTTGATTTTAAATATTTTAACTAATATTTTAACTGTATTTATATCACAAAATTTAGACTCATGGCCCGAATTGGCATTGGACGCCAGGTTAAATAGAGCGCCAAATTCAATTCAGAAATGGAAAAGTTATTAAGGTGAAAAAAATTCGCACTCTACATTTGCTATATTTTAAAATTTATATATTCTATTTAAATTATATTTTGTATTTAACAATTTTGATTCGACCTTTTCTTTAATTTGATTTTAAATATTTTAACTAATTAAAATATTTTAATTTATTTATTAAAAATAAATAGAATATTTAATTATATTTTGTATTTAACAATTTTGATTCGACCTTTTTTTTATTTGATTTCAAATATTTTAATTAATTTATTAAAAATAAATAGAATATTTAATTATTTTTTTTTAATTTAACTTGAGTAGGAAATGTATAATTCTGGGTAAAATAACTTTATCTGGAAAATATTTATTACATATTTGTATCACAATATTATTTTATAGAAAATAAAAAATACGGATTTTACATTTTCCTCTCTATACACAAAGGGCCTTCCTTAGTGGTGTGCGACGCATGCCACCGCACAGGGCTCCGTGCTTTTGGAAGGGCCCGCACTTATTTCAGAAAAAAAAGGCGCAAACTGAGAATTTTACAGATTTTTTTAATGTTTTTACTTTTGATTTGAGACATTTATAAACTTCTATATGGGATACTACGATAAAAATTCCAGGTGACGCTTTTAGGCTCGAAAGGGGATTCATTCAGACGACACCAATAGCACGACTGGCTTAAATTTGGTTTTATTCTATTGAAAATTAGCTTTATTTTTAATTTTCTATAAAAATAACAAAATAATCCAGACCATTTTACTTAACGAAGTTCCCCGTACAATATTCAATGCAAATAAAATGTAGACGCATCAAACATTTGTAATTAGTAAAAAAAAATCTCGATTGGCTTTCTAAAAATGTCATCACTTTATTTGTAACTTACATAATTTGTTTTATTTAAACTTTTTATTAGTTTGTGTGGAGGATTAAAAGGGGCCCCGCTATTAAGTTTACACTGGGCCCCACGACTGCTAAAGGCGGTCCTGGTTATATGAACCCATTATGGGACACATATGAGATGGAAGCGAACGAATTGTATTTGTGAGAGTCTTTGCAAATGCATAATGCTCAAGGCTGGTCGCTTAATGTGGGTACGGCATCACGAAAAACGCACAAAGTTCTCACATGTACCTCTCTTAATGTCCATACCTTTTACGTAAACATTTCTAAATGTTGGTCAGAAATACGGATGCATACATACTTATTGCAACAGAATATTTCGCAATTTTATAATTTTTGCAGGAGTCTTATCAGTCCCACCCACAAGCACCAGGTGCAGATCAAAAATAATCAGATAAAAAGAGTATCCCAGCAAGCACACCCCTTTCTTTAAAAAAATTGTTTGGTTTCACCCCACCCTCCCAGCGCGCCTGGAAACAAAGGAACAGCGCTGACAGATTTGGCGGAGAAACGCCAATTTGTGCATTTTTAAAAACAAATGTTTCTAAATTAGTGAATTCACTGTAAACTGGAAAACCAACATTTAAAAAGCAACATATCATTAAAAAGGTCAGGTGCCTTTTTTCTAAATACAAAACACCCGCTGCAATTTATTTAATATTATTAATCGTAAATAGTTTCCGACGTGGAACGGAAATTTCTAATTTATCCACATACGGAATAGGGAAAAAATTGGTTAGCAGCACTTTCCGTCTGTTATGGTCAATCTCAATTTTCGAACTAAAGTTCTTTAAATTGAAATGATTATACGTTTCCGGGAACGAAATGTTACCGCATTTATCATCACAAAATTACTTATATGCAACCTCTTTACTTGGAAAGTTATTGTAGATTATAAAAAAATAGAACCATATCAGAAAATGAAAAAACATCTCAGAAATTCAAATTTAAATTATAAAAATAAGAAATATTAGTGATAAGTCATAATCGGATTTAAGTTACGATGCCCGGTAGAACCAGGAAAATGCGTAACCGGAATGCAATGGAAATTTTGTTCCGAAATGCAAAATTCGTGTCCAAATTGCACCAGAAAATAACTCACTTGAACGCAATAAAATTTATGTCCCCGAAATGCAACAGAAAATAAGTTCCCAGGATGCAACAGAAAATAGTCCTTGAAGCAATGGAGAAAAACTTTATTAGATTTCCATGTAAAATACTTTCCAGGAGAGCAATGGTAAATACCATACTGGAATGCAATGCAAAATACATACCTGAAATGCAACTGAAAATACGTCCACTTCCCAGAATGCTACGGAAAATACGGTCCTGATAAATATTTATAAAATATATGCCAAAAAAGTTGTGACATTAATAAGGTTAAACTGTGACTTAAAAATAAAGTATGTACTATTGTATATTTAAACGTTATAAAAACAATATGTCTTCCTGAATGAAAACGTGTACAAAATGGCGTCAAAAATGACCATTTTAACTAAAAAAAAATTCTGAAATCTAAACAATATTAGAAATTGGCGAATTGTTCCCATAATTTGGCGTTTTTGAAATGACTGAGTAACCCTAGCACAAAAGCGCAAACGAGAGATTCTCCCCACCCTCTTCCCCCACAGATGCACGTGCGCGGAAACAGTGATTAGAAGAAGGAACAGTACAACTCGCACCTGCATCGGCCGCCATTTTTAATGATTGAACAATGACACAAGAGGAAATCATTCCGTGGTGCATCACAGGTGGTGCTAGTGTCGTCAGCCCCCTCTGCTGATAGGACACCTGTTGGACGCGTTGGTTCCTGTTCGAAAACGATTATGATTTTTGGATGGCTTTCGTATGTAGGAATGCAAATAGAATATTCTATTCCCCAAATCGTTTGCTTCTTGTTTCTGTTCCATTTCGAATGTTTCATGTTCGTTCTTCTTTTGCGCGTAAGAATAGAAAATGACATTTCTCGGTGATTGTATTTTCGAACATTCGTATTATTTCTGTTTTGTTCTTGAAAATTTCAAAACGACCTATGCCAGAAAAAGATGCATTATATATAAAAATGTGTTTCATATTATTTATTTTAAACTTAATGGAAATAAAAATATTGCACGAAGTGCAAAAGAATCTCCCATTTTCTTGATTTGATTATCTAAAATTCAACAATTGGCTATTACCCTCAAAACCCTATTTTTAAAATTCAGAATAATATATATAAAACAATATATATAAAAACGAAGAGGGACCGTTCTCAAAGATTGATTGGTCAACGTCGTCCTAGGTCTACAACGTGCTATTGACGGCATTTCGGGCTCTATCTCGAAGGAAAGAATAGAGAACATTGCTTCGTGAATTTGTAGTAGAGTCTGAAGATAACGGTTAGTTGGTTGAACAACGTCGCACTAAAGCTGAACAGTGGACTAATGGCGACGGTTCGGAGTATAATTGTTCTGAAGATATCGGATTATTCAGCCTAAAATAAAGCTGAAGACTCAGTTCATTAAAGTTAAGTGTTGATAATTTGTTTGCCACATTACTTTTTTATTACGTTAAATTAAATAAGAAGGGCGACGGGAGAGATACTTGAATGTTAATTTATAAATTTTTTAAGTGGCTTAGAGAAAAGATTTCGGAATATATCAGATAAGAGAGCCAAATGAAAAGTTAATAACTGGAATTTGAGGACATTAAATTTGAAATAAATATCCATAAGTTTGTGTGTATTATGCATGTTTCTTTAAAAATATAATCATGTGCTACCAATCTATAATAAAATAAATGTATATATAAATACTATTCATCTTCAAGATGCGCATCTGAGTTTTTTCTGAGCGCATCTGAAATTTTTAAATTCTGTTTAGTTTTTGAAATTGATGTATTCCTGTTTTATACCAATTTTTTGAAATTTCCATTAAAAAAGAAAAATAAACATTTATATAAAATGTTGCCGACAGTAAAATAATTAAATATATGCTTATTCTTTTAAAATAAATGAAACAAGCAATTTCTTTAACAAGTCTAAATTAATACCTGCATTGCTAGACTTTGGTTCAAAGAATACTTTTTTTATTAACTCCTCTAGCATATCGTTTTAATTAGCCCTGTGCGAAGAACGGTAGTTTTGCTAGTTATAATTATGACTTCGCAAAATTGGGTTGTTTTTTTTGGTAAAACATTATACTTGACCCTGACCTATAATGAATGGTACAGATGATTTTAATCTATCATTAGCGACTCCTTTCCTTTCTGGTATGCCTCGAAAAAGAACCATCTGGAGCAGGGGCTCTTCCTGGAAACCCAGTTACAAAGGAAATGACACCTGTTAATTCAACACGTGGCTCCCGCCCAGAATTAAACAGCCCGAAACCAATGGACAAACACTTCTCGGACAGCGATAATCTCCCCCAAGTGGTCACTGCCTAATTGGACAGGGGGGAGTGACACTTTTTGACATCACTATCTTCTGGGAGGGGTGGAATTACCCCTTTCCTCCCAGGCAGCAACCCCCCCATGTAGGGATGACACCTGTTTGAGAAGACACCTGCCCGGAGAGCTTCCCTTTCAGTGGTCAATATTTGCGGCTTGATTGGCAACGAAGTTAGAAAAGAGATCTTCGGTGTTGATCTGGTGTCCATTTCGACAAAGCCTATGTCGCCCGTGGAATGTTTCTGATATAGTGTTTTAGGGTTTGGCTGAAACAGCTGATATTGAGCGCGAATCCTGTTGTGACATGATTGAGTGGAGTTTGTTTCTTTATTTAATGATTGTTGCTTTAGGGGACACAGCACTTAAAAAATTGTAAAATTCACGGGGGAGGGGGAAATGAACGACAACAATTTGACAACTGGAGATTCGGATTAAGATCTATAAATCCAGTAAGACATTAACTGATACTTTAGTGGCCTCGTAATAAAGAATTATTTTGTCGTGTGTTTGGCGCAGCATGGCCAAAACTGGCCCTTGCGCCAATAAAACCTAACCAACCAAATCAGACATTCAACGTATTATTTGGCAAATTAATGTTCATTCACTAATAATAATTTAATTCGTTTTCGATTCACGAGCCACTATCAATTGTTTTTGAATATCAAAGTCTATCAAAAAAGAACAGTAATTGCCGAATGATAAATGTATATACTTTATATTTTATACAAAATTGCCAAATTCCCTAAAATTTTCGCATTCTTCTACGTCAGTTTAATTTTTAAGGAAGGAGATGTGATTAAACGCATAAGTGAAAAGTAAGACCTGTTTACCCATATTTCGGGCACTTTTACACCACGCGATTAGGTGCAAATCCTGCCCACACAAAACGCCTGACTCAAATTATATTCTAAGAATAAGCCCCAAACAAGCAATTTATATCAACCTCTAGGATGGTAATTGCCTGCATTAGCCAAACCGTTTTAGGGCGTGAACGACTCTTCCAACCCCCCCCCCCCCCCCCCCCCCCTTATAGAAAAAAATTGGGGAGGACTAGGCCGTTTGAAGGCCAGGCCGCAAATTATGATGGTTATCAGGAGGGCCTTTTCAGAGGTAGAAAGTTGCCCCCAAGCACTGTATCTGGGAGTGGGGTTGGTTCATCAAAATCCCAATGATGTGGTTACTGCTATACTATTTTATTGTTGGAAATGACTATTGGTTGAACTACTTCTTGGAATTATTGTACATGATTGTAGGAAAGTGAGGTTTGTGTGTGGGACGAAGAATTTTTTTTTTGGGGGGGGGGAGGGGGGGGGAGGGGGGGGAAGGAAGAGGGGGAAATATATTATGCTTTGGATAAATTAGTTTTGCAAGTGTACTGTGAGTTCTACAAATTCCAAGCCAATCGTACACTTAAATAACTATGTGTTAATTATGATTCATTAAAATCATTTTATAGAATACCGCGGTTTATGACTTAGGTCATTTGTCAAAAGTTAAAAAAAAAAACACAGGGGTTATGAGGAATTTTACACTGGAGAAAGTTTTAGATTACCAACGTATTTGGTGCTTTTAAATAACAAAAATAATTTATATTAAAATTTGTAAGATAATACCTTTTAAACTACTCAGGAATATGATATTCACCTTCATCTTGCAGAACAGAAGGGGGAAAGGGGGGGGGGGGATAACGCGTTATTATTTTGATGACTTAAAGACGACACTCGAGTCTTCGAATGTGAAGTCACAAAGTTTCAATTACTCAGCAAAACACCGATTTCTTTAAAACATATTATATTAGTCCATACCACAGGATATACCTATAGCGTCCAATGGCAAACTTTAATTAAAGGGGATTAAACAGATAATATTTTATGAAAATATAAAATCTTAATTCATCGAACAAACCAATATCAGTTTTGTCATTTTAGAAAAAAATTCAATTAAAGTTTCTTACTAGCTGAAATGCTACTCACCTGTTTACGAGAACAACCCACATTGTTATTTATTTATATTCTTGCCAAATAAAATTACATTTTGTATAACTAACAACAAATTACAGTCATTAAAAGTAATTCCCTGTGCAATTACTCGAAAAAGTCATTTATTTTTTCCTTTCGGTCTAAAGGTAAACTTCCAACAGGAAAAACGTTTCCATTACTTCTCCCACAATTGCGGAAAGAAATCTAAATAAAGATTCGTTTTAAGTGCCTCCACAAAATAAAGTACGGAAGAAAAAAAAAGGACGTTGGTAGAAATAAAAATAAAAGAACGATCTGTGACAAGTGCCTTCTGAAGTAACATTTCTCCTCTCAAATTATTTCCATCTCGTCTTCGCCTTCAGAACTTTTTTTTGAAGAGAGCGGCGGCGGCCATTTTTAAATTCGCATGGAAAAGAACTGTTGCCAAACGATACTTCCGAAAAAGAAGGAACTAAAATAGAGTGAGGTTCACGGATGAGTTCAGAACGTCTTCGTAATCTTGTCTTCGTATTTTGACTTTTTTTTCCCGTACCCCAACTCAAAATATAATTTGCAAACAAATAAAACTAAAAGACTTATTTTGGAACATCTTTTCTTATGCTTAGACTATTTACAATGTAATTATTCGAAGATTCCTAGTGATAAAGAAGGTAATTTTTATAATTTACCCCCTTGTTCAGGAGGTAGGAGATTTTATTTTTAGGGAAAATTCCTCAAAATTGGGAATTTACTAGCAATGAAGCAAACGTTTGTAGGAAAAATGGAGACATTTCTTTTACAAACTTTGATACACAAGTAACTTTTTTAGAAATCATCATCTTTCTAATGGATTGTTACAAAAAAACACTCAATATAAGTTTCAAAGGCTATTTTTAACTGTAAAAAAATTTCGTGACATGGGGAGGAGGGGTTAAGGTAAGGTAAACATGTATGTGACGGGATGAAATGATCTAAAATTCGAATGACGTAATAAATTAATGCTTTTTCAAATTATTACTTTAGCCAATTCAATATTAAGTGTATCTTTATGCTTTTGATTAAATATTATCCCGGTATTATAAATATTTAAATGGACGCGGTATATATATAAACCATCTAAGCTTTTTTTATTTTCTACTTTCTGTATCTTAAAATTATTATTTAAATTTATACAAGAGAATATTTCTAACAAAAATTCTGTAACTGTTCGTAATTCTTTTTAAATATTAATATTTTTTCACCAAATTTTTTTCTCACATAATAATTAAATAAATAATTTTCTCCGATAAGCTCATAAGAATTTTCTAAACTACATGCATTTAATTTTTATATAAACAGTTACTCATAATAACACAAATTTTTTCCTTAAAACTCAAATTTATTGACTTTAGCAATTTAAAAAAAAACTGCTACTCACAGATCTAATTCACATACTGATTTAACATGCTTAAACAAATTATACAATTCTCCTTTAATAAATTTCTCCTTTAAAATCTTTTCTTCCTAAAAACTTAGAGCCCCAGTTGCTCAGTGGATAAGGCGTTCAGCTACTAATCAGAGGATTGGTGGTTCGAATCCGTGCGATGGACTTGACAAAGCAAAGTAAAAAAGTAGTGATCTTGCGATCGGAAGGTTGCCAGCTTCGCTACAAAAATACTAGAAAGTCGTCCAGAACATCCAACAAATTATACTGGCGTGTATACGGGACTGGTGCACGATAAATCTGATCCGGGTCCAATGTCCTGACGCCTATTGCAGTTGCGTCGGGTGCCAGCTCAGGTGTTGTCCTCGTCATCTGACCATGGTTTAGAATACGAGGCATCGTACCCGGGTCTATCCTTCGAAATAGGCCCCGAACCGTCGCCAATAGCCCACTGTGCAGCTCTAGTGCGACGTTATTTAAACCAAACCAATCCTAAAAACTTAATATCAAGGAATACCAAACATTAAAAAAAAAATTAAATTTTCGTTCCTTGAAGACATAATATACATCATCCAGCATAAAATTAAAAATAACACATTAAAAAACATAGAGTTCTACAATTTTCCAAGCAAATTTTGAAGATTCCAAACTGTAATTTTAACAAATAAAAAAAATCGAGAATTTTACAATTTTTCGGGGTACTGCATCCTCTTAAATATTATTCCGATGTTTATGAACACTACCTTATTTAAATACCGGGGCTTATGCCAAGCACCTTAACGAGTCAAGTATCTCCCCATCCCCCGACAGTCTTCAATTCATACGCGGTATAAAAACTTGGCGAAAAGCGTCGGTTTTCTTGAAAGCCCCCATTTGACGTGTTTACAAAAAAAGAAATATGGCCGCCAGAAAGGTGCGCGTTTAAGTGACACGCAGCCTGAGCAATAACGGCAACAGCGAGAGCGAAAGTGACAACCGAAATCACTATTTTTAGGTAACAGGGAATCGAGTTAATTGCGGCAGAGGGCCGACACACCTGTCCGCAGTCGTTCACTTCTTGAGTGACAAAGCAGTCTCTTTTACTCGCGGGGAAATTTATTTCTTCAATCGCAAAAAGCGGGTTTCGTAGGGGGGTGGGGAGCAGCATCGCTTATAGCGAGACGCGTGATTTGGCGTCTGTTCAGGAATATTCGCAGAGATTTTACTTCAAATATTATTAGAATTCAAAAATCATTTGGCAAGCTTTGTTGATTGCTTCATTAATGTCACACTGAATGATGCAGCTATCAGAGTTCTCACTCATGTGGTAATCGCATGGGGAAAGGTTTGGTTTGGTTTGATTAAAAAACGTTGCACTAGAGCTGTACAGTTGGCTATTGGCGTCGGTTCGGGGCCTATCTCGAAGGAAAGACCCGGCAACGATGCCTCGTCTTTTTGAACCATGGTCAGATGACGAGGACAACACCTGAGCTGGCACCCAACGCCTTCAATAGACATCGGGACTTTGGACCCCGATCAGATTTATCGTGCACCAGTCCCGTATACACGCAGTTAATTTTTTGTGGATGTTCTGAACGACATTCGAGTATTTTGGTAACGAAGTTGGCAATCCTCCGATAGCAATATCACTACTTTTTTACTATTCTTTAGTCTAGTCCATCGCAAGGTTTGAACCGGTGACCCTTGGATTTGCAGCTGACGCCTTAATCCACTCTCCCGAGTTGGGAAAATGTATGCCTGAAGGAAATTAATATTATTAGAAAATAAAAGAAAAGGAAGATAAGAACTTGCCTAACTTGTAAGATTAAACTTACAATTAGACCTCAGAACGGACACTGCATCGGGACATGCGTGCAACAAGTCAATACTTTTCAGTGAACTGTTTAATATTATCTAATCTATAAAAAAAGTGGAGAAATGTCGATAAGTTGGAAATGGGAATTTTTAGTACTGTTGAGTCGGAAATTTCGAATCGTTAAGTTTGGTTAAAAAACGTCGAACTAGAGCTGCACATTGAGATATTGGCGACGGTTTGGGGCCTATCTCAAAGGAAAGACCCGGGAACAATGTCTCGTAATTTGACACCTGAGCTGGCACCGGACGCCGTTAAGTTGGGAATTTCAAATTATTAAGTTAGGAAATTTCTTGTTTCATACTCCCCACCCCAATTTTTTTTGACGACGCTGAGGAGCCATTTTGGGATGTTATGTGAACTAGTTTCTATATCTTAACGAAAGTGCTTAGTGCACAGTACTTGCGGCAAACTTAATGATAATTTTGGCTATGTGACTCTTGGCAATAAAGCTACCATAAATAGCAATTCGAAAGTTTTAAAAATCGCCAGCCAGAAATTGACGTTGATTTCTAAAATATTTTGCACATTGTTAAAATTTTAAATTTGCGTAGCTTAAAAACAAAATTTACATATTATTTGAATTTTTACGTCACATGTTAATACATTTAAAATATGTGCCAATTAACATACTGATTTATCAACTGCATTAAGAGATGGAATTTTTTGCCAAATGTGGTATTAAGTAAGTCAATGTTACTATACTCGGGGACAACCTTGAACCTGAAGCTATGATATGTATAAATATTTAATTGCTTTAGGATCAACTTAGGTTGTCCCCGAGTATAAATGAATTATGTGCTTTTTTTGCCTAAACAATCCAACCAACCGAAAAATTATGAATACCCGATTTTTACATCACTTGTACATGGGTATTCACATGTATTCAATACAAAGAATTTCTATAAAATATCAAATAAAATAAGTATCAAAATTGTAGTAAATAATAATAATATGGACCCCCTGCTTTTTTGCAATCCAAAAAAATCCCGGATTCAAATATTCTTTCGCCATCGTCATAGACTCAACAGGGATCTTACCCAAGCTGGAAATGATGAAAAGGCATTCAGTAGCGATGCATAAATGACTGGGCATTCCTGGAATTTCTGCAAGCTTATCCCAATATCCCCGCATGATTACGTCACGACTTTTTTGTAAATGCACGTGGTAGAGGTCGAAGTTGAAGTGTTTTTTCCTCCTCCCTCTCTTACCTGCGCAAACGAGTTTATTAATTTTGGGGTTTCCTATTCGCGCACGTGTGTTTCACGTCTGAATAATAAATCGAAATCGTTTGCGCGAAAAATGTGGAATATTTTGAGTGGTCATGTTCCAAAGGTGTGGAGGGGTGAGAATACCAAAAGCACGATTAACATAAATGCATTTTAAGTAATCGATGTCCATAGTATAAGGTTTCGAACATATTTTTCAGTTAATTCATGAAAATATAAGTGGATATATTAACCAATACAACTTGCTTTTATTTTTAATTGCATGTTAATAAGGTATGCAAAATAAATGTGGGACGATAATTTTTAAAATTAAAACCAATATTATCAAAAGAGTATATATATATTTTAATAATATGATTTATGGGTTATTATATTCTAACCCTATGGACTTGACAGGCCCCGAGTTCGGAATCGGAGGGTTGAGACTTCGAACTTTGTCCGTCCGAACGTTAGAGTGGAGCTGGTGCACATTTCTTCAAAATTTACTCCCAATAAATACTCAAACTTCACCTGATAAAACTAATTGGGACGCGGCTATGAAAAGTGAGTTAAATACGATGCGTGAAAGGGAAGTTTGGGAACTGGTTAACCCACCGGTCAATGCCAAAATTATTGGTAGTAGATGGATTTTTTCAACTAAGAAGGATGATAAAGATAAAATTAAAAAGTATGAGGCGAGACTAGTGGCTAGAGGTTTCACGCAAACTCGAGGGAAAGATTTCGTTGATGTGTTTTCACCTGTTGCAAATTTTTCTATAATTAAATTTCTTTTTGTATTGCTGGTATCTATGTTAGGTTGGCAAAATGCACAACTAGATGTTAAAGCTGCTTATCTGTATGGAAATTTAGATAAAGTGGTCTACATGCAGCAACCAGCAGGTTACGTGGTAAGAGGTGAGGAACACAAGGTGTGTTTATTAAAGAAAGCTATTTATGGTCTACACCAAAGTGGTCGGCAGTGGCACACTGCTTTAGATGATATTTTGAAAGATATAGGTTTTGTAAAATTGGACTGGTGTAACTGTACATATATGTTAAACAGAAATGTTATATTAACTGTGTATGTTGATGATATGGTTTGTTTTGGTAAAAATCAAATTGATTTACAAGATGCAATTGATTTAATTAAAAGTAAATTAGATATTACAGAATTAGGTAAAGTTAAGTATTTATTGGGAGTAAATTTTGAAGAAATTAACGGGATAACCTACTTGCATCAAGGAACTTATATAAATAAACTAATGTCTAGATTTGAAGATTTGCCAAAAAGTAATCCAAATTTACCATTTAAAATTGGTGGTCGTTTGCCTGATAAGGTAAATAAAATTGAAGAAAATGATATTATGAAAAGGTTTCCTTATCGTTCTCTCATTGGATGTTTATCGTTTTTAGCCAATCGTTCTAGACCAGATATTTCTTTTTACGTTGAACGACAATCAATCAAATCAAATACAATACTAAATCAAATCAAACTCCAACATACGGCCCCATCGTTCAAGGAATAATTAATACATCTTACGATGTTGGAGGTTACGATTTGAATAAAAAAAGTATACGTCAAATCAACATGACTCAGTAGTAAAATTCCTTTTCATTTATTGTCGACACATCACAACAGAAATATATATATTACAACAATTTGCATAAAGAAAGAAAACGTTAAAATATAAGTAACGGTTACAGTTAATATTTCTTGAACGACAAATCAAATACTAAATCAAATCAAACTCCAACATACGGCCCCATCGTTCAAGGAATAATTAATACATCTTACGAAAATATATTATTTAACATAAATTGAAACTTTGTTTTCAATAACGGCTTGGTAAGGAAATCAGCCAAGTTGCTCTTAGTATTAACATATTTCAAAATGAAAATATTGTCTTTCAAAAATTTCCGTACAAACTGGTACTTAACATCTATATGCTTGGTCTTAGCACTTTCTTGACCATTTTTAGCAAAATATATAGAAGCCTGGTTATCACAAAATTGATTTGGAATAAAGTTCTCAATTAAATCAATTTGTTCAAGAATACGTTTAAACCATATTAATTCTTTAACACTTTCAGTTAATGCAATGAACTCTGTTTCCATAGAGCTTAATGCTATGCACTTTTGTTTACAAGACTTCCAAGTTATTGGAATGCCACTAAAATATACAATATAACCACTAATTGAATGTCTATTATTCAGATTACATCCCCAATTGGCATCAGAATATGCATTAAGTAAAGAATCATCAACACAAGACAAATTAATTTTCAAATCCTTAGTTACAAAACCATAATTTATAATGTCTACAACAATCAACCAATGCTTATAATTATAACCATTGCAGAACTGTGCCATGGTATTAACTGAAAAAGAAATATCTGGTCTAGAACGATTGGCTAAAAACGATAAACATCCAATGAGAGAACGATAAGGAAACCTTTTCATAATATCATTTTCTTCAATTTTATTTACCTTATCAGGCAAACGACCACCAATTTTAAATGGTAAATTTGGATTACTTTTTGGCAAATCTTCAAATCTAGACATTAGTTTATTTATATAAGTTCCTTGATGCAAGTAGGTTATCCCGTTAATTTCTTCAAAATTTACTCCCAATAAATACTTAACTTTACCTAATTCTGTAATATCTAATTTACTTTTAATTAAATCAATTGCATCTTGTAAATCAATTTGATTTTTACCAAAACAAACCATATCATCAACATACACAGTTAATATAACATTTCTGTTTAACATATATGTACAGTTACACCAGTCCAATTTTACAAAACCTATATCTTTCAAAATATCATCTAAAGCAGTGTGCCACTGCCGACCACTTTGGTGTAGACCATAAATAGCTTTCTTTAATAAACACACCTTGTGTTCCTCGCCTCTTACCACGTAACCTGCTGGTTGCTGCATGTAGACCACTTCATCTAAATTTCCATACAGATAAGCAGCTTTAACATCTAGTTGTGCATTTTGCCAACCTAACATAGATACCAGCAATACAAAAAGAAATTTAATTATAGAAAAATTTGCAACAGGTGAAAACACATCAACGAAATCTTTCCCTCGAGTTTGCGTGAAACCTCTAGCCACTAGTCTCGCCTCATACTTTTTAATTTTATCTTTATCATCCTTCTTAGTTGAAAAAATCCATCTACTGCCAATAATTTTTGGCATTGACCCGTTGGGTTAACCAGTTCCCAAACTTCCCTTTCACGCATCGTATTTAACTCACTTTTCATAGCCGCGTCCCAATTAGTTTTATCAGGTGAAGTTTGAGTATCCTGAAAAGTTTGAGGAGTTTCTGTTAAATACATTTCTTGAAATATATCATTTAAATGATCATCTAGAATACTAGAATACAAGTTTTTATCAGAAACCAAAATGGGTTCATTTCTTTCCTCAGTATTTTCAGTTTTAGCTTTAAAGTCAAATTTTTCAGGATCAAACAAAGTGTTATTTTCTTTGCAATATTTTTCAGCATCGTTAAGAGATCTTAATCTAACTTTATCTGAAGGATAATAGTACACATCAACCCTTTCACTTAAATTTCTAGGTTTTTCAACTCTAAGCCACTGGTTAATATCAAGAGGTGTCATTTCCTCTTTAATAGTAGGATTGTCATTACTAGGCTCTGGTACATTATCACAAGAATAATTATCCAATTTAAAGTTAACATGGTTATATGCATTTGAATTCCCAAACAACGAAGATACACCCTTTTTATTTTCATCAACACGAACATGAATAGTTTCAACTACTGTTCGTTCTTTTGGAACATAAATTCGGTATCCCTTACGTTTGATAGCATATCCAATCAAAATACCCAATTTTGCTTTAGGTTGCAATTTATTTCTTTTAACTTTTGGTACATGCACATAAGCCAATGATCCAAAAACTTTCAAGTGTTTAACTGATGGTTTATAACCCTTCCAAATTTCAACTGGTGTTTTACCATCTGTTAATTTGTGAGTACAACGGTTTCTAACATACACAAACGTTTTTAGTGCCTCTGCCCAAAAACTTGGTTTTAATCCACTATCCTGCAACAAAGCTCTTACGCTATCTAAAGCATTATGGTTAAATTTTTCAGCTACACCATTCATTTCTGGTGAATTAACAGATGTGCGTTCCGCTTTTATTCCTAAGTCATTTAAGAATTGTTCAAATTCCGCGTGGATAAATTCCATACCGTTGTCGCTCCGGACAATCTTAACTTTCTTATTTAACTCTCTTTCCGAACGGGCTAAATAGCTTTTGAAGCAACTAAATACTTCTTTCTTACTTTTGATTGCAAAAACATCAGCTTTACGCGAATAGTCGTCTATTATCGTTAGAAAGTACTTATTACCGCCTATTGAGTTAACTGGAGATGGACCCCAGAGGTCAAGGTGAAGTCTTTCGAGACATTGTTTAGTATTACGCTTATATACATAATTTCTCTTGAAAGAAATTCTATTAGACTTTGCTAATATACAAGTTCCACAGTTTTTACTATCTTTTGTTAAAGTTAATTTATCTAATCCTTTAACACTATTATCCGAACTCATTTGTTTCAAGAGTGGATAGTTTACATGACAAAATCGTCTATGAATTAATTCACAATTTAAATTACTGTACATTGCTGAACATTGAATTTGGGGATAGGCATACAAAATATACAATTTATTTTTAAGATAAACAGTTAATAAATAATCACCGTCTTTATCATAAATAGTCATTTTCGAATTTCCCCACACTACTTTATTTCCGGCAATATCAATATTTGCACCACCAATAAGATTACGTCGCATATTTGGTGCATATAGAGCACTTTTGAGGGTTAAGTTAACATTACCTGAATCATCTTTTACAGTCAACGGAATATCTCCAATTCCAATTACAAGAGAAGTAGAGTTCTTGTCACCTATCAGTGCCTCAGTGGGTGGAAGTTCTTTGAAATTCTGGAACAAAGTTCGATCGTTGCAAAAATGAGTTGTAGCCGCTGTATCCACTAAAAATTCCGTCAGACCATCAGTAGTGTTGAACGCCTCTTGGTTTGTAGCATCTTCTACTTCACTGTAGAATAGATTCTGTTTGTTGTTTTCTTTTCGTTTCTTCTTGAAACATCGTTCCTCTGTGTGGCCAGGGATCTTGCAAAAATTGCACGGCCCCATTCGACGAAGTCGCTGGTTCGAATTACTTGGTTGAACCTTTTCTTCAATTTCAACTGAAGTGGGACCCAGTACACTTCCGCTGCTATCAATCTTCTTGAATCTTGGGTTTGACTTTCGAAAGGTGCTTAAAGGTTTTCTTGACTTTAAGTAGTATGCATCTCCAATTACCGTAGATTCAGAAAGTTCATCTTTTTGCTTTAACTTTATTCTCCCAGATTCAGTTATTAGTCGAGAGGAAACTTCTTTTACTGTAAACTCTTCATCTTTCAGTCGATACAACATCTGTACGATATTATCGTATTCTGGAGGTAACCTTCTAATGAGTTGAAAACATGTCAACAATTCCGGAATGTCCAATCCTGCATCTTTTACTTGCAATTTCTTTTCAGTCACTCGTTTAGAAAAAATTCCAACCGTCTCGGTGGTTTGGTCGAAGCGAAGATCAAAAAATTCATCAACAAGTCCTGCTAGACGAGCTCGTGACGTTGGCTCAAAATTAGTCTTCAATATCTCCCATGCTACCTTTCCGTCTTCAGTATCAGTGATAAGAGTCTGATACTTTCTTTCTATACCTTGAAAGATCGTAGCGTATGCTCGCTGTTGACGCCAATTAAAATCACTTTTATCCCGCTCTGGAGCCTTTTCTGGGTAAGGTACTGCCGTGCCAATGATGAATTCCCACAAGTTCCGGTCCATCAAGATTATTTTCATATCTTGTTTCCATGTACTGTAGTTGAAGTCACCCAGCTTCGGAAAACATAACGCTTGTTCCATGATTCCAGTCATTTCAACAAATTGACCTCCTAAACTCTGAATATACTACAATTATATTTTAAAATTTAGTTAAAATATCTTAAAATTCAAACTTTCTATCTCAGTTGGGACCATGATTAGTCTTTGGCCCATAACCAACTATTGTTGGAGGTTACGATTTGAATAAAAAAGTATACGTCAAATCAACATGACTCAGTAGTAAAATTCCTTTTCATTTATTCTCGACACATCACAACAGAAATATATATATTACAACAATTTGCATAAAGAAAGAAAACGTTAAAATATAAGTAACGGTTACAGTTAATATTTCTTGAACGACAAATCAAATACTAAATCAAATCAAACTCCAACAAAAAAGTCGTGGTATGAATCTTCCCATTGATTTGGAAGTTTAGGGAATGAGAAGTCGGCTCTGGTGATGTACTCGTCATCTGACTATAACTCTTTATTAAAATGTAATTAATTCCTTTAACTAATTATATTAATTTCTTTGATTAGTAATTTTATATTACTTTTAAATATATTATTTGATAGATGATATAAAGATATAGCATGGGATTTTTTTTATGTTTACAAAAAGCTCTGACACAACAGACCAGTAATTTTTCTCCTAATTTGATATTTGGCATTTTAAAGAAACCAATATGCTTTTTTTTAGTTGATAAAATTAGAAAAAATATATATTATAAAATATGATCCGTGTTCCCGAATAGCCAACAACAAAAAAATGAATTTGTTGAAATTGGAATGCCAAAATCATGCTCGCTTGCATCATAAAAACATTTCGAACCACCCTGTATTTATGGATGCAAATAATTTTCAACTGCGTTCTTAAAAGACATAATCGGCTTCAAGAAAGAAAATAAAATCTTCGGCAACGATTTAAGAAAAAGAAAAAAAAAGACTCAACCCGTGGTCATTTGCCAACCTGATTGTGTTGGAAAGTGTTAGAGAAAAACAAGTGATTAATATTCTCAAGTTTCGAAATGGTTTCGAATTCTTCTCGTGCCTACGTGAGCAGGTTGCGAAAGACCCGCCATTGCGCAATTCTAAATGCACACCTGAAAACGCTCGATTTTTTTTCTTCTTTCTAAATCTCCTGACGGACAAAACGATATTTGAACTTCAGTGCAACGAATTTTTTTTTTTAATAAAACTTTTTTCGCAATGGAATTTTATCTCCTGGGTTTGCAAATGGAATATTAATGTGCTTTACTTTGGTTTGATTGCCGCATCCAGATAAAATTAATCTTTAAAAAAAATGTTTTTTTTTAAATGTGATGCATACAAAAAGAATATGATGTAACTGTGTCGGCTCGTCAGGGCCCCATCCACGCACCTTACGTGCATTGCTTAATTTCAATATTTCACACGTATCGGTGCTTACTTTCCTATATAAAAAGATCAAATTCATGTCAATCGTACTATTTGTCACGAAGTGTCGGATTGGTGCACCCTAAAAGCGTAATATAGTGTTTCTACCGAGTAGCTGATTTATAGTGTTTCTACCGAGTAGCTACCTAAGTAGCTGATTTTAAAGACGTTTGACGTTATAAAGTCACTTGGTTATAATGTATAGAAATAAGATTTTTTATAAATTAACTAATTAAAGTACCTGTTCTTCTCAAGGGTTAAAATTTGAGATCCGGTTGGTCCCATGGGCCGCTGGTGGTCCATAGAAAATGTGGACAATTTTTCAACCAGTGGTCCTTTTTTCCAATTTAGTGGACAAAGTGGTCCATGGAAATCTTTATAAAGAAAAAATTAAATTAAATCGTTGCACTTGCAGATGTGAAAAGATATATTTTTATCCCGTACTTTTACTAGAAAGTATCGAAGTTCGTGAAACAGGTGCTGAAGCACTACTGATTTAGAAATAGGCTTTGCTTTGTCTAGAAGAAAATATATTTTCTTAGAAGAAATTGACGGAAATCATGGTAGAACTTATTTGCATTTCGTAAAACTTGTTTGCATTTTCCTATGTTTACATTGCTCGATAGACACTTATCTGTTCACGCTGTTCTTATCCTTATCAGTCTTGTTTGCAGAGCATCTCGGTAAATGATAAGTGGAGATAAATAACGAGTTTGATTGCAGTTTTTTATGTTTCCAAATTCTAAGATTATTTTATATTTTTTATTACCTTTTATGAAATGTAGAATAATATTGTATGGATTATACCACCGCAGGCTAACTTGGTTTCAAGAAGGGTGTCATTTCTTAGAAGAAAAAAATTCTTTCGATTTTGCTATTTCACACAGCTATTTGCTCACAGCACTTTTTCGTGCGCAGAATAAACAATTCAAAATTTAGAAAAATGACTTTATTCCTAATGATCTTTTTCGATTTTGCTGTAAAATCGTCACCTTAACCAAATCGGGCTTATTCAATGCTATGTAAAAACATTTGTATAGAATTTGGACAAATGTAATTTGTATGTAAAATACCATTATATGAAAATACCATAACTTCACAAAAGGCGTCATTTTATTTATACAAAAATATTGTACATAATCAGTAGTTAAAATGGCGGAATGCCACTGACTTAAAGCCAGAGGTATTCCAGCATTTAAATACTTAAAATGATCCGTAAATAAGACCTTTTTTTAATATAATTATCAATGTTATTGATGGTTTTTTTTATTCGATATTCGAACTAAAGATTCAGCATAAAAAAAATATTCTAAAATCTATCGGAAATATCGAATCTTTAATTACATTACATTGTACAATAAGTTAAATGTGTTTAAATTGTTTTATAATAAATTTTATCGTAGATTTCTGCTTCGTTGCTTGATAGAAATGTAATACAAATATTTGCTTTTTTTACTTTGTTGTATAACTAATACGTTAGCTACTCTGTTCTTTATAACTTTTCCTTGTGAAAAATTCGTGAAAGTATTGAAATACGGAACGAAACCTAAACATGCTTTGTAAATGCTAAATCGAGATATATTTTTATTCTAATCTGTACTATATAAAGAGTCTAGGGGAAGAACAGTTTCCTATACATACAAACCATTCTGAAATTTTAACATTTTTTATTGGGACTATCGTCGTTCTTTCGTTTTACATAATTTAGTTTGATGAATACCGAATTCGATGCACCGAATTCGATGAATAACAAAACGTACAAGACAACTTCATACCAAGACGTTGAGTTCCATTGGCGCCGGAACCGGCAACTGACATTCCTATTTTCTGTTGTGTTGTAAAAATATTTCACAAAATATGTTCAAGTGCAAAATACGAAAACTGTCAAATCTTCCCTTCTGCATTACCCCAATATTTTGAAAAACTGACCCACTTTCCCTATATTTGATGCGTTTTAGTAAAAATTAGAGCCATGAGCCCCCCTATAATTTTGAAAATTTTACGCCACTAGGTCCATACCTCTAAAAAATAAGTTCCGACGCCACTGTTGAGATCTCAATTTCGACAATAAGTGGAACCTTACCGATTTTTCTTCATATGATACAAAAATAATGGAACTTAATTATGATTTTGACGCTAAATATAGTTTCGAATCACAATTACTAAACCGCGCCAATGACCAAAACGAAACTACATCGCAAACACCATCCCTACACCATTTCTTTTTGCAAATGCCATAGCACACTTCTCTCCATCCCCCAAAGATGGCGCCACCCGAGACCATCCACCCCGAAGCCTTTGCGGACCGAGCCGCCGTGTCTGGCGACGTCCTGTCTGCAGCACACCTGTGCTCTCGGCTCCTACTTCAAGAAAGACGGCAGGCATCACACCCAGAATCAGGTGCTTGCGCACGTGCAAGTGCAACAATCGGTAACTCCGTGTGAACCAGGGGGGGGGGGGGGGATATAGGATCGCTTTTATCTTCAAGTATCTTTCTTTTTCTTGTTCATTTATTTATTCCACCAGCGATTAATGCCTGCTGTAAAGGTCCTGATTTTTTTAACGGCAGTTCGTGGCGATATTATTTTCTTCTGATCCAGTATGCGGCGCTTGTTCTCGTTTTTGAAGATAGGAGAGAAAGAAAAAAGGGTTGCAGTTTGTTTATTGGCGTTTTTGAGAAAGCCAGGTGGCCGGGTGGTTATTATTATTTGTTGTTATTTTGCTTGCTGTAATGAGCCCGACTAATAGTAATAACGCAGAATTAGTTTTCGGGGAAATTTCGGCATGGTATTTATTTTGCTAGGTAATTAATTGTGATCCAGAGAATAACTGGGTGGTTAATGAATAGCGGCTAATAATATATGCAATTCAGAGTGGTTTATTTTAGGAAGCGATGTCACAAATAGAATGCAATATTCTGGGAATTTTTATTACAGAATTTTAAGAATGAGAAGAGAGACAGCCGAACATTTTTCAAATCGGAATTATGAGATTTACGAAGTAAATATTTCAATCGTAAACAGACCGCACGGTACTACACTTATGTCTGAAAGTCCCTTTGAACTGAATAGTGGTAATAAAAATAAAAACACTCGTTGATGATAGAATAGATATTTTACACGATTCTCTTATCTTCAAATTTCATTTTTGAAGTCGTCATAGAAAAATCCTAAGGCATTTCAGGGAGAAGTTGACAGCTTTTATGCACCATCATTCTCTGAAAAAATGTGTAGCAGAAATTTTTCTGAATTTGTATGACTCACTCTTTTTTTTTTTTAAAGAAATAGCAGAAATATTCTTCGCACGGGTTTAAACCGAGAATTGATCTGTACACTTGAATCGGTGAGAAAAACTGCACAAGATCTATGAAATCAAATTGGACTGGTGCCGCTATTCTCCCAGACTCAATTTTACCCTGTTGCGTCTGTTCTTTTTTCAAAATCGGCATAGACATTTTTTTTTTATCATTTACAAAACCCGCTCTGTAGTGAGTGTATCATAAAATCTTTCAACTGCCTTGAAATACCATATCGACTTGAAATTTGGCATACTTATGCAAGCGCTATGAAAAAACGATATTTATCCATAACCATTTCCAATTAACGGGTTTTAAACTCGCGTTACCAGCAACATGGAAATGGTTCTTGTTCAAGTTCGACCTCACAAGCGTTACGAATTTATATTTTTATATGATACTCTATACCTATTTTATATGATACTGATACCCACTAGACCATTATTGTTTGGTGCTGAAATAAAGCCATGGCTTGTCGTTACTGAAAGAAAATATTCAATGAGCTTTTATGACAAAACATCCCATTTTACATCAGAAGTAGACTTAGATGTTTTATTTTTACACTTCAAGTGTAATAATAAGTTTAATTTTATGGCATTACGATAATAAAATTATTCTTGCTCGAAATTCTCATAAAATAAAATAAATATCTGTTCCCATTTCAGGGAGAAGTTGTCAGCTTTTATGCACCATCATTCTCTGAAAAAAATGTGTAGCAGAAATTTTTCTGAATTTGTATGACTCTTTTTTTTAAAAGAAATAGCAGAAATATCTATTCTTTGCACGGGTGTAAGCAAAACGATATATTTTTGGGAATTAATAAAACTATTATTTTTTAAACCAAGGACAATGCATATAGTCATTTGGATTTTCCACCGCAGAATCTTTAAGTATTTTAATATTAAAATGTCGCCATTCTTGAAATAACACCAGTCGCTTGACTTAAGTATAATTTAAAAAGAAGATGTTTCAATTTTGGTTGCTAAAAATCTTTATTTTTTCATTTACTTAAAAAAATTTACTAAATCATAAACGTATATTGTTTATTTATTTTTAAATATTTTATGATTGGCAACATTTTATAATTGTATAACAATGTTGCTCGATATTATTTCTTTTCAAATGGATTTTTTAAAAAATGGATTCTAAAATCGATATAAAGTATTTTACAGAACGAAGTAGAATTTAAAATTCCGAGTCTCAATCGCACATCCTGAGGATGAATAATACAAATATATACATTTTCAGCATTTTATCTCATCAGGAATTTTTGTTTCGCGATACACAGACAGACTGTTTTATTATTATAGATAAATAATAAAACTTAAGGTACAATTAAAATTATTACTCCAAAGTTTTTTAAATTACAATGAAGCACGCTTAAAACGTCTAAACAGTTTTAGATATTTCAGAATGCAATTAAAAAAAATCCTGTTCTACTCACGTGTTAAATACAGAAATTAGTTTATTTTAAAGATCTTCACTATAAAAAATTCAATACCAATCATCAAGTCAAGACGATCAATAAAAATACGTTACTAGTAAACTGCATTATTAATTAATGTTTAATATCTAAAAATACTTTTAATGAGCTAATTGAATTTAAACAAATTTAGAATTGAAGTGAAAAAAAAAAAACGAGATCGTCACTCATCTGTTGTTCAAGTTAATATATATTAATAACAATCACGATGATTTTTTCAGAAAATTTTAAATCGTCAGCATACTTTAAGACATACATTTTGTTTGATAAACCGCAATTGCAAATCTAAAATTGAAAAAAAAAATGACCGTTTGTAATTTATATAAACAATAAAATAATAATAACAACTAAAAAATTGGGGGCGAGGCCCTACTTTATTTTTTCTTTAAAGAAAATAGTCATAATTTTCAATAGTCCCGATTTTCCAAATACAAACGCTCCGTTATAACAAACCCATCCGACCCCTTCTCATACCCCATCTTATTTCTTGATCCATTCCATCTCCGTGCCCCGACCGAACTTCTTGTAATATGTTGGCGCCGGGGGAAAGGCGGTGATGCCGCCACGAAGTCTGGCTCACACCTGTGGTGAGCAAGGCGTCACGTGGTTGATTGGGGAAAGAGAGCCTTCCCTAATATAGGGTGAGCGTCCCCGTTGCCAGGGGCAACCACGCACGTGGTCGCAGATTTCCGGCTGTGGGTTTGCTTGCTTTCGCGGAATCTTCCTTTTGCTCCGTGTTTGTTTTGTGTCGAGGAATTTTGTGGGAAAAAATAATTGAGCCGAAGAATGGTGCGATTTTACACGAATTTTAGTGCGAATTCCTGTTCGGGTTGCAGCTGTGGTAGTCCCCCCACTCCTCCCCCCTGTGAATAAATTATAATATCAATTTATTTCTATTAAAATTATAGGATAACAATATTTTTAATTTAATAGAATTTTTTTTAATGTATTTAATGTACCCCCCCATTATATAAATTGGAGTTAAAAATTAAAAAAATTCAGCTGTCGCAGAAGTTGATTTGCCTATATGGCATTTTTGATCTTTAATTATAGTAAATTAGGATCGGGAGATGTTGAATATTGATTTTCGATATTTTAAATTATTATTGAACATAAAATTTCTACTTAAATTCCAGAAAACAACATTCATATTAATTTTTTTTAAAAATTGGTGAAAAAACTTTAGTGATAATGTCTTTAATATTGTTTGTTACGAAATCCATTTATGTTACATATAATTATTTGTATACAATTTTTTTTCATTTGAGTATCCCACAGCAAAAGCACTTATATCCAATGTATTCGAAAGAAAAAAATATTTTGGCATCAATAGGTACTTTATAAGTTTGGCTTCAATTTTAAAGTATAAAAAAGAAGCAAAACACGTTATTTAATAATAAAAATTCAAAAAAAAAGAAGTCACTCGGGAACAAAAGTAGCTATATCCCCACTATCCACTCTTTACATAGATGAAAAAGCAGTTATAACCAGCGTCAGGACGGGGTATCAGGATATAAACTGATAAACTTTAGGGGGATTCATTCCGACACTATAACTCCCCGCAAATGGCTCGCTTTTCCTTAATATGATCTCGTTCGATGGGAAATCAGGCGCCGATGCGCGTACAATTTTGAAATAAAATACGCTCGGGGCTTTTCTGAGCCCCACCTCTTCAAATATAATAGCTTATTTATATTTCTTCTGTTATTAACCAATTCCTATTTCCATAATATGTTGAAATGACATTCACGTAAAACCTTTCTGGTCGTGCTCTGACACGGACACACCCAATTTATTTTTTTATTTCTAAAACTGTTCATATTTTTCTTATTGTTTCAAATCAATGTTTCGTATTTTAAAAAAAAATAATTATGAAAAGAATTCTCTTCAATCCAATCAGGTGAGATATTTTGACAGCTAGTAACAAAATAGGAAATATAATATATAGTATAATCTTATTAATTTTTTTTTAGTTCCACACAGACATTTTTTTTATCATATTTTAATTAAAATCGTTAGTCTTTATTGTTTGGTACCCTAAAAGTATTTTTAAATAAAACACATTTCGCTGTTGGCTTCGTGTTTTTTTTTGGGGGGGGGGGGGGGGGGGGGGGGGAATTCCCTTTCTCTAAAAGGCATTTATTTATTTTATTATTGAATGTTTATATCATACTGTGTACACCAGATATTTTTATATAAAAGAATATGCATAGAAATGAAATAATTAATATTCGGATAATGATTCAACACCAACTCAGCAACAACAACAAAAAAGTCAGCATAAAACCTTCATCATACGTTGAGGAATTGAAAGTTTTATAAAGGATATTGAAACAAAAAGCTGCAGCTATTTATTTTTAAGTTTTTAAATTTCATGCATTTTCACTTCAATAATTTCAATGCTTCAAAATGGAAGGGTTGTATGCTGACTTTTTTGCAGGGAAAAGGAGGGGAGGAGGGGTTAGTTTGAAAACCATTCATATAAAAAGTAAGCTCTGCCATTTTTTTTTATAATCCTATGTGAATAAAATAATCTTTCCAAATAATAAACATCATGGTCGCCGCCACTAAAGGGGGGGCAGGTATTATGTCTACCTATTCTGTCGGTCGCCACACCTTTGCGGTCTGGCGCCAACTTTCTCTTGTTTGTCGTCGTCTGCGCTTTCTCCACGCGCAACAACACCAAGGAGCGATTTAAGAAAGAGGGGGGGGGGGGGGGGGTACACAATGGAAGTTATTCCGAAGAATTGTGTTTGATATTTTCCGTTTGGTCGCACCCTGGGGGGTTGACGCCAATCGACGATAATAGCGCCTTGATGACCGAAGGGGAAATGTTCTCGGAACGTGAAATGGGCGCATTTTTGGGTTTATTTTATTTTTCCAGTCATAGGGGATTGATAAATTAGTAGTCGATGTTTTTTTAATGAAATCATAATGGTCAACCTTCATTTCTAAATTAAATAATTTGCAAAAAGGGATTAATTGCAAAGGTTCCACTGCACAAAATACTAGTTTTAAAACACACCCAGTATATGAAGTAAGTAGTGTATAGCAAGTTATGTTGCAGTAAATGAACCCTGGGAAAGTTTAAATATTTTTTTTGGCGTGATCTACATGAGATAAAATCGTGTGTTATAAAGCAATGAAAGAATGGGACGTGGAACCAGCGGCGTCAAACATTATCAAATTTTTTTTACGCGAGGCTCTTGTTTGTGACAGTCACTTATCCTAAACGATATAACGAATTTTTATTATCCAGATGTCATTTGAAAGTGAGTGACCGGTAGATGTGCCAAAACAATAAAATATTAAGCAATTAATCAATTTATTATGCTTTAAAATACACGAAAAGTTATCATCCTGGCGCCAGGTACATATCAAAATTTGAACTACAGTAAAATGACTTTGTCAAACGTGCTGAATTCAATTAAAACGCAGGAAAGCCATTGGAGGTTGCATAGCATTCCCCCGGGTGTTGACAATTTTTAACGAGTAGTTAAACTTACGTTTATAAGGATATTTTAAGAGATATCCTTTTAAAAGGATGTAAATATTAGCTTTGTATAATTTAAAATACGATTATTATTTATTATGTTCGAATCAAAAATGCGATCGGATACGTAAAAGTGGCAATCTGTACCCGACTGCTAATTCTAACGTTTGTAGCTTCATAAAATACTAAATGTTTGGGTGCTGGGGGAACTCATTAGGATATGCATAATATATTTTTAACGATGTTTCTGCAACAATTCTTTTAAACGCATTGTTAAGCAAACCGCTGACAGGGACCGATTTACAAGTTTAGGGGCCCAGGGCAAAAGAACATTTGGAGATCCCTCGACGTGCATTAAAATAAAACTGCTAGAATGTGATGCGAAAGATGACACGCATCAATGATTTGATTGAATAAAATAGAAGTTTTGCATAAAAAAAAAGTATTGATTTAAAAAAAATATTAGTTTAGTAAATTTATTTGTAACTTTTTTACATTTTATAGCTCTTGGTGAAAATTTTTAAGTCTCCTAAAAGGTGGGGAAGGAGTCCTGGGCAAGTTCTCCGAATGCCCTGCTGTAAATCAGTCTCTGACCGTTAATAATTATGAGATTCGTCAGTCCACCGGGAAATTATTTTTCTTTTGTTCGCTTGTTAACTCTCTAGTGCATAATAGTGCAGCAAATATGCTCCACAACTTTAAAATGACCACTGGTTGCATCTATGGAGTTTTATGTTAACTATCATAGACACACGTACGGAAGCATATGTCTAATACTTATAACCGCCGCTAGGTCCCTTTTCTTTATAAAAATGATTGTGATAAAGGCAATCAGTTGATTCGAGGTCTGTTGTTCTAAAACTGGCTCGCGAAGGTGAAGTTTTCGAAGATTGTTTTATTACTTATAAGTATAATCTGGCTCTACAAACAATCCTAGCTAACACCAGAGGTGTGTAGATTATATTGAACTAAATTTTCAAACTTTTTGAAAATTACTTTAGTAATTACACATGAAGTTGAATATACGCTACACAATGGTTTTAATTAAATAGGTGTTTAGGATTTTTTGTATATTTTTTCAGCGGTCCATTGACAAAAGGAAAACGAAAAAAAATATTTAATTAAAAATGAAAAAATTATGCACTAAAGAGTTAAAATTCGTCAAGTGAGGGATCTAAACTATCGAAATAATATATAGTTTTAGCTATATATATAGTTAGACATATATATAGTTTTAGCTATATATATAGTTAGACATATATATAGTTTTAGCTATATATAGTTTAAACTATAGTTTTAGCATGTCCTCTATCTTCCCTTCAGAAAAATGATATGAATGCTAGAAAAATATGAATATAGCAGCTCGCTCAGTAGCAAATCGAAAATTAGCTGGATCCAAAAATAATATTTTTTTAAATTTGCTTACGAATTAGTATATTAATTTACAAAATCAATTGTACATTAGTAAAACACTGTTAAACTATCCGTTTCGTTGTCAAACATTTATTTGAAATTTTCAATGATTTAGTTAAGTTTTATAGTTGTAACAGAAAAAAAGTGATTTAAATTGCTCATCGCTTGTTATGAGGGAAAGTTCTTGATATGTTAGCAAAATTAAATTACCAATCCCTCTTTGACGTGTTATGTAGTTTTGATGATTAATGAATACCAATAAATTGGATATTGGTATCCGCTAGATATTTTTTATTTTAAACTATTCCATAAACTTATGCAAAGAACTAAAATCTCGAAACTTAAGAATCACGTGGCATGTAATCCTTTTAACACATAACCATTTTAAAGAATTTTTTTGTTATTCTAAATAACCCCCCAACCACTAATGAACATCCTATTGCCAAAGTATTGGTTTCTACATACAGACAAAAATGCAGACAAATCCCGCCCCTCATAAACCACGAGCCCTTTCCAAACCAATAATAAACAGAACAACATAGTTCTACGTATGCTCATATTTGGCAAATAATCGCTGATTCGGCTTCATTTAATAAATTCATAATTATATAATTTATTTTTTAAGTTAAAAAATCCAACTTAATAACAATAATTGGATGCAAAGTGTACTAAAATAGTTAAGTTTTAAAAACTAATATGCATAAATCATAAAATTTGAGAAATATAGCGAAATTTATTAAAATGTGGCGATTTGTAATGTTTAGTTGGCGTTCCCCGAGTCGGCAACCCTGCCGTCCGAGGGTGTGTTCCCACTCGTCGACTGGCGCCACGCAGCCGCCAACACTCCCCCACCACGTGTCGGAGGGTCAAAAGATCGCCAAATTATCAACAGTTAGCTCCACTTGTCGTTTGCTCTAGCCGATCTCCCCCCTCCCCTCCCTCCCGATCTTGTCCCACTTCGTTCCTGCAGGTGTGGATCAGACTATCCGGCACCTCGGCGTTCGTCTGCGTAAACTTCTCTCCGAGATTCCTTCTCGCTTTGATTTGCGTTCGTTCCCACGGACTATTGGCGACATCTTTTTTTGCTTGTTGGCTTGTTTCGCGTGGAATGCGGAGTGAGTGTGTAACAGGTGGGATGGGTGTAGTGAACTGAGCTGAAGCGTTGATTGCCTCGTTATTAGTTTTTTTTTTGTGTGTACAGGTGTTGAGTGAGTGAATAGGGATGCCAATTTGTGAGCAAATCCATAGGAATTTTTGTTCAGCCAGTGTTCTTAATTTATGCTTAGTTCGGATTGGAGTTCATAGGCGTAGCCTACAATTTTGGGTGCTTTTCCAAATAAGTAGATCAAGAACAGGGGAAGGGGGCTCAAGCCTCATTGAGTATTCTTAAAATCGCACAAACATTCATTTTATTTAAATTAAGAGTAATTAGATAGAAACAAATATTTTAAAAATTACTAACTGAAGTAAGAATTTTACTTATAAATAAAGCAGTACATCAGATAATGTAGGGTATGTTTCTTTGAGGAATAAAATATTTTACAGTACATATACCTTTATGATGAATTTTTTTTATCAATTTCATCGATATCAGTACACAAGTGCACTAATTCAATTTATTGCAATCGGTTAAAATTTAGTTGGCTTTCTTACACTTTTCTTCTATTTATTAAAAAAAGAGAGAGAACTAACAAAATATTATATTCGCCTATCATAAGAAAAATATTTTGAAACATTCCCCAGATAAAAACATTCAAACCAATTTTATCTAATTTCGCAATCAACATCTTAACAAATTTTAAGCTTTGACTTCAAAGCTTTGACTCCCCTAAATTTGCAAGATCCCCTAAAATATTTATTTTCAGATTTCTAGTTTAGGAAAAAAAAAAACGATAAACCTTTCTAAAAAATTGTAATAAATGAAATGTTTCGGAAAACAAACCTTTCCAAAAAATTATAATAAATTAAATGTTTAGGGAAAAAAAACGGTAAACCTTTCTAAAAAATTGTAATAAATGAAATGTTTCGGAAAAAAAACCTTTCCAAAAAATTATAATAAATTAAATGTTTAGGGAAAAAAAACGGTAAACCTTTCCAAAAAAAATTATAATAAATGAAATATTTTAGGAGGGGAAATGAGAAATCTTTCTAAAAAATTATAATAAATTAAATGTTTAGGAAAAAAAAACCTTTCCAAAAAATTATAATAAATTAAATGTTTAGAGAAAAAACCGATAAACCTTTCCAAAAAATTATAATAAATTAAATGTTTAGGGAAAAGAACGATAAACCTTTCCAAAAAAATTATAATAAATTAAATATTTTGTGGGGGGAGGGGAAATGATAAATCTTTCTAAAAAATTATAATAAATTAAATGTTTAGGGAAAAGAACGATAAACCTTTCCAAAAAAATTATAATAAATTAAATATTTTGTGGGGGGGGGGGGGGGGAAATGATAAATCTTTCCAAAAAATTATAATAAATTAAATGTTTAGGGAAAAGAACGATAAACCTTTCCAAAAAAATTATAATAAATTAAATATTTTGTGGGGGGGGGGAAATGATAAATCTTTCTAAAAAATTATAATAAATGAAATGTTTAGGGAAAAAAACGATAAACCTTTCCAAAAAATTATAATAAATGAAATATTTTGGGGGGGAAATGATAAATCTTTCTAAAAAATTATAATAAATGAAATGTTTAGGGAAAAAAACGATAAACCTTTCCAAAAAAAATTATAATAAATGAAATATTTTGGGGGGGAAATGATAAATTTTTCTAAAAAATAATAATAAATGAAATGTTTAGAAAAAAAAACCTTTCCAAAAAACTATAATAAATTAAATGTTTAGGGAAAAAACCGTTAAACCTTTCCAAAAAATTATAATAATTGAAATGTTTAGAGAAAAAACCGATAAACCTTTCCAAGAAATTATAATAAATCAAATGTTTAGAAAAAAAAACCTTTCCAAAAAATTATACTAAATAAAATGTTTAGGGGAAAAAACGATAAACCTTATTTACAGTAAATTATAATAAATGAAATGCTTGGGAATAAGAACAAGTTTGAGTAAAAAAGAGTGTTTATGGAATTTGTAATGGGGATAACTGATGGATGCATCCCCCTGGAATTGCGTATGTTGGAGTTGTTCGTATAACTTTACACTTTTGAGAATTTGTAATTGAGATTTACTAATTTATGTTTAACCGACAGATATTTATTATTTTTCCCTCTTTAAGGGAAAAGGGCCATTGCGCTAATTTGAAGTAAAAAAAAGTATTTAGACAATAGACATTTCACTTTGCATACATTTAAAAAAAACAATCGGATATTGTATTTTAATAATTGCATTGTTAAGATTGCCAGATTAATTTTGTATATCAATTTCAGGAGCATTCAGCACAAGTTAAGTAATCTGTGTTTATCGAAAAGGCACAATGTTCGACTCAAAAATAAGTTGGGTTTCAAATTTAATTTATAAATAATCATAAAATGCAAACACAAATTATAATTAATCCCGATCGTTACTTTTCATGTAAGTTCTTTCGAATTTATGCTTTACCATTAAATACTAAATATACACTTTAAATACCATTACCATTAATACCAACTCTATACTTTACCATTAAATACTAACTATACACTTTAAATACCATTACCATTAATACCAACTCTATACTTTACCATTAAAAACTCGATGGCCCCCTTTTCTCCACTTCTACAAATATTCGATAAAATAAAATTTACAGTAAATAATCTTACCTATCATCTGAATTTTAGAACTTTCCAATTGTCATTAAAATTACGTAGGAATCTAAAAGAAATCGAACTTTTTTTTCGTTTGTTCGACGGAGTATTGGAACGCTACAATATTCCACACACATGTGCCTACATAATAATATGATATTTTGACTTAATTTAAAAATGCTAAACGATTTATATCTTTCTAAAACATTAATTAGAATAACTGAATTTAATAGAACGCAAAAAAGAAAAAAGTTAAATAAATAGAAATGCGCACACACAAGATCGTACGATGCAAGTAATTTAATGTATTCGTTACGAACAATTCCCCTTATATGCATTTATTACATCAAAAATGCCTAGGCAAAGTAGATAACGTATAAAAGATGGAATAAAAGAATTCGTTTATTTCATACTTTGCCTGAAATCACCAAGCATCCATTCTATAGAATGCCTTTCGCACTTTGCCAGTAACATATACAAAAGCTATTATCTTGATGTTAAAGTTTTAAGACTTTTGTTATAATGTGACTTAATCCGCTCTATTTTTTAAACAAATCATATTCTTTTCGCGGAAATTTAAATTAAAAAAAAATCGTCTGATTTCCCATTGAACTTATGCCGTTTTTTCTTCGCATAAAAAAAAGTTCTTATGCGACTTGCTGCCAAACGATACGGGCGGTGCGTCCTGCTGTACTACAGCCGGATCCTATGTTATTGAATTTGAATGAATGGCCCGCGAGTGGTTTTGATGGAAGAAATTCCTCCTTCCAATAAGCGAGAGGAGACAGGAAGTCTGCCTCACAGCTGGGCGACCCAACGCTGACCTCGCGCTGCCTTCCAGGGAGGACATTTTCTGCCGCTGTTTATTCGGGGCACGTGACCCTTTTGAGAGACGTCCTTTCAAGGCTACAAAGAGCATTCAGAGAGAGCCCATTGGGAAATGTCATCGCTACGTCAATACTGGCCATAACCGCAACCTGTCCGGCTAATTGCTATTTATCGTTTGCTGACTGGATATGGGACAGGGAGGAAAATATTGGAATGCATTTCGAATGGAAATCAAAGCTCTGACTTTTTTCTTTCTTCCCTTCTCACTGGTTTTAGTGCACGATTTTTTTTATCTAGTAGTAAAAAAGCTCGTTTGTGAACTTTTTAAACTCGTTTGTGATATTTTTAACAGTAGATGTATGAAAAAATACATTTATGCAAAATTTAGAATTATTTACAAATTGAGAGATTTGAATAAATATCAAACACTTATTTACTTATTATGTTTGCGTGAAATGCCAATACAGCAGATAATAGAAATAGGGTTGGCCATTGCCGTTACACAAGAAATGTCACAAAAATACACAAGAACAAGGGGTCGAAACAAGAAATTTCCCAACTGAACGATTCGAAATTCTCAACTCAACAGTGCTGAAAATTCCCAGTTCCAACTTATCGACATTTTTCATCTTTTTTTATATATATGTTTTAGTAATTATTAAACAGTTCTCTCACAAGCCTTCATTTGTTGTACCCATATTTCAATGCAGTGTCCGTTCTGAGGCATAATTTAAATGTAATCCTTATAAGTTGGGCAATTTCTAATCTTCCATAGTTTTCAATTGTTAACAATATTAATTTTTTTTTATGCATAAATTTTCCCAACTCGGGGTTTTTATAAGTTGAAATTCCCAACTTTCAGGGTTTCCAGATTATTGGGGAGGGAATGGGGGGGATCGGTCATCAACAAAGATCACGCCAAGAAAAGGAATAAAAATACTCAATACCTCACGTTAAACTTGTGAAGGAAAGGGAGCGTTCATTAAAGACATCGCATCTTTGGGGGAAAGGGTCTATTATGCATGACATGGGGATGAGTACGGCTACGGGGTGTCACTCAGAGTCCCTCTTAGGGGTGTGCAACACGTGCAACCGCTCATAAGAGAAAATACACAAAATGAGAATGTCACAACTTTTTATGTAATTTTTTTTTACTTGACATGTCTTTAAAATCAGCTGTCATGAGGTATGTTACTCCATTCTGTGATCCATTCCAACAGTATAACTCTATGACAAACAGCACGTCTGACAAAAATGAGTTATATAGTTAAATGTGAGTAATTTAAATTATAATGACATGTTTATTAATAATTCAAAAGTCGTATAAATGCAGTTGTTTGTGAGACTCTTTTTTAAATCATTAGTAGACAGGACATCCAGCAGTTTTAGGAATAATTTCGAAATGATAATTTGGCATTTTTTGAAGACATAAATTAAAATAATTTTAAGTTTATTATTTACTTTTTATTTAATGGTTTGTAAATTCTGTAATCATAGATCAACATTATAATTTTTCCTAATTTCAGAAAAGGTTAACCTTTTTCCCAACCATTTACAAAATCCCGAAATGCTTAAAACATATTTATTTTAACATTTTTTCTTGGATTTACAAGAAAAAAAAGGACAAAGTATGAATCAGCCCAATCGGAAACATAAATATATAGTTCAGAATTTATATTTATAAAAGAATGCGATATTTTCCAGAAATAGGTAAGGAAAAAGCGAAACAGAAACTAACAGACTTGTTTTCATTTTAAGAGATATATCGGTAGCGCCATCTATTAGTGAAAATATAAATATTTAATCTTATTCGGTTATGGTCCCAATTAACGAGGCTGCGATAACATAAAAAACGAAAATGGAAACTTGATACTCCCTAAGATCAAGTCAATCTCCTTAATAAAGTTTTCGTGAAAAAATACTTCTATCTAACTGATTAAAAATATCGCAATTATATTTTTGTGGGAATGATTTTTTTTGGCTAATAAATATATTTAACTGTAACTTCAACTTTAGGCAAAATTCTTATTATTTGTAAACAATGTGAACAATATGAATGGTTCTGATACATATGAAATTAAATTTACTGTTTCACTATAGATTATATATTGTGTCCAATAAATTATCGTCTGATAGTTTTGATTTAGTTTGAATGCCACAGAACATTTAATTTATTATTGCGGTAAGTTGAAAAATCTTTTGACGATGTTACCTTTTTTGTTTGAAGTTATCATTCAGGAAGACATTATTACCTATGGTTCAAACCATCACTCCATTTACAATCATGAAAAACATGATTACGTCAATAGACAAAAAATATTTTTGGTCAATATTCAATTCAATTCAATACATTTTTTACCCATTTTGGGTCAGGTTTACTGTACGGTCACCCTTGGCGCGATTTTTCCGCATTTGGCGATAATTTTTTTTAAATGGCAACCACCCTCCGAAACGACAAGGAATTGCAGAAACCCTATTGGACAACAGTCGCCAAAATGGCGACTTTTGGCGAGATTTTGAAAAAGTCGCCAAGGGTGACCGTACAGTAAACCTTTACCATCAATTCTGAGGTTTAATATAAAATTTTGTAAATTTATCTACTGTACACAGATGAAGTAGGGTTTTCCTCTGTCATAATTTTCTGCCACACTGAGAAACATGAAAAAAATCTAATGGGTCATTACCAATCTAATTGTTGCATTAGTTTTTTTTTTATGAAAGTATTTAAAAAAAAAAGAAACTCCTGATCTGGTAGAAATTTTGTTCGATCACAAGTCAAACTTGCAATTCTTTTTTTATAATCCTAATACTTTAGCAACTGAAATCAGGCCCATGACCTCTTGTGTTACTTGGATCTTAAGCTGTCCTTGCTCTGTAATCAAAGTCGAATTAAAGGTTTAATAAACAAATGAATTTTGATAGAGGGTATAGAAATAGATAGAAGGTATAGTTACACATCATATTTCATTATACTAATTACATTCTCCTTGTAGATCAATTATGGTCCGTCTATCGCTCCTGAGATTGACCCAGGCGGTCATCAAACAAGCTACTTCCACTCCCCCTGACGCTGTCATCCAGCGTCTCCCGCCTCTCCCCTCCCCCAAGGACCTCCTGAGACTGTACAGGATCCGAGCCCAACGGAAGCTGTCCCAGAACTTCTTGCTGGACTCAAGGTTGAACAACAAAATTGTGACCAGGACGGGGAAGGTGAAGGACTGCTACGTCTGTGAGGTGGGGCCTGGACCGGGGAACATTACGCGCAGCATCCTGCTCAACGGGGCAAAGAGCGTGCTGGTGGTGGAGAAGGACCGTCGCTTCTTGCCTGCCTTGGAGGTGATTCTATGTATTTTTTTTGTATTATTTTCAAGGGGATTTTATATATTTGGGGCGGTTAAAGTAATAGTGGCGAGAGGCAAAATAGACTTACACCACTATTACTTTACCCACCTCATTTGTTAAACTTTGTGGTCGTTAGACATGTTTGCTATTAATGTCTTTTTTATGGAACAGTTACACACCCTTCCTGTTCTTTTTATGGAACAGTTAGTTTACAGTTTGCATTAAATTTCATTCACTATTCCTATTCTTCAATGAAAAGGAAAGCATAATTTATCAGACTTGCATGTTATAAAACTTATATTGAATGTCTTAAACCATAATAAATAATAATTTAAATTGCTTTAGAAGTTAATTTTTGCAATTTTAGTACTTGCATATTAAAGCACATAAAAAAAAAAAACGCTTTCTTTTTGCACCCTTCCCTTTTTTTTATTTCCAGTATGAACTCTGCAATTTAATGAAGTTACCATACTTTAAAGTTATAATTCCAATTTAATTTTACCAAGGAAATTCAGAAAATAATCTTTATTTTGTTTCATTTATAAAATTAAATAAATTTTTTATTTGTATTGTCCTTTTCATAGAAAATATTATTAATATAGAGAGTTTGTTTTAAATGCTGAAACTATTTAATAAATGGGTATGTGTTTATTCATAAAGATGTTAAACATTTAAATAATTGGTACTATATTATTTAATTGATGAATATTTATAATCTAGCAATAGATTAAACAGTGCATGAAAAAAGAACGTGAATAACGAATTAATACTATTGCTGAGATTCTCTTTTTAATCGAATTCTTGCTCATAAAAGGTATACCAATAGTTATATAATAAATTAAGTTGCAGACAAATCTTATTCACTAAATCTTGTCGCAGACTGTTAACTAGGGTAATTGTCGAATAAAAAAATGTAATCTTTTATTAGGTACATTCATCGTCCACCTTATGTTTAGAGGACGCCTGGTTCTAATCCTTAAACTATTTAGTTTAATTGTTTGTTACAATTTCCAATTCATATTAAGCTGTATGTACCATCCTGTTTAGTCATTAAGTATGGGCTATTAAATGACTGTTGAGAACAGAAACTATCTAACTTTCTTTTGTTATATTAGTGTGAACTTCATATTTGTTCTTGAATTTAATCAAAGAAATGAAGTATTTTGGAGTAAAATATAAAAGTGTTTTTTTGTAATCATTATATACTAATGCAGTTTGATTACTTTGTATAATAGCTTAATCCACACAATTACTAGCTTTTTAATATACTGTGAATTAATAAATTTTACTGATTAACTTTTTTAGTAGTGCATGAACTTGATAATGTTGCCATGTAATAGAAAGTGGCCACTGCATTTTTCAAGTCTAGTGGCCAATCTAGTTCTCAATTTTCATCTTTATTGGAATGATGTATTCATCTTTGAAATCAATAAAAATAATGCAACATTCGTCTTTCTGGCCGCATGTTAGCGTGAAGTTTTTACTTTTGCCGCTTGTCTCAATGACAGTGAATTCTTTTTTCAATTGATAATGATAAACATGATTAACTCTTACAATATTTGTTGGAGAAATTTTTGGTTGGAAAAAATAGGTTTTCAGAAATTTCAGGGGTCTTAACATTTTCTGCACCCTTATGTACCAGTGCAGTGCTAATTGTGCATTCACGTATTAAATAATTTTAACAAAATCATAGTACTCTTTTTTTTTCTTCTTCTGATGCATGCATAGGGTTGTCTTCAATGTGAAAAAATAACATGTATATTAATATTTTCCACTATTTTTATATGTTGGTTTTTACAGCTTCTTGCAGAAGCTTGTGGGGGTCGACTGAAGATCATTTTGGCGGACATCATGGATCTTAGTTTAGAAAACATTTTACCAAAGTGAGTTATTATTTTATTTAGCTTACAATTAATATTTTATTCATTTAACGATATTGGTTTACAATTTTGTTAATTAAAATGGTTTATCAAAATTCTTGTTAATTTTATATCAGAATAGTTTTCTAAATTAAGATAAATATGTTGATACCCATGTAATATACTTTTAAATGAAGTTATATAGAGAACCAGCTAATGAAAGAAAAGTTTTTTATGTTTACGAACGCAGTTCTCTTGTGCAATTTGAAGAACAGGGAACGAAAGACCAGGTCATTATTTTGGTTATTGAGTATTACCTCTCAATCGCAAAGAGCTAATATGTCTCAATTGAAAATATTTTAAAAGCCTTCTTGAAACTCTAGAAAAATCAGGAAATTTTTATCTTAATTTTGAAAGGTAATCTTTTAACTAGGGATGAACCGGATAGTGGTTTTGCCGGATATCGGATATCCGGCGCACATTACAAACCGGATATCGGATATCCGAACTGGATTTTGCCGGATATCCGATCGGATATCCGGCAGTTTCTTTTTTATGAAAATATATTCTCATACACACTAGAAAAAACGAAAATCGGTCAAAAATTACAAAATATTTTTTTATTCTAAATTATGCCCCAATTCCTTACCTTTTAGGTGATACCAAGATTGAATAAACATTCACAAAACTTTTTTATTTACAAAGGGTTATTCTAGGGTGCTGCTAGAAATGGGCGTATGTTTTGTACACTTTAAACTCAATTTCTGAATAATTGTATTTTTACCATATGCCCTTTCATTCCAAACATGAAAACTCAAGTTTGCTTAAACTTTTGAGAAATTTATTTTTATTTCAACTTTATATTAGTTGTGAGATGTTATAAACCTCCACCATAGCGCTTCGTTAAAAAAAAAATGTAATAGAATTTTAAAGTTAAAAACGAGAAAAATTCAAGGGAGAATCTGCACACTGTTAATACATTGGTAAAATTTTCAGGAAAATACTTAAAGCAAAGATAATTCACCGCCACAAAAAAAAAACTTCGATGTTTTATTCATCCGGATATCCGGCTTGGTAAATCGGATATCCGGCATTTTACTTCCGGATATCGGATAGTTACCGGATAGTTAAAAATCAGCCGGATAGGCCGGATACCGGATAGTTACCGGATATCCGTTTCATCCCTACTTTTAACACTATTTTTCATTTAAATATTTAGAATTTTTTTACCTCTCTTCGGATTTATTTCTATTCTAGATGTATAAATTAATCAATTCAATCTGTTACATTTGCAGGGAGTTGGGTCGTGCATGGAATGCCTACCCACCCCCACTGTACATCATGGGCAACCTCCCCTTCAACATCTCAACTCCGCTCATCATCAAGTGGCTGAGGCAGTGCTCCACACACACCGGGCCCTTCGTGCATGGGCGCACACAGCTCACTCTAACATTTCAGCTGGAAGTTGGAAACAGGATAGTGTCGAAACCTGGTGCCCGGGACAGATGTCGGCTGTCTGTCATATGCCAGTACCTGTGCCATGTCGACAGCTTATTCACAATACCAGGTAGGCAGGCTCATAGAAATCTCTTGTTGAATATTGTACAAAATCACAGTAACACACAGGTTGAATAATTTTTCTAATTTTGTGTGAGCTCTTTCATGTACTTACATGCTAAATGGGTTGGTTAAACAAGAATTTACGTTACCTCATAAGTAATATAATATTGAAGCATAATTGCTAAGTTGGTTTTATACTAAATTAAATAATTATTTTCCAATGTATTATTTTCATGTTTTTTTTAACTTAAAATTCTTATGTATAAATCACCTCACTTTTTGTTTTTCGTTTCTTTTGTATCTCATATAACTTACTCAGATGTTCTCTTTCTATCTTGTATGGTCCTTTGTTGCTGGGAGTCCATTAAGGCATGTACATTAAAAAAAAAAAGTTGACCCCCCCTCACTCCGTGTTTATTCTTTTCGCATGCACAGTTCTCCCTCACTACGATTCCTATTGGATGAAACTATAGTATTAACTAAATAATAACTAATTAAAATTTAAAAATTCTGGCTCTCAGGTGAACATTTACAGGTTGAATAGTACTTATGTTTAAAAATTCACTTTACGTACACAGGAAGTAATTGTATTTCGTGTGCCACAGACAGACTATCTTTCTTTTAATATAGAAACTGTATGATCCTGCATTACTGCGAATTCGTTAGAGCATATAGATTAAAAAATAGAGTTTATCCCCTCGGGTTTTGAACCTTCAACCAATCCCCTAATATAATTGTTTCACCTTAGACTTCACAAAAGAATTAACGAAGAAAAATAAAATTAAAAAAAATTACACATAAAAGTAATTATAATATTTAATTAAAAAAGAGTCTTTAAATACAGTTATGGGAAAAAAAATAAGTGCACATATGATCAGGGTTAATAGTATATAATTAATATAAAAATTTAAATTATTTTGATGGAAATTTAATAAAAAGAAAAATTGTTTTTTTAGCGAAAAACAAAACATATAATAAAAATTATCTGAACTAATTTTGAATGAACTACACAAAAAATATTAGCAAAATTGAAAAAAAAAATAGAAACCAAACATAGATAGCGCCAAGTATACCCACATTACAGCACTAAATTTTCTTATAGATGGAAGCTTTAAATATTAATAAATAACTATTAGCTTTAAATTAAAAAATAACTAACTAAAATTTATAAGTTCTGGCAATCACCTGCACAATTAAAGGTTAAATAGTACTTTGAAAATTTCAGAAATTTCCGTACACAGGAAGTAGGGGTTTTGCTTGCTACAGACAGACTCTTTATTTTATTATTATAGATTAGAGATAATTTTCACCTTGCAATTAGGTACTTGTTGAGTAAGTTGAAAAATCATCCTTGGAACTTCTCTATGTTACTACTTTTCTTCATGCTGTAAAATAATGATAGTATAAAATGCTTGCCTAACCACATGTTTGATTTTTGATATGTTTATTTGGGCATGTAGCATAGACTTGAAGTGGCCATTACTTATTATCTCCTCCTCAGTAAGAACATGACCATGTGATGATAGTAGCAATGCTTAGATCGATGTAATTTGTGTTAACCCTCACACACAGGGATGAACAAAATATCCAATCTGGAAGTTGGTTTTCACTACAGAAAAATTTAAATTATATTTCCAATGCATTCCTTTTTTACTAAAATAATTTTCTTAATGAAGAATTTCAAAAGTTCACATAAGGCTTTACATTTGAAAAATGTGAGAGTTTTTTTAATGTGATCTTTTAAATTATGTAGTGCTTGCAAAACTGAGGATAAACAAATAGACATGCATGTTCATATCCTTAAGACTTTTTTTGTTTGTATGTATGTGTTTGGTTCCTTATCCTGCATGAAATATTATTTATTATTTTGGTGTCAAATATTTTATGCGTAAATTCACAAAAATGACAAACTTTTAAATATATATTAAGATATGAATATAAAGGCATAGAATTCATATTAAATTACTTATTTATTATTTGTCTTCCAGGGAAGGCTTTTTTTCCTAAACCTGAAGTGGATGTTTCTGTTGTGAAGTTCACTCCCAGAATACGTCCTCTGATCGATCAGCCTTTTGATATTGTGAATAAAGTGATCACAGTTATATTTCACCATCGACAAAAATATTGTCGTTATGGCATTGTGTAAGTGTATTTAATCTTACTATATGTATGTCAATGGTTCCTACTTCTTGGGTGTACATAATACTTATTATTCATGAGAGTGTCAAAGTGGTCCTTTGAAGTACTGTTCAAACACGAAGATTTTTCGTTTTCTTTCTCACAGATAACAGGCATTATTTTAGATGTATATATAAAATATATCTAAGTAGGTCATACAAATGTATTAGCTATAAAAAATACAAAACGTCATGCATGTGGTACCCCTATTATGTTAATTTCCTCGGAAAAAGTATGAAATTTTTTTTTTCTGTGTTTGGTGGGGCCATTGTCAGTTGGAAGTTAGATGAATGAAATATTAATAACTTCAAAATGAAATATTAATATACACCCTTCCTTTTGAGGCGTCGAGGAGGTGTTACTTTTATTTCTACCCTCATTTTTAAACATACTGCTTCGACAAAGAATATCAATATTCAAGCTGAAATATCACATTTATTTTTTAACCGACTGCCCAGCGCGCTCACCAAAACTCCAAAAAAACCCTCCAAAATAAAACCGCAAGAAAATTTAAATTAAAACCACCAACGCGCGCCAAGTCGAGAGGTTATAGATTCGACCTGTATGTATTTTTTTTTTTTATGTATGTGCGCGCGGGATTTCGATTCTACTTCAGATATTTGGACAATTTTTTTTTGTTGGATAGGGGATGTTTCAAAGGGGAGCAATTTGAAAAAAATATCCGGTTATCCGGGATTTAACTATCCGGATTTCTTAATTAACCGGACCGTTTAAAAAAAATGTCGTCCGATTTCGAAAATTCTTTTTTTGTTGGATAGAGAAAAATCCACTTAGGCAAAATCTGCAAAAAAATAATCGATTATCCGGCTGTTATATATCCGAAAATGCCGATTAACCGGAGTTTTTTAAAACAATTTATCCGATTTCAAAATATTTTCATTGTTTAACGGAAGTTGTACAACAATGACATTTCGTTTAACATGCATTTATTGGCTTTGTTTACATTGTTGAGCACAAGTTGCTACTAGAATTTCTTGGTGAATAGGGGGCGAAGCCCCCTGCTAAATTAAAAACTAAAAAGGGAAAAATAAAATAATCTTTCTAAAAAAAGGAAAACCGACTTTAAGAAAAATGCGCTAAAATGTAAAAAATAATTTTTAATCTTACGAATGAGTTGACAAAATTGAATTATTGAATATCAATTTTATACGTAGTACAACTTTTGGAAGTTGGTGCCAATTTACAAAAATCATACCTAAATTTTGGCACCAATTTCAAAAAGTTGTACTAAGTATAAAATTGATATTCAATAATTCAATTTTGTGAACTCATTCGTAAGATTAAAAATTATTTTTTACTTTTTAGCGCATTTTTCTTAAAGTCGGTTTTTCTTTTTTTAGAAAGATTATTTTATTTCAAGTATGACAGACTGTTTAGTAATTTGAAATATTATATCAATTACTAAGGAAATATAATTTTAAAACAGTAAACTTAATTATTTAATAAATAAATATGTTGCTTAATTCCTAAATTGCATTGAATATCTAAATTGTATTGAGTGCTTTTTAGAGGGTGGTGATTTGTACTTTATTCCAGGGCCATTTAAAGGTTGGAAATCACTGATGCACATCAATGTGCCTATTAATTTATTGTTTATCTATTTATTGTCTTTCAATTTATATAATTTAAAAAAAAATTGTATAGACTATTTGAGGTATTTTTATTCAATATAGGCCCCTTAAGTCAGTAGTTCTCAAATTATGGTTCATAGATTAGTTTTCAGTATTAGAATATAAAATGGTCCTCCAAGTTAATGTGTAATCACTAAGATGTTTTCATTGTGTTTTTTGAAAAATGCAAGCTTCGTATGTAATGTGTACATATAATTTGACGATGATAATAAAGATGCATAATTTAAAATGGTATTGTGTATTCTAGTATGAATATAAAGTGTGGATCCTGTGATATATTGAATTCAATGTATCCATTCTCATAGGTAATTAGTATCATACCTGTGCGCTTGGAAGTTTGCTCTTGTTCCAAGATCCATTGGCAGTTTGGAGAAAAATGGTTTCAGTTTGAAGCTGGTTTTTTTTTAAGTTTAATCTTTTTGCAATTTTATGGAAATCGCAAAATTATCTGATTTGGAGGGTTAGAGAAGCCTGACGACATTAGTTTCTATTTCATTTAGAAGTTTAAAATTGATATTTTCAACTTTAAAACATGTTTAAGTTGATATTGGCCCTTCTAGTTCCAAGACACAGATATGATGTTGTATCAAATGAAAACTTAAATTTAAAAGTGTTAATTTTAGGAATTATACTAAAACCGAAAATATGTTAGAGTAAAATTTTAGATATGTAATTCGAATATTTTACCCGTTCCAGTTTATTTTGATAGGTAACTTATTGTATACTTGCTAAATATTTTTTGTTTATTAATTTTAGAAACCTATTTCCTGAAGATAGAACAGATTTAGTCGAAGAGCTGATTACAAAGGCCAAAATTAACCCGGAGAAAAGACCCTATGAATTAGAAATGGAGGAATTCAAAGCACTTTGCGATGTATATAGTGAAATTTGTGAAAAAAACAAAGGCATTGCAGTTTACCAGTATCAGTTAAAAAAATCCATGCTTTCCGAAGATGTATATTCACTCTCTGAAAATGAAGAGTTTCTACCTGAGGATGCAGATTCACTTTTAGATGATGAAAATGTCGATTGTAAATAATATGTTTGTGTATATATAATAAATGAAGAGATGTTATATGATAAAGAGTTTTAAATGTTGTCTATTCTTTAAGTAAGAAAAGTCATAACTAATAATTTTTTTGAAATTTTTTGCATAAGTTTCAGTACTGTTAAATATATGTATTTAATATCGTACAAAGTAACTACTATTAGTATTTCTAAAAATTTCATGATTGGAATGTAGGTTCGGTCTTTGCTAATTTCTAAAATATAGTTTCTACAAAAAATTAAGCAAACAACGTTGCCTTTCCAGGAAATCTTTTTGAATGAAACTAATACACATTTCAAATTGACATAGAATATCAATGATCCCAAATCAAAAATATGTATTAAAGTTTATAGCTTGGTTTTAGTTTTAATAAAATAATACTTTTAAGTTTAATTTTAGATTTTAAACTAAATTTTATTAATGATTACTAAATTATTGGACAAAATTGGTTTTTATCGAGTTAAATCCTTGCTGAATTTACGGGTTAGGCCAACTGATATGTTTCTTTTTAATTGACATACGCACAAATTTTTAATGTTTGGCCATGAATGATGGAGGGAAAGGAATATATGTGTGTCAATGGAGTGGCAAAATGCGAAGAGTGGGAACGGAACATCATTCAAAATAAACACCCTAAAATATTAATTTTTAAAGAATTGTCAGCGAGAAGTGATAAAAACTTCATTACTTTTCAAAATGTTAAATCTATCGGATGTTTTGCTAGTCCGATTTCTAAGAAAGTTTTTACTGCATTTATAGAATAAAAACATTTCGTCGACTACATTTTTCGACTAAAATTTAGATCAAAGCTATATTTAAATGCGTCTTATCGCAAAATATTTTATGTCCTAAGCCATATCAAAATGGGTCACCATCGAAACGCTCTATGATGTCATTAGAATTCGTTTATAGAACCCTTAAACGTTCGGTGATTGGTTGATAAAAATGTCTTGTCTTTCTTATGACGTCATAAAATTGACTTTAGTTTATTAAATAATAAGTTTTATATAAATGAAATTAATAAATTCGTAGTAAAAAAACAAAACAGAAATAGCTAAAAACTTAAAAAATTGTTATAATGTTGAAGAACTATTAACAGAATGACTTTATACCGTATTTATTTGAAGGGCATGGGTTGGGTCTGGGCCTAGAAATTTTGTTTTAAAAATGAAGAAAACAATCAACGTGCGCTTCTCACCTTCGTTTTTTGTTTTTTCTCTAGCTTTTCCTTAGCTAGCTAAGTTTACATTTGGACGTCATCAACGAAGTCTGTTCTTTTACTGAGTGCACGATTTTTACTATTTCGTAATTTTTATTCAACCACCCCAATGAGTTTCATTTTTGCTAATGGAATTTGGTGCCGATTTTGACGACGACTTTTTTGAGAAACCCAAGGAGAGGCAATTGATCGGCCCTGCAAATTATGAGCCCAAAGTTTTCAAGCCATTTGTAAGTAAATATTTCAGGAAATATATTTTTAGACTTAGATATATTAAAAAGCATTTTTAAATTTTGCTTTTCTGTTCACGAGATAGCTAATGGCTCTTATAATACGAAACTTGCCTGCAAATTCCGCTACATGTAAGTGTTTTGTATATCTTGTACTTTCCTTATTTTTAATCATTAAGATAGCTCTTACGTTCAATTTAATTGTCTAAGAGCAATTATATTTAGATTCGGAAATGTGAAAATCGAGATGTATGATGCAATAACGCGAATTAAAGAAACGGTATCTTCCAAAAATATTGTTCATCATAAATAATAAGAAAACAAAAAAATAATTGATAGTATAATATATAATTATTTACTTTGCTCTACTGGTTGTAGATAAACATTTATTTCAACGTTCGTGCATTTAAATTGTATTTAACTTTTCATTTTGTGCAAAATTTGGTAAGTACTGTAATATGATAAAAGGATAACTATTCTAAGTTTTGAATGTCTTCCAATGCTTGAAGCTAAAATTTTCTTACCCTTGTACAATTGAAAAATATCAATTGTCTTGTAAAGGGTTGATGTACCTCATGGAAACTTACTCTAACCAATTTTTGATCTCCATTATTGTTGATAAAATGTCTAGTGTTACCATCCGTGCATGCAACATAAAAAAAAAAATATTTCTAGCTTTAGTTAATCTGATCATAAATAAACAGCTCAGTTTATGTTATTCGGTTAATTCCTAGAACACAGTACTCCCACCAGATGCGACAGTCGGCTACAATTGGTGAGTGTTAAAAGTTTATATTTTGGCAACCTTGCAGGGGAAAAGTGGAATTTTTTAATTGGCAACAAAACCAGTTTTTGTCGCCATGAAAATGTTAGCGTTACCAATACCGCCAATTTTCAAAATCGTGGCATGGGCACCTTCTTAACACCTCCATATAGCCCCACCCACTGCACAATTATTTTACCATCTTGAAAGTCTACTTCCACCTCATCCCAGTGCAGCTCTAGTGCGACGTTAATTAACAAAACCAATCCACCTCATCCCAAACAATACGACTTTTATACGAAAAAAAATCTCATTTCGAAAATAGCTTCAAATATCAGTTATACATCATATAATATTCATTCATCAAGTACAGGATATTATTATGAATTAGAAAAAAATCATGAATGGAATGACATGAACTACGTGACAGGAGTCTGACATTTTGGCTTCACTTTGACGTTAGCGAGAGTTGTATGACTCTTCGACTTCAAAAGATCCATGTATTTTCTTCGAGATAGATATCGAACCGTCGCTAATAGCCTATTGTGCAGCTCTAGTACAATGAAATTAAGCCAAACTTGCATTGCTTATTTTGGTTTTTACTTTTAGTTTAAGCTTAAATTAGTGGTGCACTTAAATCTTTTGTTTTATGTTCACTTAACTTCTCGGAAGTGCACATGTGAACCTAAATCTTTCGTTTTAGGTGCACTTATGCATAATTGTGTGATTTAATTTGGACTTCTTATCGTCATTGATTTTTGTCTAAAAAAAGTGAGGGAATGTTACCTATTGATATATTAATTGTTTAAATTTTGGTATATTCGGAATAATTCAATTAATTCTTAAGGAACAAAGAGCTAGTCTGCAAATTTTGAGGCATAAGTTAGGTCTGAGATATTCAAAATAATTTATTCACCATTTTTAAATAATTCTTTTTAGGTTTCGATTTGGTTTTAACTACTTATATTGTACAATGGACATAGTTATTAATATTTGTTATTCTTGTAAGATTCTGAATTTATTATTTTTATTTGGTACTTAAGTACTAGGTGACATAGATATAAAGTTGAACAGATGGCAATTTTATAAGAAACAAATTTAGATTAGCAAAATGTTATATTTATAAAAAATGCTGTAGTTGCTAATAAAAAAACCTTTTACTGAAAGGAAATTGCAGTATTTTAATCAGATTAAATTTAGTAAATAATGCAATTTATAATTAAAAAAAAAACATAAGTCAAATTGATAACCTTTCTCCTTGGTGCATGATTTGGCGGTTTTAATGTAAAGTTTCTGGTGACTTTATTTTAAAGTTTTGGTGGGCGCGCTGTGCAGTTGGTTAAAAACAATGTGTAATCTATTTTGATATTGATATTCCCATACCCATTTTATTATAGTTCTCCTTCAAATTTTAAGACCCAAATAGACTCCTAATATAATTTTTTTTGAATAATAGAATTATTTATTTGAATAAAATAACATTCAAATTTTTTAGAAAGCCTTTGTGTACCAAATGTGCATACAATTTTCTTTTATTTTCCCTCTGCAAACTTGGAAACAGTTATCATATTTTCAATCTGACTATCTTCAGGCATAGCTTTTGGTTGGGATTTTCTTGATTCAGCAAAAACATAGTAATTTCAGGATTCCTGGAGTATTTGTTTAAGCAAATGATTGTTGCCATATCTTGCATCAAGTGGGTTAGGGCATTAATATTCATTTTAAAATTTCTAGATATGTTTGTTTTTTATGGTATAATAAAATGCTTATCTTTTAGTGACAAGATAAACATATATGCAATTAACAAAAATACCCTGTCTTTATGCTAGGTTATAAACTATGCTATAGGTAAAACTGCGAACGAATGAATAGGTTAAAAGTAGAGATGAATAAGTCCATACCCTAAGTGAAAGGCAAAAAATACTTAATTTTGTTTTTAATAATTATATTTTTTGGGGGGGACAATGGTATTTAATGGGATTGAAGTCTTATAATTTAAAAACAATTTTAAAATTAAGAGTAAAAATTATAGTGTCTTGACAAAAATAAAAAAAATGTCAAGAAATGAGAAGTTGTAATAACTTAGTTTCTTTTCAAAATGAAGTGGATACTTTCTGCACAACTATTTTAACTCTGTACTAATTCTTGAATTTGTAAGTTTGTTTTTACTGAAGGAAAATTTAGTTGATATATATTCCTTTAAATTCATTCCTTTAAAAATGGGGCATGTGTGCAACGAACTGGTAATTGGAGAGTAGGATGGTCCAACAAATACCTTTTTTTTTAATGTTCAAGTGGTAATCCGAAATATTTCTACTCACCCTAAACCTCAAATGTGCCTCCATAATTCAGCTAAATTGAAATATATTTAAGGGTAGCTCAATGCATTTAAAGTTTTGCATTATAATCTTATGTACATACTATTTATAGCAGTGTTCACTCTAGAAATAAAAAGGGGCAGGGCGCTGTTGGCAGTAAAAGGGCACCCCGTGTTTGAAAAAGCACTTCTTGTTTTTAAAAGGGCACTTTCAAAAAAAAGTTTGGTTTGGGCATGGCCACTATTGACACATCGGACCTGTGACCAAATAAAAAAAAGTTCCGATTTGTTGGTTGACATTGCGGTAGAGCTGAATATTGGGCTAGTGTTGACGGTTCGGGGCCTATCTCGAATTTTACATTTAAAAATTGATGTTTTCCAACCAAATCTGTAAGTAGCCCTAATCAGACTCCTTACAAAACTGATAAAGAGGCTACTTAAATCTAAAATTTGGTAAAAAAAAAAATGCATAATCTTGCAAACACGCCCAAAACCATCTACTCTTTAAAAAAATACAGAAAAAAAAATTAGTATTACATATGTGGCACATGCAACCAATACGATTCGTAGAATGCCCTGTGCTCGAAATATCGGAATCATCGCGATTGCACAACACGCGTAGTTTAAAAGGAGTTTGTTTTTCTAATGTCATAATTCACTTAATTCCAATTTACACAAAAAAAAAAATTTAATCCATGCTATTTTTAAAGACAGTTAGGGAAGCAAGGGTGCTTGTGCTTGACTAAAAAGAGCAAGAGGGGCGGAATTTTTTCAAAAGAGGGCAGCATTTTTGAAAAAAGGGGCATGAAGGCGCTATCAAAATGAAAAAAGGGCGGGCAGGGCGGACCGCCCTTCGAAAAACGCCTAGAGTGAACACTGATATCGTATATATGTATATAACACATACATATAATACATACCTAATACATGCAAAAGTCTAACATCTCCCTATTCTTGTTACAGGACACAATATTGAAAAAGTTATTAGGTGTTTCCTTTAACTGGCTGTAGGAGAAGCAGCAGCACACACAATATTACAATGATTGGAAAAGTGAAGGGGTGGGGAATACTACATTTTTATCAAATTTGCATTTCAAAGGGAATTTGTAGAAGAAAATTATTATGAATTTGTGTATTATGTTTTTTCTGTTACAGTAAAAAAACATTCATTAATTCTCAGGATGCCAGATATCTTGTTATGGTAATAAAATATATCTTATATATGAATAAACCAAAAAAATAATGCAATTGCCGTTAAAAATAGGAATTCATTTTACACCATAATATTTAATTATTATATTTTTTGCTGTTCGCTTGGCTCTTCTAAAATCACAATGCTCTGAGCAGTGCTACTCGTCTCACACCTTTTAGAGTGTCACTGGTCATATGATTAATTAGGAAAATAATTATGATTTTTTTATTGTTGTAACTCATTTTCAAATTAAGATATTGTTTGATCACTAATTTATCCTTCTCTCAGTGGTTCATGGAGGTGGATCTGAAGGGAAAGGAGTCCAGCGAGGTGCTGATTGTCTTGAAGCACCAGGCGGACCACCACTATTCCTCCAAGAGTTACGCAAAAGCAGCCGAGGCATACGAGCGTTGCCTGGAGCTGGTGCCGTCCAGCAACGTCACCTGGAAACGGGAGTTCATGGAGAACCTTGCAAGGGCCCACTTGAAGATAGACCAGCCTGAAAAGGCGCTTGAATGGAGCTTCAAGCTGGTAGGTTGTTTTTAACACCGAGAGTAACACTCTAGCCCTCCGATGCCCTCAAGCTGCTTTTATCTCCCCCGTCCATGAGTGAAAGCTTTAAATCCTAGGACGGATCTTCTGCCTTTCTTTTATTCAAGACAGAAAAAATTTACATAATAAAAATAAAGTTAGCCCTTTATGTGGCTGACAATTTGCCAAGGCCAATAAAATGGAACAGAACACATTCATAAAACTTGTTTCTTGTGTTCAATGATGTCACAAAATTGGGAATTTTCTATAACATATCACAGTGGTTCCTAATTAGCATTAAGCCAATGACCCCTAGCTAATACTAATAAATTTTATAATTTCTTTTAATTTTACAGTTTTCATTAAGAATATGGTCACAAATTTACCCAGCAACAGGGCCCCTAGACTGAATATGTGATGTGGGCCCCCCAACTGTCAGGTGGGGGTGGTATGAAATATCCTCCAGAAAAACAATTTCAAGGAGAATCGAAATTTTTTTTAATTTGTATTTAGCAGAACTGCCAATTAAACATTTTTGAGTTCTATGAAATTGGGATTCACTGTTTTTTTTGTAAATCTTTTGACATAATGGTTCAAGGCCTATTTTTAATAAATTTCAACTTAGAAAATGGCTTTTCACCACTACTTTTGATACGTAATTGTCAAATATATTCAAAATGTCACTTTCACGTTGGGAACGGGTCATTTCGAATGCTACATTCTTCCAATAGCGTATCCTCCCAAGTGTAAATTTGTGAAAAAAGTTTGCACACATACATGCCCATCACTTCACAATTACAAGTTATCCACTCAAAAAATCTTCGATCTATCTTCGAAATAACTTTTAACAAAATATAACACCACAATGAGAAGTTTAATTATGCTTAGTCTCTTACTTGTACATTTAACACTCACGAAAACATTGTCATTTGAACCATTTCTACAAAACCAGCATTTAAACATTTTTTCTTTGTAACCCTGCCGGTGGCGGCCCGTGGTCGAAAATGTTGGTGCAGCCGAAATCATGTGAATCCAAAAACCATACATGAACGGAAATTCTTTATTATTCACTACTCAAATCAAAGTTTCCTTTAAATTTTTACGCAATGATAACACGCGAAAAAATGGAAAACACTTACTTATATTTTGAAAATTAAAGCAATCCTGCTTTCTTTTAAACATGCGAATCGGTCAATTTTAATATGAACTTACATAAAGAAACAACAATCGGACCATCTCCTGAAACAACAGCAAACAGTAAATGTATCACGAAAACCATTTCCGTCTGGAGATATTCTCGTAAGTTCTCGTTTCACCAACTAGCCAATCAGCATATCGAACTCAAGTACAGCTAAAACAAGAAAATTCATTTCGTCTGTACCTTCTCACGAATGCAGTGCATTAGCATGGGGGGGAATCTCCATACTACGTGGAGGTTGCCATGGCAACGATGCAGCCGATTTCGATTTTCGCTTTTTGGCTGCAGTTTGATTGAATGGAGTTTTTTCCCCTCATGAATTGTGCATTACAGTAACAGGCTTGCTTTTATCGGAGATTTTGTTTACTACCGTAGAATTTTTAATTCTAATCTTCATTTAAGAAGATTAGTAAAATATCTTATTTTAGTTTTAAAATACACTAATGAATCTAGGTGCAGCCCGGCTGTATTTGCTGTAGTGGGCGAGCCGCCACTGAACCCTGCGGACCCCTAACATCGACCCGCCTATCCCTGGGTAGTCAGGGGATCAACTTTTGAGAACCTCTGACATAGCAAATATAAAAGACAAATTTCAGAATTTGTGTTTTGTTAACCTATCTGTTTATGAATCTGTGCTTTAGTATTTAATGAAATATTGCCTTGTATGATATTAGTAATTAATATTACTATAAACATTAATAGTTATTATGAATATAGTAACTAACTAAATGGTCATGCCTTTATGAAGCCCCATGTGACTTAGATGGGGTAATAAGAAAACAATGATTGTTATACATCATGCATCGCCTTGAGATCAAAGTATAAACTGTGATTCAACATGCTGGAGTTTTTTTAAATTCTTCTGTAAAACTCTGGGAATTTTAAAGTTGAGTATTGGCTTTGTATCTTTATTTATTTTGAGACTTTTATTGATTGAAAGTGCTAACTGCAAGTTTAATAACTTGGAAATCGAAATGTGTTTTAAAATAATTCTGTAAATAAGTGTTTTACTTTTAGACTCTGAAGTTTCTTTTTCTTTTTGCAGGACAAATCTTCTTGTAATGCAGATCAAAAGATAGTGTCCATGAATTTGTTGGCAGCTGTTTGCCACAGATTAGGAAAATATGCAGGTCTGTGTCCATATACACTTTCATTTAATTATATTAGTATGAATGCATTAGTACTGTAATTAGGTTCTCGTCATATCTAGTATGTAGTACAACACATATAATGAAAGAATAATTTCGAACCTTAAACAAATTTAGTCATTTAATTTAATATAATTTAATGTAATAAGTAAAGACATGTACACATGTATGAACCTGTAAAACCTCCAATTTTACAACTTGATCAAGTTTTTCTTTTGACTTCTTTTTAGCAGGGTATTTTTGAAAGTTAATGTTTTGTTGATTCTTTTATTCAGGCATGTTAAAATACCTAAGAAATAATTTATTTTTGTTGATTATTTAAGAAAAGTTATTGATAAAATATGCCCTATATTGATAAAATATGTACAATCCCTAGATTTGTAAAATGTTTATTTTAAATGTACTAAATATTACATTAAAAACTCAATCTGGGAATCCATATTTACTAACTTGTACAAATTGGCTATACAGTGTACATATTTTTAACATTTTGTAGTTAACATATTGTGTTCTTGCATACTGAATTAAAAAGGATTCATTGTCTGCGTATTCGTTATCACTACATTAGCACACTTTTTTAACTGACTTAAAGCACACCAACCAACTACCATAGCGCCCCAAAGGAGACCGGTTATCAATTCGACTGTTATGTCTTTTTTTTTATATATGGTCACACACAATTTCTGTTCTAATTAAAATATTTGGAAAATTCTTTTTTTGTTGGATAAAGGATGTCTCACTTGGGCACTTTTTGAAAAATATATCTGGTTATCCAGCATTTTACTATCCGGAATTCTCAATTAACCCAACTGTTTAAAAAAGTATTGTCCGATTTTTTTTTTGTTGAATAGTAAAAAATGCAAAAAATTGGTTATCCTGCTTTTATTTCTGAAATTATTTGTCATTGATAGGGATTTATTGGCATGGATAGGGATTGTTTTACAATATACATTATTGAGACAGTATATTTTTGTTTACATGGCACTTATTAAACCAGATCTGGGATGTGGAAAAATGTGAGCAACAACTTGAATTTCTTGATGAATAATAGCAGGAGGCAAAGCCCTCTGCTAAATTAAAAACAAAACAAAAATGCATTAAGAAGTAAAAAATAATTTTTAATTTTACAAACAAGTTGGAAAATTTAATTATTTAATATCAATTTTATACTTATTACAACTTTTTGAAGTTGGTGCCTATTTAGAAAAACTATATCTAAATTTTGATGCTGATTTCAAAAAGTTGTAGTAAGTATAAAATCGATATTAAATTATTAAATTTTTTCGACTTTTTTGTAAAATTAAATTTATTATAATAAGAATTTAAAAAGCAGATTGTTCTTTTAAAAAAATATTTCAATGCAATTTGGATAACTGGAGTCTGGAAAATTGGAGTTCTACTCTATGTGAATTTGTTTTAAATATATATTTATAATTTTACATAATTATGTGCGAAATATTTCTGGAAATGTAAATCTTCAAAGATATCTTTGTTGTTATTTCTAAATAACTTAACCTTTCCAGAGGAGCTCGAAGCCCTGCACTGCTGTCTGGAGGCCCACAAACTCTGTCCTGAGTTCTGGCAGCGGCTTGCCCTCTGCTATGCCGGCCTTTTCAAGCTCTACCTCCCGGACTACTCCATCCGGAGACCCCCCTCCGGAGAGGCGGATGAACTGGAGGAGCCCTGTTGCGACTTCAAATCCAGAATGAACTCTCGAACTCCCTCCCTCGAGGGGAGTTCCCCTTCGCCAAACTCATCTCTAGTCTGTCCGGCAGAAGATGGTTCTTCCGGTGTAAATGCGGGTTCTGAAGAAGTGTGTTCTACAAAGTGTGAACTATGTATATTAGGGATACAGATAGTTTCATCATGCCTCATACGGACAAGGTGAGTTTGATTGTCAAACTCGGCATGGAATAATCGGGTGGTTACATTTTTTTTAATTGATGCTTAACCGATTGACTTTCAGTATATAATCAAATAACTGTAAAATCAAATTAAAACTAAAGGAAATAAATACAGTAGAAAGTCAAATCCGGACGTCTAACATTCAAAATTATCTATTATCCATACCAGTATAAGGCAAAAAAAAATTCCAAACTTGTTTTTTTTTAATTTTTTCCATAAACAAACGAATTGGATCGAAGAGAGTGAAAGGCAAGAGTGAAGTTCAAAATGTGGGGGATGCATTAACTTAGACCTTGCGAAGTTACCTATCATTATGGAACCCAAATTAGACAAACTCAGAATGTGAAGAAACTCTGTTTCCACAAAAACGTTTTTAGTACTTTTCCATAACGAATCTGCTAGTTAAAAGGGAATGAAGATTATCACATGGGCATGCATCCATTTAAGCTACGCAAAGTCATCTCACTCCTTAGCTCACAAAATGGACAAACCCAAAATGTGTTGAATACTAAGAAATTCTGGGCATTTTCAGTAATTTTCCATGACAAATTGGCCTGTAGGAGAGTTGGGTTTACCACATGGGCTCATCTATTAAACCTTCCGAAGTCGTCTCGCTCCTTGTCACACAAAATGCACAAATCTAGAAAATGTGGAATGTTAAGAAATTACAATATTGCTACAATAATGTTATCAGTAATAGTGAAACATTAAAAATTTAATGATTTTCTTTGGATTCTGGTTGCAATAAAATAATGGTTAGCAGTGTTTTTTTCTCTCTCTAATTTAGCTGCATCTTTGAATAGTTTTGGTATCAATGCTCAAGAAAATTTAAATGTCCTGCTGGAATTAAATCTGAACTTACTTTTACACAGAGAGTTAGAATGTTGATGAATATTGTGATAATCTACAATCAGTAATTTTCAGAAATTCGGAATCGCTGGAGTCCCGACTCTTTTGGATTTGAGACTTTCTACTGTACTTTCAAAATTAAAAAAATTGTTTCAGATATGCAGAAAATTATAAATTTTTTATCTTTAAAATCGGGAAAACTGTATTGCTAAAATGCAGATTTTTGATAAAACAGACAATTCAAGTTAGCTTATGATAACTAAATACCCAATAAGCACAATTAAAACTGAAAAAAGCATGTATGCTAGATAACAAACAATAAATTCGCAAAAAAATTAATTTTCAGTCATCAAAGTTCGAGTAAATGCTTTATTCACCTGCAAATTCGCTGTGAAAAATTTAGTTTTGAATTGGTGCAGATTTGGTTCTCCAAAGATTAAACTGGTTTTTGGTTTTGAAATGAAAAGGATAAGGAAGGACATAAAATGGTCAAGTAAGTTGTGGGACTTTGGGGAGGAAAAGAAAGGACAGGAGCGCACAATTTTCAATGTAAAAAGGTAGACAGGGCAGGTCATCCTTAAAAAAATGTTTAATCGGGGTCACCGTGTCTTAGAAAAATGTTCACAGTGAACATGTTAAAGCAGTGGTTCCCAATCTCTAAAGCTATCTCCAATAGCCCACTGTGCAGCTCTAGTGCGCTATTAATTAATCAAACCAACCCAATCTCTAAATGGCCACGGACTACTTAGACTGTAATTTGACAAGTCGTTTACCACTACTTTCTAATATAACTAAAATTACTTAGATGCAGAATATAACTTGGGTATCATAACACAGATATTGTCGATTTTGTTAATTAAAAAATAATAGTTTTTAACTTGAGACTTCAAGTTATTGAAAATACTTGTATTTCTGTAGTACTTAAACTTGCCGTTTGTTCACCAAGGAACACCTATTCCAAGCTGTATATTGAAGGATTCCGTTTCCATTTTTGCTTTTCAAAAACAGATTTTTCATTTGTAAAGCTTATCAGTACACTGACAGTTGTGATTCAGAAGGAAAAAGATACTTTCTTCAACAAAATATAATGAACTCGCTTTTGATTCCATTGATAATTCAAGCAAACATATGAAAGAATTAAAATAGGAATCCAATTTTGTTTCTTTTATCGAAAATAAATTTAAACTTAGATATAGCTTTTAAATGAAAACAAAACCTTTTTTTTTAATTGGTCGTAAAGTTTTATGGACTGTATGTTGAGAACTACTGTGTTAAAGATTTAAGGACTTTGTCGCTAAACAGGATTGCCATATCTCCGATCACTGCATTTATAATTATGAAAGTAAATACACTCTTCTGATGCCTATATTCACAATCTCAAGAAATCCCCGGTTTAACTGCGAATTAGGAGCTAAACCCAGGATTATTGATAAAACCTATTCACAAGACCGGTTTTCGCCAAATCGGAAGAATATCTCTAAAATATCAAAATATGTTATGGATGTTGGCGGTATAAACCTCAGTTTTAGTATCTGAACAAGGTGGCTCCGTATACAATTGCCATATAGACTTAAAATATTTTGTAGGAAATCTATTTAGAGGCAATATTATTCAAATAAGTACTTAAGTCGGAACTTTTTATGCACAAAACACTAAAAATTGCCCTTTAATTTCACTTTTCATTTAAAAAAATTGGCACAATGCTGTCACTGCGAGAAACCGGAATGGACAGATCTGTTTATTGAATACTATTTATAAAGCGTTGTAAACATGTTTTCATAATTCTTAATGTATGTCAACAAATGTTTCTGGTTGTTCAGCGATCTCTTTCTAGTTAGCCTTCTGGGGTATAGTGGCTAACGTTCACTGCTTATAATTTTTCAACGCGAGTTTGACACTGGCTGGATAAAAATGAACTATTTTGCTCATTTTTCATTTTATTTGATGTTTCTTCTATATCATTTAGCAATAAGGTCATTTAAAATATATTACACCTTAATTTTTTTTATTTAGAGCCTTTGTTCAATTATATGATATTTGAAAGCCCAATTCATACACATTTAATTCTAGCTAGTTAAAATTGGAATTTATCAAAATGGATTTATTACAAACATTCGAAAAGAATAGTTTTCATGTATGAACGATACAAAAATACATTGTAACAGATGAATAAATATTACAGGCCTGTTAATATTGTTTCTAGAAATGTGGATGTTTTCAAAGCGAAATCAATTATCACAAAAAGGACAATCTTGTAAATTAACTGTTTGTTTTTTAAACAATCTTTTGAATATTTACTAACTTCCTTTAAGGGAGGGCAAACCTTCTAGTATAACAAAGCCTAAAAAAACATTTCATATTAAATAATTATTAATTTAAAAAAAACCCAAGAAATTATAATGTTTAAAATTATATTACTGAAAAGTTACGAAAATTTTTCATGAATAATAACAAATTTTTAAAAGTTTTTTCAACTTTTACACCATTTATGTGTAATTAAATAAAAGTTTGGGCCCTTAAAGACGGGAGGCCCTACACCCGGGCCTAATGGTAAATCAGGCCTTGTAAAACAATAATGGATAGCTATACATTCAATTGATTTTACCTTCTTGAACATTTGACCTCATTATTTAAACTACACAACTTATTCATAGATTAATTTGCAAATCCTGGTGCTAGAATCATTTTGTGAATAACAAGAGTCAAAATCCAAATTTAAGAAAAGAGTCAACCAAGTAAAATCTCTTGTAATCCAACTCAATCCAAGTAATTCTCATTCATGTTGAGTCTTTGATAAAATTGTTGCTCGTCGATGGTACCGAGGCTTTCATCTCCACTACGAAGTACTGCTCTGATGGAATGAGCTTTAATAATTGCTGGTTTAGTATGTTCAGTTTGGCAACAGCTTGTTTCCCCGACCGGTACTTATCACTTTATTAAGTTGGTGTGTGCTTTTAACTCGTCTTTGATTGTAGTTATGATGCAGTGCATTGTAAAAATGTGTGATGTTTGTTGTTGATTTTTGTTTTAAATGTTTTCCATTCAAGAATGACTTTAAACTTAATAAATTATTCTTGTTATGAACTTGAGATTTCTATTTTTAACAATGAAAAATATTTCACTGTGTTATAATTCATTGTCTAAATAAATTTATGTTGCATTTTTAAAAAAAAATCTTTTGTAGAATGTTGATTGATTCTGGGGGACCAAATCATCTCACTGCTCAGAGGGATGAACGCCTTAAAGAAAAGGTAAGTTTGAAGCATATTTACGCTACATCATGACTTCTTGAATCTTTACAGCACCGGTGGTTGATATTTCAACCAGAATCCCATGTTAAAACCAAACACCCTTCTTTTAAATGTCCTTCTCAGTGTTTTATTCTTTCAAATTCTTGTTATAAAAGAGACATTTTTAAAATTCTTGTGTATTCTATCTTGAATTCTAATTGTCTTAAAACTCTTAACCATATGTCTCTCTGTTCCATTCTGCACATTAACCCAAACCTAGATAAGATATACTTAACATGTTCTTATCTTTTAGTTAGAACTACATCACAATACATTTCCTTTTTTTGTGTGTCTCAATATTTAAAATGGCATACTTAACATTGGGATATCTTGATAAAGTTTTTTTTTTACTGTCGATTTAAATTGCAATGTGAAAATGTCAACATTACCCAAGCTTACTCACAGGACCTCTACTTTTGGAAATGTGTGTAATTAAGTGTTCAGTTTTTTCAAGTTTAGAATTTTTATATGAAATATAGAGTAGGTAAATTAGTTTATAAATATTGTATTATTGTTTTTGGACAAAATTTTAGTTTTTAGTCGTTTGAGATATCTTAAGTTTCAACTTCTGAAAAACATTGCTAATAAGCTGAAACTTGGTACACACATTACTATTGTGTAAATGGAGTTTGGCAGAAAGGTTAGGTTAGCAAACGAAACATTCCAGTGTTCCATTTTCTTTTTTAGGAATTGCTCGAAAACGGCTATATCGATTTTTATTTCATAACTGAATATGGTCACTTGCTTTTAGGTACTCATCAATTATTTTAAATCTGTCTAAAATGTGCTTTAAATATGAAAAATTTAGAAGAGCAGTTAATATTGACTATGTTTTATGAAATCACAGTAAATATGATTCCTATGTCGTGTTCAATGAAACTAATTTCCATTGTTTCCTAAAACTCAAATTTTGGGAAGATAATTGGAAGTTGTGATGCAGCATTTTTTTAAAATAAATTACTATCTACATTGAATTTTTGTTGTTAATTTCAGATAGCCAATAGTCTAAAACATATGGAAGTAGATCAAGATTTCATTGACGTTGCATCCCAGGTAACATGAATTTTCAAGTTTTATTATTCTGTAATTAAGTTAAAAATACACAAAAAATTAAAAATAAATTATTATTGTTAGTTGACTAGATATAAAATCTTCGAAACCCTGTAACTATAAGATCTAAAGATTTCAGAAAGGATTAATTAAAAGATCCAAAGATTCCACACTGTTTTTTTATTAACAATAATTTTTAGTTGATTTGATAAAAACATGCTTTTAAGAATCATTTTGGTGTATATTAATAAATATTAATGCTAAAACAATTTCTATATAGCATTTTACTCTCTAACATCTCAAAGGTGCAATTTATTAATGCCTCATAACTAGGACAGTTGTGTCCTGCCCATTGAAGTAATTTCTATTTGTTTATTATAGTATACAATTGTCCAATCTAAGGGCTATAATTTTTTATATTGTCCAGCTACACACTTTTTTACTTATAACTAAAGAATATAAAGACTTAAACCATTTTTGTTTAATACTTAAATTAAAATCGTCTGTCATTTTAATTCCAAGTAATAAAAAATGGCACCTAAAAACTATTTAAAAAATCAAAACAAATTTAGACATTTTGTGCATTTCTATAGGACACATGCATAAAGCTCTGTGCTAATCTGTAGGTTCAATCAATGTAGCTATCCAATTCTTCAATAGATGAAAATATTATTACTAATTTTTACTTAATTATAAGTTATTGTCACAGTTTCGTAAGTATGCCCAAGTTCAAGCTGATATAACATTTGGAAGTTGATTTTTTTATAATAAAAATATAAAATGGAGTTAATTTGCAGCTTACTGTACTGTAAAATATTAAAATCCGTTTAATTTTGTTATAAAAGCAACTTACTCTAATGTTGCAATTGTTTACAGATGCTTGGGGGCGATTTTTCATCTATATTACAAAGGCCTGATAGTACTTCAGAGCAGCATAGTAGTCCATCAAATCATACAGTAAGACATTTTAAAAACTACTTTGTGTATATAACTTTTGAAATACATTTGTTTTGTCACTTTTACTTGAAAGACGACTTGGAATACCTTAGTTGAACAAAAGTAAACTAATGTTTCTGGTTTGTCAATTAAGTTTTTAAACACGTTTCTTTTTAAGTTCGTAGTGGTTTCAAAAAATTCTTAAAAATTTATTTTGTTTAGGAAATCACTGACTTTTTTATAGATAAAATTTTACTTTTTGATTGGTTTGATTAGTTTTATTGTATTAAATTGTTTTATGTGAACTACTTAATTGATACTACTACTGTTAGTTAGAGATATAATGTGTTCATGCTGTAATATTATGGTAAATATTGTCATTAAATTTCTGAAGGATAATAATTTTCTATAAGTTTAATATCTTGATTAATATACAGATTATTTTCCTCATTCTGTTACTATGATAGTTACTTGTGAAGTCAAAACTGATGCATACAATGTTAGTTAGACCTTAGATGAGTGATAATGTATTTGGTTAGTTTGTATGGTGCATCATTTTAATTTTTAATTAACTCTGTGTATACAACCCATTTGTTAGTAATTTCTTTATTGACCTTTTGCACTCTTGTAAAAAGGCTAACAGGTTGCCCAATGGCAGAGTACTTGACTTGCAATTGGGGGATTGTGAGTTCAAATCTGCCAAATGCATTCCCCATCCTTCACATACACACACAAAAAAAACATCTGCCATGCATAGATGACTGCATGTTAAATCTCATTCCTAATATCCTCATACTTACACAGGTGTATGTGGTGCCAGCTCAGGTGTTGCCTTGTAATTTGACCATTCTTCAAGATTACAGTGCAGTGTTCTTTTAGGATAGATCCCAAACCGTTTCCAATAGCCGTTATGTATCTCTAATGCAACGCTCCTTCAACCAACCTTGTGACAACTGTTATTTGCATAACAATTAGTGATTGTTTGACTTATTTTTAAACAAAAATATTTTGAATGTGAACATCAGAAAACTTTTCTTCTTGTATTCTTTTAATTACTGAAAGATGGCCCTGTTTATAGCACAACAAAAATACTTTTTTTTATGGAAAACAAACAAAAAAAATACTGATTCTTAACCTAGATTTTTAAGCACTTCTACACAGGTATAGCTTTCTTCGGAATAATTCTAATTGTCCTACTAAATGTCTCCAACGTTGGCCAGAATAAAAAAAAAAGCTTCTAATATCTATTATCTACCAGTTTAAAAAAAAAAAGACAGCAGCTATCAACTGACAAATCCCTTTTAGAAATTGAGTTATTTTTTTTATTCCATTTGTCCTAAACATGGTATTTTTATAAATATTTATTGTAATATCTAAAAAAAAAATTAACATTTAAATTATTTGTTTTAAAATAATTTTTCGTTTATTGAATGTTTTCATTCATTAATTATTTGCATGTTTTCTTTCTTTCAGGAGCAAGATCATGCGAATGACGTTTAGCACGTTATGTAACAAAACGCAAGCCTGAAATAGTTCCTATTAATTTAACATTTTTCATGACCACAATCATAAGATACCCTGCTTCTGTAAATAAAACATTTTATTATAATTGTAATCTATGTTTAGTATTTTTTCCCTAACCTATCTTAGAAGTCTGCAAATGAACTCTTGTTGTTAATTGACTAAAAATAAAAGCATAGAATGCTCAAACTATGGAATTTTAATTTAATCTTACTTGAGGGGCCTCATGAGCCTGGTGGCTCGGAAGATAGAGCTACCAATCGAAGGATTGCAAGTTCGCAAACCTAGGAGGACTTGACAAGTTAAGCTGAAGCGATCTCGTGATTGAAGGGTTGCTCCTAAATTACAAAAGTCGTCCAAAAATATCCTCAAATTCTGCCAACATGTATATGAGATTGGTGTACAATAAATCTGATTGTGGTCTAATGCCTTGATGCCTATTGGGGTTGCGTCAGGTGCTAGTTCAGATGTTGCCCTCGCTATCTGACCATGGCTAAAAAATACGAAGCAGTGTTCCCGGGTCTTTTCTTTGAGATATACCCCGAACTATCGACAATAGCTCATTGCATAACTCTAATGCACATTTATCCAATCAGCCATTCAATGGTCCCATGCTTTTATTTCAAGTCAATTAGCAACAGTAGTTTTTTTACTTTTTAGTACATTTAATAAAAATGTTATTTTAAAAGTACCTTTTTCTATGTATTTGAAACTTTTTATTGAGTAAAATTAACGACCACTTGACCGGGAAATTAAAAAGTTATAATTTCTGTATTTGGGAAGTGTAGGGCTAAAGTAATGTGAGAATCTAATGTTTTAAAGTGGTACAAATAATCAAATGCCATACAAATACCATGATGAGTGCTACTTGTCATTCTCTACAGAGATTAATGAACTAAAAACCACCTCTAGACTAACTGCATTAGAACTAGCATATACAATCTCCATTTGAAGTTTTGTCCTTGCCAGAGAATTAGTTTTATTTTCAATGTTAAAAAATTAACTTTCAATATTGAAACATTCCTCATGAATTTTCTTTTGTGATAAGAAAAAGGGATATTTTTCTTGATAACTGTTGTCATTTTTATATAGAGTTTGATATATTATGAAATACGGTTCTAAAGATTTTGTAAGTAACTTTAAGTGGTTTTAGAAATATTAATAATGAAATCCACATAAAAATTGCCTAAGGATTTTCAAAGTTAGAAAAACTATTTGATTCCTTTGTAAGCTACTTTTTTATTATTTAGCTGCTAAATTTGTCACCTATACCACTTTAAAATCCGAGGAACAAATAATCTAAATACTAATATTAAGAAAATTGAAGTAATTAATACATGGATAAAATTAAAAATATTACTCGTATTTTTTAAATTGCCTTCTTCAAAATGTATTATTGCAATCTCTAAAAGAAAAGTAGGTTCAACCAACTGGAAAATAGCGAACCTTAGCCAGAGGTGGCGCTACTGGGGGGGCTGTAGCCCCCCTGTCGGGCAAGGCAAGCCCCCCCGCCGGGCAAAATTATGAAGTTCGTCGGGGGAAAAGTGTTAGTTAAAACCAAATATTTTTAAAACGTTGGATCAAATTTAAGTTTTTTAATGAAATGAATATAGGTCATAATTCCGACAGATAAAATCCCGACACACCGAAATCTCGACACCAAAGGTCTATCGTGGCCGAATGTTTAGAGACTCGAACCGATAAGGGCGAGTTTGATACTGAACATTTTGTGAAGCGACATACAGCGATTTGGTTATCAGAGTGTTGTCAAATTCGTTCGCAACCAAAAAATATTGGCCATGTATAAGGGATTGGTGTACCTTAAATCTGATCGTGATCCAATGTCCTGATGCCTATTGAAATTGCATCGGGTACCAGATTAGATGTTGAACTCGTCATCTAACCATGGTTCAGAAATACTGGGCAGTGTTCCTGGGTCTTTCTTTCAAAATGATCCCGAATCATAATTAAAACATATATTACATCTAAATAAATTTCTTTGACGTTAATTTATTACTTTATTAAAAAGTCAACTTATTTTATAGAGGATTGTATAGCTTGGGTTTTATTTTATTGTATAAAAAAAGCATTCTTGACTGTATAGACCAGTAGGATCGTTTAGCACGTTAGTAAAACTAATATAATTTTTTAGTAGACATATTTAGAAAATATGATTTAGGAAAATTGGAGACCAAAATCACGTTCGCTTGTGTCACAAAAATTCATTGAAAGGCCATTGAATACGGGGACGGCCTAAGAATATTTTTAGCCAAAGTAGGCATAATTTTGTCGCCCATCTTCCTTTTACACAAAATAATATTTTGTAGATAATCCGGCAGCTTATTTTTTCAATGCTTTAAATCATACCCTTAAAAATAACATAATGGCTGAACTTAACGGTAAGAAATTAATATGTAAACTTAACATTATCTATGCAATGTACAAATGTATAAAAAATATAAATAGTCATCAGTAAAGTACAAACATTGTCTACTACAATTTTTCGCCATCCTTAGTCTGGCGAGTTAAGCGGTCGCTTGGACCCATTGAACCACCAGATAAAGTTAAGCCGCCCCCCTTGTAAAAACTATTCCCGGGCCATCCCGCAGGCAAACGGCTTCCAGTTCTTTGTCAAGGTCCAGGAGAAAAGTGAAAGTTTTTCGCACACCGCAATACTCTTTTATATGTAATCTAGGGGATCAAAAAGGAACCCCACCACACTTCGTTTTTTATTGGTGGATGACACGTTTTAGAGGGGAGCCGGTAAATTTGGCGACGGTAAATTTGGCGGAATCTTTCGAGGGGTCGTCCATATACTGCATACACACATATATAGGGAAGAAATGTTCTGTTCTGCGTGTTTTTAGTGGATTGTGGATGTATATTGATGGTACGTGACAAGAGGGGGGGGGGGGATAAACGGATAGCGTGTCAAGAAGGAAAGGGGGGGGGGGGGGGGAATGGAGGATGTATTTAGGCTATTTTGTTCGTGGTAATATTGGTTAAAAATTATTTAGTCGAGCCCATGGTTATAATTCTTATTTTGTTATAAGATATGCTTTTAATAGCAAATTAAATCACTATTTACATCTTTCATCAAAATAATAATAAAAAATTGGGTGTAGCAATGTCGGATCACGAACAGAAGAATTTTACGTAAATCGTTATTTTAGCAAATTATACAGACAGAAGAAAGGATTGGTCGCCAACGTAAACCTCGTTAAAATATATTTTTGTCCTTAGTTATTTGTCTCTTTCTTAGTATTTGTTTCTTAGTTATATGTCAGATTAAAAGCAAGGTTTTTGGGTCTGATGGATTTATATTGTTAAGATCATTTCCTTAACAAAAATATAGTAATTTAAGCACAATTCAACTTGAGTAATGGAATAAATACTTTTTAATATTAATATTGTTTACTAATTGCAATCATTATATTAAAAAACAACGCAAATCGAGTTTAAACAGCTTACTATGTAAAAAACGTTGAAGATAAAATAACAAATAAAGGGGAAAGTGGGGTCTAAATGTTCGGTAATGAATGTATACAGTTTAAATTTTATTTTTGGCCGTATCTAAAAATGTACAAATTTGTCCAAATAATGGACATCATTCCATTATTCTAAAATGATTATACTTCAAATAAATGCAAACAGTGGATCCGACCACGTCCGACCTTGGGCACAATTCGTGTTTACCCAAGCCCTATTATGTTTATCGACAATGACTTTTTGACCCTGCAGGACTTTAACTTGAAAACAGCTATTGCATTATTAGTTTATTATTAGTTTATTTATTAGTTTATTATTAGTTTATTTATTAGTTTATTATTAGTTTAGTTATTTCTGGTGCAGTGAAATTCGTATTCGTGTAATTGTGAATTAATTTGTGTTCGTATTCGTGCAAACGTGAATTAATTTGTGTTCGTATTCGTGCAAACTATTTTAAACATCTATTAAAAAATTTAATTGTTTTCATTTGCGAGTTTAGTTTTGTTATTTATTGTTTTAAATTCGTTCATACTTTCATTATTCTAATTTACTTTTTCTACTTTTACTTTATTTGTTAATTTTAAATTTTCTTAAATTGCGTTACCTACTTAAAAATGAACAATTTTATGACAAATGAGAATCTTTTCAGTCTGTTGGAAATCCCTTCATCCTTGGACAATGCGGAACTGCTTCTTGATACAATTCCAGAACATGTTACTCGTGAACATTCAAGAACATGTTATTAAAGGAAAAACTGAGACTGTTTTGCCTTCACGTGAAAAAAAAATGAGTCTAAGCTTCTTGATAAAATTGGAATAGAAAATTTTAGGGAGATTAATTAATAAAGTGATAGTGAAATGCTTTGACTTCGACACTAAACTGATTGACTGCGGAACTAAACATTGTGTTAAAGATTTTATTTTATTTTATTTTCCGCTTGAAAATTTCTATATTTTTTTTATATTATTCGTTAAATATTACTTTAATGTAAATAATTATTTAAATGTTATTAAAACGATAATAGTATGTCGGATTATTTTTCTGTTTAATTAAAAGGAAAACACAGGTATTTTTATAACTACAGCATCGAGACATTGTAAATGAGGTACATAGAGTGTACCAAAATTCATTAAAATTTTACCACAGTTACTCTAAAATGTCATGATTATGCGTGCAAAGTTGCAAGCATGTAACTTTATTCTCTTAGAAATAAGAGTCATGTCCATAAAAAAATCAGTTTCGTCCCATTGTGCGACGTAACCGACTTCAAATGGATATTTAAAAAAAGCTTCAGTTAAAATTAAGTGAAATGTTAAAATTTCTGTTTCGAAGTGAAAAACCTTAATATTAAATCGTATCTCTACTTAAAATTTTTGACTTTAATATACATATAAAAGCAAATTCTTTCAGGACAATTTGAAGACTTCGACTAACCGAATTTAGTGACATTTTCGCCAAATTAAAAAAAATATTTTTTAAAAATAGTGATAATTTTAGAAATCACTTTAAATTCCCGAAAAAGATTAAGCAAGACAGTTTTTAATCGACTTAAAGCGCGCCAATCAATAGTCAAAGCGCGCCAAAGGAGACCGGTTATCAATTCGACTGTTATGTATATTTTTAATGTATGTTCATAGATTTCTGTTCAAATTAAGATATTTTGAAAAATATATTTCTTGCTGGAAAGGGGATGTCTTACTTGGGCATTTTTCTTTTTAAAAACTTCGGTTAGTTTAACTATCCATAATTTTCAATTAACCGGACCGTTTAAAAAAATATTGTCTGATTTTCGATTTTTTTTTGTAGGATAAAAAAAAATCCACTTTTGCAAAAATTACAAAAGAAAGACGGTTATCTGGCGCTGTTATATCTATCTGGGAATAACGATTAACCAGACTTTTTTTATTAACACAGTTTTTTCGATTTCAAAATATTTTCATTGTTGAATAAAGATTGTACAAAGATCGTTCACTCGGCATTGGCATGGATTTACAATATACGTTTGTTGCAGTGGCGGATTTAACGGGCGGCAAATGGACAGTTGCCGCCTGGGCCCCCTTGTCTTGGGTCCATTTTGGGCCCCCGACTCACAAAATTAGAAAAGGGAGGAAGAGAAATAATTGTTTCTTTTATTTTTTAACATATTTTAATTTTACTAAACTTTTCACTGAAATTATCTGTTTGGATTCCTTTATCCTTATGCATACGAGTAGACAGGTGCCCCTTCTTCAACGGGCCCGGGCCCACTCCTCCTCTTTACAGGGAATTACATTATCGAATAAGTCCGTGCAAACAACACTTGTACTTGGTTTCTGAGCAGCCCCCAAATCATCTACGACGCGGGGGCGGGGCCCTGCTTTTGTAAACAGACCAAACGTGGGGCCTCTAATGAGACGCAGGGCCCTGTGTGAAGGTAGCTGCGAGAATCCATGAACTATAATATAGATTTAAGAATTATAATATTTTTAATAGATTTTAAGATTATTATTATTTAGGAGTGGGGCTAAGCAACGACTCTCGAAAAATCAACTCGGAGTTTAAGTGCATAGAGCATGAGAACGGCAGTTTCTAATCATTATTTAAAATTAAAAAATGTAGCAAAACGGTCTAATCTAAATATTTTTTAAAAAAAAAGGGTTAAGAAATTAAAATACAGATTAAGTTTTTTTTTGTTGGCAAAAGGCCACCAACCCAAAGCACGGGACCCTTTGTCACAGCGCTAAGGAGGCCGGGGGGATGGGGGGGTGGGAGTATTCATACAATTACAATTTTATAGTATTCCCCTATGCTATAAAAATATATAACACTTATCAAACACGTATCTAGAAACTCGAATTGATGCTTTAGGGTCTATTTAAAAGCGTAAGACAAATCGTTGAAAATATTTCATTTAATAAACTATGAAGTTTGGGTTGAACATTGCCTGATTTATCATTAGGCACCTTAGTCTGGAGCTAAGAGCCCTGGATTTATAAGCCTCATCTTTTATTGTAGAAAAATTGCCCATGTTTTTTAAAATTCGTTTACTGCAATTTTGCATAACTTTACAGCAATTTTTTCAAAAACGTTGTAATTTCTTGTTTTTTAAAAGAATAATTAACTGTATATGTGGGATTTTTAATTATTTTAATCTATTTTTTTACGAGAGTGATGGCCCCTATCAGTGCTTTTGTGCCTATAGTAATGAATTTTTTTAATCAATCCCGGGCATATGCTTTGGGGGGGCTAAAGGTCTAGAGCCCCCTTCAAGAAATATTTTGAAGGGGCTGAGTCACCCTCCCTAATATAATAATCCCCTCTACCTTTTTTTAAAAAAAATAAATCTCATTTTAAATACCAATTGCAGGAATAGAGAATTTGTACAAAAATCCGCCTTGGAAAGGAAACCCTTGTTTATTCCTAAACGTGTTTTACGTGCGCTTGGAATGGGAAAGAGGTCGTTTTGAAAAGAACAGGAGAAGAATGAATTGTCGTAGCTTTGACAATGAAATCGCTTGCAAACCTTTTTCAATAGTTTCCTTTCGAAGACGATTTGTATGTATCATTAGTCAAATGCCCTTTTGTCCAAACAGGGAGGTGTCCAAAGCACCTGTTATGTTGCCAACTTCGTTTAAAAGGCATCCGTGAGTCGGAATTGTAGCAAGACATCTCAAGACATATGTCAGGGTCAAGGGTCACAAAGGACTGCTTTTCGGGGAATTGTAATGTGTATAGTCTACTTCGCTTCGTCCTCTTCTGTTTGTAATTAGTGTCACTCGGCCGTACTGGTTGATAGATGCTCTTTCCATTGTGACATGAGTATTGCCATTTTATGCTTGTGGAGGTTTAGAATGGACTACACTACAACTACATTGCCCCGTGAGGTCGTACGGGACTACTTGAAAAAAAAATCCCTAATTTATGAGATCGAACAGCTTCCATTTCACAGCTTCTTATTTCAGAGTAAGACGGTAAATTTAGGAAGTAATTTTTTTAGTACTAATAACAAATGTAGGAGGTTTTTTACATCAGCATATTTTACTGTTTTGCAAGTAAGTAAATATTTCTATATTCTAAAAATCAATTACAAATCATAACATCTTTCCTAATGAAATGGGCTTTTGTAATTATGTTAATCAATTGGCAGTGACTCTAATTAAAATGTTTGTTTTTGCTATACACCATTAAGTCAATAACACTAAGAATGTTTATGTATAGAAATAAGTCGAAGCTCATTTTAATCTTGAATAATATATAAATTACATATAATAAATGCAATTTCAATGTAGCGAATTATTGTAAATACTAGGAAAATACGGTTTATATAGTCTAAATTTCTAATGGTTTTATTGCATCAATTGAATAATTATATATTCAACAATTTATTATTTATTTCATTTGTTAACAATTTATTATTTATTTCATTTGCTAATATTTAAATTGATAATTTATATTTATTCAAAACATTATACAATTAAACTTTTCTTGTACTCAATAAACTCTGACTCATGCAAAATCGTATATATTTTTTATATTACTAACTTTTTATGTTTCCTAAACAGAAAAAGTTTAAGTTTGAAAACTATTTATAAAATGTATCCATTTAAGTAGCTGAAATAAACATAATTTCAGATATTTATATGAATATCTACAACACTTCGTTAAAAATGTAAAAAGTAAATATAAGAATAATGTAAAAAAAAAACTATTACTTTTGGTAATTTAATTTTCGGTGTTTCTCAGAATGTGATACGTTTCCTTGTAAGAAAATTAAAACTGGACAATGAGGCCTAAAATACGGCATAAAGCCATATTTACGAACTTTTATTGTAAAATATTTTATTTGTTTTGTTAAATTAGACGAATCAAGTTTATTTAGTTACAAATATCGAAAAGTTCTATTTTCGAGATTACAACACACCGCAATTGATGCAAGGGGCTGCGGAACAGTTGCGCTGTTCTCAAAATGGGGAATAATTGCGTCGAGCAAAATATTAATTTTTGTTAATATTATAGAAAATGATCATTTAGAAACAAACATTCAAATTGTGTTTTGTCACATTGAGTGCGCTTATAGAATTTGAAGAGTTCGTGGGAAAAATCGCAAATAACTTTTTCTTACTACATTGACTGATCTACAGATTCCAAACTTTGGTAGATAAATTCAAAGGATAAAACGTGTTTTGGACAAATAAAATAGTTAAGTTCTATTAAAAATTCGGAAGCAAGTTCAAAAGAGGTAATAATCCTATTTTTAAAAATTTAAAAAAACAAAACACGTTTTTTGAATGTTTGCTCCTAAATTATTTATTAGAAAACGGGCCCTCTTCAAACATTTTTGCCGCCCGGGCCTTTTGTCTTAAATCCGCCACTGGTTTGTTGGAACAATATGTTTTGTTTACCCGACGACATTTATTAAACCGGATCCGGGACGTGGGAAAATGTGAGCAACAACTTAAATTGTTTGACGAAATAACAGGGCGGAAGATTCCTGCTAAATTAAAAACTAAAAAGGGAAAAATGAAATAACCTTTTTTGAAAAAGAAAAACCGACTTTAAGAAAAAAATTAGCTAAAAAGTATAAAATATTTTTTTAATTTTACGTACAATTTGAAAAAAAATTGAATGATTTAATATTAATTTTATACTTACTACAACTTTTTGAAGTTGTTGCTAATTTGCAAAAACCATACCTTAATTTTAACGCAGATTTCATAACGTTGAAATAAGTATAAAACTAATGTTAAATAATTCTATTTGTACGTAAAATTTTGAAAAAAAATTATACTTTTTATCGATTTTTTTTTAAAGTCGGTTTTCCTTTTTTAAAAAAGATTATTTTTCTCCAGACTACTTATAATGAAGCTCTTCCCATCCGATGAGCCATCTCCTTAACGATGTTGTCTAATCATTAGCGGCCTTTTTTGAAGTACTATACAAAATTATCTTGAGGGGCGAAACCTGTTGACCATCAGCCATCTGGGTCTGATTCCCCCCCGTGGACATGACTGGACTAATGGCGCCAGCAACGACATTTTAGAGAGCCGTGGGATAAGTTTGTGTAAACTAAAACCTCATTTCCTTTGGTTATTAGAATAAGCATGAATGGTGCATCAATTTTTGTTAATTTCGAATTAATTACCATCAATTAGGGATATAAACATATCAGTTCTCCATTTATATAAAAAATTATATTTTGTTAAATTTTCTTTTTAAGTTAATGGTTATGGCTTGACCAAAACCGTATTTTTTTCACACTCATAATTTAAGAAAAGAATAAGATAGTTACAAAAACGATTGAAATGTTTCTATTAGTTCACTCTTTTGCTAAGCTGAAAGTCTAGAATCTGAAATGAATCATCTTTAAAATCAGATATGTGGGGTATCAGGATAGAAATACTATGCTACGCTTGTATAGAAGATACATTCCGACTCTATAACTCCGTGAAAAAAAACAACGATTGATAAAAATTCGGTACTGTTCGATGCGAAATTATTTAAAAATAAAACAAGTACTCGTGTCGAGTGAATCCGTGGCATCAAACGCAACAATTTACTTTTAATCAGTCTTTTGACGAGGTTTACGTTGGCGAACAATCTTCACTTCTGTCTGTGTATAATTTGCTAAAATGACGTTTCACGTAAAATTATTCTGTAAGTGATCCGACATTGCTACACCCAATTTTTTATTATTTTGATGAAAGATGTAAATAGCGATTTAATTTGCCATTAAAACACATCTTATAACAAAATAAGAATTATAACCATGGGCTCGAATAAATAATTTTTAACCAATATTACCACGAACAAAATAGCAGAAATACAAAATACATCCTCCATTCCCGCCCCCCCCCCCCCTTTCGTTTTTGACAAGCTAACCCCTGCCCCCCCCCCCCCCCCCTCATGTCTCGTACCATCGACATACATCTACAATCCACTAAAAGCTACATAAAACCACGCAGAACAGAACATTTCTTTCCTATATGTGTGTGTGCAATATATGGACGACCCCTCGTAAGATTCCGCCAAATTTACCGTCGCCAAATTTACCTTTGCCAAATTTACCTACATCCGTTTTAGAGAGTAGAGTGACCCCAGGCCTTAGAGTGGACCCTAGGGAAGCGATAACCTGACCAAGACGCTTCTCCAAATATATTGCTTCGTCTCTGCCATTGTTCGATCACAACTCGTTCCATTGCGCGGGAAATGCAATTAGGCTCGTCCCCAACAAAACATGTTGAAGATGTCCACCCCTCACTTTCTGGGTGGTGTGGACCTTTGTCCGTGTCAAAAAATTATCCCTCCAGTGCTTTTTTTGCATATTATAGCGTAAACGAAAATTTATCTTCGTGTATGTTAAATTTTTATGAGTCTAACTATAAAATTTTTTCATTCACATCTTTTTTTTAATTCTGCATATCTACCATATTGAAGTAAGTAAACTTTTCTAGTTTCTAATAACCAGGAAACAAAATAAAACAGCAAGGTTGTATTTGTGATGGGATAAAAAAATCTATCGTGATCAGGTTTTGCTTGTTACAATGACCGTCCCTCATTGGTATAATGGTAATCGTTTCAATGAATTGTCCCAATTTCTAGTTATGACCAAATGTGGTGCTTTTTTGTACTTTGTATTTAATTTTTAAATTTTTGTAACTACCAACTAAAGTTATTGTATTAAGTAAAATAAAAATAATTAATTGAAAATCTTGTTTGTGAAATTAGGTTTGTAAGGTTTGAGTATTTTATCTGCAGAAGGTTTCAAAAAAATATTTTATTTTTGGTGAATTATATATTTTGTTAATTTTTCTCTCTCGATAAAATCTAAAAAAACTTAAACCAAATTTAAATTAACTGTATTAATTTCAATTCTTAATTAAATGAACTTTAAATGTATATATCAGTAAGAATTTTGAAAAACTTTGCATTATAAAAGTCATACATACTTTAAAATATTTTATTTCCCAAATGTAAATATTATACTTTATTAGTAATTTTTTACTAAGCATAATTATTACTACAGAGGATAATTTAACAGACTTATTAATTACAATTAAATATAAATTTAATTATAATTTTTAAATAACTAAAATTTTAGTAATAAAAAATAGAATATTTCCAAAATACTGCAGGTTTTTTATTACAAAATATAGCTTTTTTTTAAAAAATAATCGTGTAATGATTATACAAATTTTTTTGCAGTGCCATTAAGTTAATTTTAACACGCATCGTTTGACTGTGGTACGATTTGTACAGTTTTTGTAACAATTATCTGCTTTCCACAATGCTTTAAGTTTATGAAAATACGTAAAATAGCGAGATTGAGTACTTCTTGATTTTAGCCAATAATAATAACAATAAAGCCCATAAATATAATCACTATACTATTTTTTTTATAACAAATTTAAGATATTGATTAATACTAGATTTTTGAAGTAAAACGTCTTTAAAATCAACTACTTGGCGTATCTGGAGAGAAATACTATGTAACGCTTTTAGAGTGATCATATCTGACACTTTATTGCCAGACAAATATTACTATTTATCTATTTATTTAAATTAGTTCTCTCTCGTCCGATAGGAAATTAGGAGCTGATGCGTGTAAAATGTAGTTAAAGCAAATCACACATAGGGCGTGGATGAAGCACTCTGCATCAGACGAAACAATTTTTCTTCCTTTTGCTTGAGAGGTTTTTGTTGGCGGCCATTTCCTATTTCTTTAAAATCTACTAAAATGACGTTTCACCTACAATAATTCTGGACGTGTTCCGATATAGTCACATCTGATTTTTTTTACGATAAAATAATTTTATAAGCACTATTTACGTAGAGGATATTAGCCCCCCTGTCGGGGAAGGCTAGCTCCCCCGTCGGGCAATTCCTGGCGCCACCACTGACCTTAGCGAAACTGTTTTGTGGTTTTAGTCTTGTGAAGCATGGCACTCAATATGTCTAGCGCGGATGACAACAGGAAAAGCATGAAACGACTAGTTGCTGCCCACATATAACTTAAAAGTTTAAAAGAAGTATTGTTTTCTTAACTTATAACTTAAAAACTTACTTACGTGCTTAAACCCGATGCAAAAATCCAACTATGACTGTGGCACATGAAAAGAAAGGCGTCAAAAAGTTTTAAACGTTGATTGAATCAGTTTTCCTTTTTTGAATCAAAGCGTGACATTTCGTTCACTGGGCAACAAGAATTAAAGTGTCTGGTTTGTGTTTTTTATAAGTTCTGACAAAAGATTCGAATTCGAATACAGGACTATTAAAGAACGGGTGAAAGAGAACAGATTGTTAATTTTTGTTCACATTTTTACTTAGATTCCGTTTCCACGCCACCCTGGAGGTAGGAATCTCGGCGCGTTATTTTTTGATGAAGGAGGTTTCGCCTACGCTTCTTCCGTCGAGGGAAAAGGTTTCAGCCCTATATCCTCCATTAAAACGGGTATGCATTTGCTGTACAACAAAAGGATTTTCATTATAAAGGTAGGGAACATATCCTCGTGACTTTTTTGATTCTATGGCAGTGTCTAGGAGGAAAAACGCACCACCGCAGAAGAAAAACGCGAGGATATGTTCCTTACCTTTATGACAACGATTTTTTTTTTATTAATATTTTATAAATATTTTGAATAATTCAATTAGTATTTTAAAAATGAAAATCCCAATGGAACTGCAGCGTACCCATAACATATTGATAAATAAATAGTGAAACTTAATAAATAAATATAAATAAAATAACTTCGAGAGTCGAGGGGTTATCCGGTAGTGGCCCACTAATTTCCAAGCTTATCGGAATAGACTGTCCATATTCTTTAAGAGGTATTGGGGGCCATGTTGCAATTCTGCCGCTCATATATCTGAGCCGCCACTGGTGAGATATTCTGAATGTACTTGCAAACGTATTCATCCCTCTTTACACCATCCATTCTCCTAAGAAACTCACATATGCCTTTCGCTGTCTTTCTTCCTAGACAGATCTCTCTTATAAAATAAATACAGTACTCACCACAAACTCCTGAGCCCTCGCTTTGGAGGGTACCCCCTTCTACAACGTAGTGGACGGGTATGTCCCTGTCTCGAAACTTTTTGAGAAAGTTCTTGATTTCTGAAGTTCTGTGCGGAGGGTCGTCTCGGTCACCACCACCCAGTGGATCGTAGAATGCCAAACATTCGTTGTAGTAACAGAATGCCACCCAGTGGCCGACAGTGGGGTCATCGCCACGGAGGGTGTTTGAAATGAAAGACCATTGGAAAGGCAGAAAATCCTCGAGATTAATTTTGTCGAGGCCATCGGCGGAAATTACGTCGAGAAAAAAGTGGACCACGACCGGATCTGTATTTAATATGTCATTTATATCTCCTAATTTCATGCGGTATCGTTGCCGGGAATATCCTGTGGGATAAAGTTTCCGATGAGCATCGGGGCAAAACTTCCTTAAGTACTCGTGGGTTGCCAGCTTTTTTTTTAGAATGATTACGCCAATTTGAATCGCCAAGTCGTGAGTCCATTTATATACAATGATGTAATACATTTAATTTAAATAAAGGATGTCAATAATTAAATTTAGAGGAAATGAAGTAAGTATCCCTATGTCCTTTTATTGATCCTTTGAGAGAAGTTTTTTTTTATTAAATGATAGAATGATGGAAAACCACTTGCTTAATTAAAAAAACATAATTGAAAATAATCCTACTTTTTTTAAAAAAAGTGCATGTGCTTAAAATTAATTAAAATCTTTTGTATGACCTTCTAACCAATTAAAATGAAATGTGAAGATCCAAATTTTTATGTGTATGAATTTGAGGATTGGAGCATCATAAAATATGTATTTCTGTTTTACGCAGTAAGAGAAGGCAGTACATCTCAAAGTGCTTCACAAACAACACAAAATTGGACATCATAAAAAATATAATAAAATTAAAAATGTAAAGAAGTAATAATAATAAAAGAAACAGTAATGAAATATCTAAAATGCTTTTGTGCCTCTAGTATAGACTTTGGACCCCCCTCCCCCTGCCAACAGCGCTAAATATAATATCACAAAAACGAACCAATGTTGAACTTGGTATATAAGTTATGCGACAACACAGTTAGATTCAAAATCGAACTTTCCAAATTCCAAAATGTGGTGCGAAATTAATCAATTGCGTTTTTTTTTCTTTCCAAAACCATTTTACTTAAATTTGACATGGTAAATATTTGTTATGTGCTCTTAATTTTAATCTAGGTGAAATCCCCACGCAAAGAGGGCCACAAGTTAGAAAAATAACTTTTTTTGATATATTGGGGTCTCTGCCCCCTACTTGTAACTCTGGTCTACCCCGAGGGCCTTGCTGCGCAAGAAAACCTTTCTTATGACGAGGAGCGTGGTTTGTACCCATTTTTAAAATAAATATTTATTCATAATACAACTTTGTATTGTGTTGTGTACCAGGCATTATTCCACGTAAATATTCAACGAGGTTCCGACAGCTCAGAACATTTCTACTAAAGTTGCCTCTTCGCTTCTTAAATAACACATTGCTGATCTTCTACTCCGAATTTCGAAAATGCTGGACTAATTCTTGATCAACAACATATTTATCATGAAAATTAGTAAATCAAAACTTGAAAACTAATAAATATATTTAAAAAAGAAAAACGTCAGGCATTAAATCAGATATAGGACTACTATTCGACAAAAATTTAGAATTATAGAATGTTTTCTCCTATACGTTTTGTTTGACACAAATTTTTGAACTTTTAAAAGTTTATAACGTTTATAGTTAAAAAAACTAATATTTCTTTTCAAAAACAAAAATCGGTGTGCATTAGATCAGATATATGACTACTATTCTACTATAAATTTTAGAATTATGAATTTTTTTTTAATACATTTTGCTTTTGAGAAATGACTCAAAATATGGAAGAGAAAAGATGGCTAACAATTGTCAGCGTCAGTATTTTTTTTTTTTACAATTGTGTGGTTTAATTAAGCTACATGTTTCGAATTATTGTAGCAAATTCACTATTCGTACCACATTAAAGACCATACGAAAAAACACTTTAAAAAAACCGACAAATTGACTGAGTAATTATAGAAGTTGCTTAGGGTCGTTTGGTGTTTCCCCCGTCTTTGGGGTTACGATTTGCCCCAATTTTTAAATATCCTAGCATAAATTTCATCTGTAAAAGTAGACTTGAAGAAAAACTAATACAAACTACTTTTCCACTGAATTTTACTTAAAAGACTTAATGACTATAAAATGTTAGATTTTCTAAAAAAGTTTTTTGTCGATAGGAATTTATTACTGGGTCACAAAAAGTTGCGCACTAATTTTTTTAGTATAGTAATCAAAAGTGTCATTCTTCGCCAATCTTGGCAAAACTGCATTACTCTCTGATAAAAATATGATTTTCTCACTTTTTTTATTAAGATAACTTATCGAGTGTTGCCAACACTACCGTAACTGACACAAGGCACAGTTAAGGTGGTATTGGTGTTGCACACTCAAATATCATGAATCGAAAGTAGATAACTGAGCAGGAAATAACAATGGTAAAAAGAAAATGCTTGAAAATGATAACATAAAGCAGAGTGTCCATATTTTTCTTTTTGAAGTATATATATGGTCATTCTTCTTTACGGTCTTCTACACGATACCATTTAAACTTTTTTCTTTTTGAATCAAATTTTTAATGTAGGGGAAAGGTGGGCAAAGATTTTTTTAAGATTCTCTAGGGTCAGGTGGGGTAAAGTGGTCAGGTGGGGTAAAGTGGTCATACTCTAATAAATGTTGTAGTTTTTCCTCCCTATTTTTTATTTTTATCGTAAAGGTTTTACATATTTTTGTTTTAGTTTTCAGTGAAGAGGAGCAATGTTTTTCACACAAAATTATAAAATTAGCAACACATTGAATGCCAATAAATAGCCATTTTATTTTTGTACGTTTCAGTACAATCTTTTGATTCTCTAATGAACTTCTCTCCTACATTTTGTTTAATCAAAATCTTAATATATTAGTTATACAGGAGGCTTCAAACATATCTCAAGAACTTATTTCCATTGATAGGCAAGTTGTGTTTATTACATTTTTTATTTTATAGTGTTTTTAGTAACATGGGGTAAAGTGGTCATATGACTAAGTTTAACGTATTCATGGTAACAATGAGTTTATTTAGGCCTAATATTTAAAGATTGATTATTAAATATTAATTTAGAATAATAAAGCATACATTAATTTATCATAGTTTATAACATAAGATAAAGTAAACAGCATTAGGCTTAACTTTTACATTGCATGGAATGACTTTATTAAGACCTAATATTCAGTGATTAAAATTTGAATAAACTTGTATAAAAAAATAATTTTTATTGTCTTATTTTTTCCCCTTTTTTTACGTAATAAACATACAGAGAAAATATGTTAGGAAGATTGTACCAAATTACTCTGATGCCAGTCTACAATTAGTTATGCTGGCAAGGCTAATTAGCTATGCTGGCAAGGCCAGTTAGCTATGCTGGTTAAAAAGGGCATATCCATTTATGCTGTAGCTCAGAAATTACCCGACTTTAAGAAGATGGGTCATTAACAAGTCCAGGGATAATGGTCCTAATGAGAATCATGGCTTCGAAGAAGAATCTTGCATCATTAAAAGCTTCAGATACATTGCCCATGTTGGGCATTCATTCGATTGTTCTATTATATCAAATTTAATCCAAATGTATCTTAAATATCCTAATAGCAGAAAAAGTCCATTGGTTGATAAGACCACCAAGACCTGATTACCACAGAATTTGTGAAAACTGTCAACAAACAAATTGACCAAACATAACAATGTCCGTACCGAAATTACAGAATTGCCCATTGACTTCACCAGATCAACAAATAGATATTCATCAGAATTCAGAACCATCAACATCTGATATATGCAATTTAAATTTTAAAAGTACAAAAGTGTCAAATATGGCTAATACAACAAGTGTATATCCACTGAAGGACTTTAAGCTAATACTGACAACAATATCTCCACCAGTGTCAATTGTACATAGAATGGCTATACATAACTCTAAAGATGAAAACAAAAGAAACAGTTGCACTTTGTCTACAAAAAAAAAAAAAAAAAACAGAACAAGGGATGCCAAAAAAAAAAAAAAAAAACAGAAAATTATCAAGTCAACAAATTCTTTTGAGCCAATTTGTGCCACAGATATACAAATTTGACAAATCATATTTGTGTGATGTTAGTAAAATATTAAGGGAAGAAATCAATTAAACAGTTTATTGGACAAGATTGAGATAGTAATTAATGGGACACTTCATTAAATATCTAGAAAAATCCTAAATTGGTGACTACTACACATTTTCAGAATATAACGACATTGAAAAAACAGAGAGTCGGAAGTTATTAAAATATCTTTTTTAAAAAAACTTTTTACCATAGAGAACACTATAAATTTATAATTTAATGATAATATTATTTAAATTTTAAATTTAAATAATAGTTCACAAATATAGAAGTTGTGTAAAATATTTTTAAGTAATAAAATGACACTGTTTACTTACAATTTCCTTTTTATGTCATATTTCTTCAATATGACCACTTTACCCCACACACTGACCACTTTACCCCAAAGTGGTCATAAAAACATGACAAAAAAAAAGATGTGATTAAAAGGTGTTACTCTCAAAACATATTTTTAAAGTGTATTCTAATGTACTCTAGAACAATGTAATGTAAAATAAAATCCAAAACAATAATATTTTTTAGGAAATTTCTCTTTTTAAGCTGTGTAACATTTATTTATTTTTTCCTTATCTACATGTGGGCGTGAACAATTTCAGTGGCGTAGCCAGTATTGTCCGAAGGGGGGGGGGGGGGGGGGGGGGGGGGGTTCATAAATTATTTTTGGTCCGATCAAAACCAAATAATTTTTTTTATTAATAATTAATTTGAACAATGTTTAACTAATAATTTTAATTAAACATTTTAATTAAATTTAATTAATATTTTGAATTAATCATTTTTATTAAATTTAATTAATAATTTGAATTAATTTTAATTAATACTTTGAATTAAATTTAATTAATAATTTGAATTAATAATTTAAATAAAATTTAATTAATAATTTGAATTAATCATTTTAATTAAATTTAATTAATACTTTGAATTAATCATTTTAATTAAATTTAATTAATAATTTTAATTAATAATTTAAATAAAATTTAATTAATAATTTGAATATAATGTAATTAATAATTTTGAATTAGCAATTTTAATTAATAATTTTGAATTATTAATTTTAATTAATCTTATTTTTAAGTAATAACTTTATATTAGTAAATTTAATTTATGATACTTTTTAATTTAAACAGTAGTTTTAAATTAAAATTCTAATGAATAATTTTAATTAATTAAATATATATATAAATAATAAATAAGATATAAATTAAAAGCTTAATTTTCGCAGGTTAATCTTCAGTCATTTCCTAATTTAAATTACTAACAAACCTGGCTGACATTTTACTGGTATTTAAGTCTGTAGCTAGATATTGATGGTGGGTCCGGATTGAAAAAGTTTTAAATTAGTAATTTTAATTAATATAATAATTTTTAAGTAGTAATTTTTAATTTGTAAATAATTCTTTATTATATAATTAAAAATAACAGAATAATAATCATTATTTTCTGGTTAATTTTATCATGCATGACTGTGGCGTGACATAGAGGAAGAGGTTTCATTGGTTGCGTGACGCAGCAAAACGGTGCATTGCGGCAAAATCGTAACGTAAAATGGCGTTGCTCTTAAAAAAATCAAATAACTGTATAAAAAATATATTATTATAAAAAAAACATTGATTTGTAGAATCTGCAAAGCGGGAAAAATTCTTGCCTAAACATCAGCACGAGATGCAGCGCCGCAGGAAAAAAATCCAGAAAAGTTTATGAATACAGATTTAAACGAGAATCTGTTGACCCCACCCTTCATAAATAGAGCCAACTTTTCCATTATGTGCCCTTCGTATTTATAATATTTGAATATAACTTTTTAATAATCCCCCCATAAAAATTTTCAAATGAATGTGCATCAATCTTGGGAATGATCAAAACCCAAATTTAAAAAAAAAGCGGAAAACTGCGTTTCCGTGTGAAAAGTAACACGTCCGAGTGACAGAAAACTAATTTGTAAATGTAATTGAATAAAAAAATTAGTTAGTTTTGGGTATTTTCAACGATAATCTCAATAAACAAAAAATATTTGAATAAGAAAAGGAGTACATACTTTAAACATATCAGCTAATTTTTTGCACGATGCTCCTTCCTTTTGTCTTGAATCTTCCAATAGTTTATGTTTTGATGACAGCATACCGTAAAAATGGCAATTCAAGCACGTGCAGTACTGGAGTGATTTTCAAATTCAAATGGCAAATGAGAGACATACAACCTCTTAGAAAACTGATTTTTGAGAAGAGGAAAAATAAAAGAACCCATCGAAAGTTCTGGAAGTTTCTATTTGAAACTGGTAAAAACTAAAAAAAAAATATTTTTATAAAAAAACACAAAAGAAACGCACAGCGTCAACATTATACAATTTTGTGATTGGTTAATCACAAAACGAAACAGAATAACAAAAAAAAATCCTAGACACGAGACGATAAATTTATATGGGACTGGCGCGCCAGTCCCATATATTCGAAGCGCCATGGCGATTCGAATATTAGCTGGAAGAAATTTTACATTGTTGAAGGCAAACCAATAGGATTATATGAAACAAAAGTGATTTTCGAATAAAAAGGAGAGGATTTTGATTTAGACAATCACACCTAACACAATTAAAAGAGAAGTTATTTTAATAAAAAGAACACTGTGGGACGTTCGCATAAAGAGCAACGCCTTATATTTTAAAATTCTTTAAATGATAATCTGAACGTTAAAACATATCATATAACTTTGACAATAAAGAACAACAAAATGAGCAGATGCGAGCATTTTTTTAAGCGCCTGCTGAATATCTGAAAACATTGCTCCTTGTATTAAACAATTTATTATATATTTAAAATGTGGGATTCTTTATTTTAAGGAAACGATGCCACGGTTAAAATTTTTTTTCGCTTGACGCAATAAAAAAAAATACAATGAAATTTATAAAACAGTTCCGCCACCGGCGTTGTGTCGGCTACAGACTACATTAGTCAACTCCATCTGGAGCTTTAGCGTCATATCGGTCGAAAATGTGCAGTGAACTCTGAAACCAAACACACGAATTTAAGTTTAATTTTACAAGTTGGACAATTTATAATTTTCCCTTAATAACCTTGGTGTTTTTGCATTCATTAGTTAAAAATATTAATTTTCTTCAGACATAAATTTTCCCAACTCGGGTATTTTTAAACCTTGAAATTCCCAAACCCCCCCGGTGCGACGTGCCTGCACCCAAGACAATCATACAGACCAACTACCCAGCGGCGGATTTAACAGGCGGCAAACGGACAGTTGCCGCCTGGGCCCCTTGCCTTGAGTTCATTTAGGGCCCCCTTGACTCCAGAAATTAAAAACGGACAGGAAAAGAAATAATTATTTATATTTTTAAAAATATATTTCAGTGCAGTTTTCTCCCTGGATTCTCTTACTTTTTCTCATATGTGTAGGTAGATGCCCTTTTTTGACTGGCCCGGGCGCACTCCTTGTTACAGCACAGGGCCCAATTACCGGAAAATCCCGTGTAGTACTTACACTTCCCATTTCTGAAAAGCCCACAAATTCTTTACAAACATACGTTTGTCCTGTATCTTGGATGCTTCAGGACCCTTAGCAAATGTAGCAGACATACATCATGAACTATAATATAGATGTAAGATTTATAACAGGTTTTTAAATTATTATTAATTTGGTGAGGGGCTAGACAATGACACTCGAAAATGAGTCGATGAGAAAGATATCGATTTCTACAAAAGCGACTTGTATTAAAATTCCTAAAAGAAATGTAAAAAAAAAAGTATCAGCTTTTCTTCGCCACACAAACCATGTGACCCCCTCCATTCCTAAGGGTGCGCGACGTAATAATTTAAATTTGGGCCCCTCGAAAGTTTTGCCACCTGTGCCCTTTCTCTTAAATCCGCCACTGCAACTACCCCATTGTCCCGTCCCCCCACAGAAAGTCAGGAGATACATGTAGGTTAGACCAGGATATGCGACGTGTGTTTTCTCTATAAAAATCGGAAAAAAAGAAGATTTTTTTTTTTTGGCACTTGTTATTTTTCAAAAAAATAATTTTGATATGGCTATGGGGGGGGGGGGGGGGTTAACCCAAAGTAACCCAATGCTGGCTATGCCACTGAACAATTTAATGTCCTTAGTTTGCTTTCTTACCATTTCAATTATAAAAACATTTGTTCGAAAGTTGGATTCGGTTAATTTTGAATCACAGTATACTCATAGAAATTAACACTATTGCTAGAATTAGGGGTATGTTATACCAAAAGTTAATTGCTCGTTGAAGTTTTAGGTGAAACGTCATCCATTAATAGGTTTCAAAGTTTTTCCCCAGTAGAAACTTTGATAATTTGGCCTGGATATTTTTCACTGTTATAAACAACAATTGGAAGAAGTAAGTGGATGAAGGAGGTACGTAATATAAAAAAAAAACATTATTGTCATGGATGAAGGAGGTATGGGTTGGCCTGTTTTTTGACACTTAGAGCAGCACTGTAGAAGCCTTATATGAATAACGGATAGTGTCATGAAGGAGGTATGTGACCACAACACACACAATATGAAATTAAAACTTTAATGTCAAATATATAAAAACTTGCTTTTTGTTGCATACCTCTTTTCATCCATTCAATTGAAGACGTGGGTGCAAGAACAAAGCAGCCCCACTGTTTTGTGATTTATACATTTTCAGTTATTCCTCTAAAGAAAATAAATCCTGTGCCGATTAGTGCAAGAACCAGACAGCTCTAAACAATGACTATAGAATAGAATAGAATATAAGGAAAATGATCTGCTCTCTTTCTCTCCTGGGGTGGAGTTATTTTTGGTCCGATCAAAACCAAATAATTTTTTTTATTAATAATTAATTTGAACAATGTTTAACTAATAATTTTAATCATTTTTATTAAATTTAATTAATAATTTGAATTAATTTTAATTAATACTTTGAATTAAATTTAATTAATAATTTGAATTAATAATTTAAATAAAATTTAATTAATAATTTGAATTAATCATTTTAATTAAATTTAATTAATACTTTGAATTAATCATTTTAATTAAATTTAATTAATAATTTTAATTAATTTTAATTAATAATTTAAATAAAATTTAATTAATAATTTGAATATAATGTAATTAATAATTTTGAATTAGCAATTTTAATTAATAATTTTGAATTATTAATTTTAATTAATCTTATTTTTAAGTAATAACTTTATATTAGTAAATTTAATTTATGATACTTTTTAATTTAAACAGTAGTTTTAAATTAAAATTCTAATGAATAATTTTAATTAATTAAATATATATATAAATAATAAATAAGATATAAATTAAAAGCTTAATTTTCGCAGGTTAATCTTCAGTCATTTCCTAATTTAAATTACTAACAAACCTGGCTGACATTTTACAGGTATTTAAGTCTGTAGCTAGATATTGATGGTGGGTCCGGATTGAAAAAGTTTTAAATTACAGTAGACGCTCGTTTTTACGAACTCGTAGGGAACAACCAAATTGTTCGTAAAATCGAAAGTTCGTAAAATAGAATATTATAAGAAGTAGATAAATTTTATGCTTATTTTTATTTAACTGTCTTCTCTTTATAAATAAAGCAGTATTTACAGATTATATTTGGAAATAAAGTTATATATAGATATTCTATATAAGAAACAGTTGTAAAATAAAATAGTTGAATAAAAAAATAATAAGTATACCTTTATTGATGAAAAATCAAGCATCAGAATATCGCTAGTTTTTCTTTTAAAACAACATTTTGGAAAATACATGTTTTCATTTTATCGATGTTTGAAAGCATTTCACTATTGTCCTCCTCAAAAGAGGCCTAATCTTGATAACCATTCAGTTTCCTGAAGTTCAAACCGTGTCTGGATTTAAATTTTTCAACCAACCATCCCATGCCTTGAAATCTTTGATGTTGAGCTTTATAACAAAGCAGTTCAATTGTTCCTTAAGCACATTACCACCAATCGGAATGTTCGTTCATATCATTTTCTTCATTCAAGCAAACAAAGCTTTTTCCAGTTTGGGATATTTTGCTGCTCTAAAATATTTTCGAGAGGTGCACTCTTGCTAGTCTTGTTTGCATATCCAACGATTTTTTCTCTTGCTCTTAGCATATAAACGAGTGCGTTTCTTCTACTGCGACATGACTAAATTTCCTCAACTAAAACTTGCTCAAACTCCCTCTGGACTCACACGAAACTTCAGACATTGAGGGTCCAGATGACTAATCAGCTACAAAACATAATCTTATAACAAAGCACCCCTTTCCCCGCTCGACATTGACACATGCTTATTGAATGTAAGGGAGGGGTAAAGATTGACGTCAAAGTGCCACTCTCCAATCACATGCCTGCTACCCACCTGCTGTTGATGGCCCCTGTAATTTTTCTCAGAGTGGCCTTGAAATGTTTGTATGTGTTGCTTTGTTACTCCCTAAAGATATGAGCTTTCAAACTTTGTTTGATGTCAGGTAAACGCTAGCGAAGTATGAAAATGAGTTCGCAAAAAAGAGATTTTTCAAAATTTTAGTTCGTAAATGGGAATTAAAAATAACATTATGCCTATGGGACCACGTTCGGGACCAGACGCTAGTTCGTAAAATCGTGAGTGTTCGTAAATTGGAGGTTCGTAAAAACGAGCGTCTACTGTAGTAATTTTAATTAATATAATAATTTTTAAGTAGTAATTTTTAATTTGTAAATAATTCTTTATTATATAATTAAAAATAACAGAATAATAATCATTATTTTCTGGTTAATTTTATCATGCATGACTGTGGCGTGACATAGAGGAAGAGGTTTCATTGGTTGCGTGACGCAGCAAAACGGTGCATTGCGGCAAAATCGTAACGTAAAATGGCGTTGCTCTTAAAAAAATCAAATAACTGTATAAAAAATATATTATTATAAAAAAAACATTGATTTGTAGAATCTGCAAAGCGGGAAAAATTCTTGCCTAAACATCAGCACGAGATGCAGCGCCGCAGGAAAAAAATCCAGAAAAGTTTATGAATACAGATTTAAACGAGAATCTGTTGACCCCACCCTTCATAAATAGAGCCAACTTTTCCATTATGTGCCCTTCGTATTTATAATATTTGAATATAACTTTTTAATAATCCCCCCATAAAAATTTTCAAATGAATGTGCATCAATCTTGGGAATGATCAAAACCCAAATTTAAAAAAAAAGCGGAAAACTGCGTTTCCGTGTGAAAAGTAACACGTCCGAGTGACAGAAAACTAATTTGTAAATGTAATTGAATAAAAAAATTAGTTAGTTTTGGGTATTTTCAACGATAATCTCAATAAACAAAAAATATTTGAATAAGAAAAGGAGTACATACTTTAAACATATCAGCTAATTTTTTGCACGATGCTCCTTCCTTTTGTCTTGAATCTTCCAATAGTTTATGTTTTGATGACAGCATACCGTAAAAATGGCAATTCAAGCACGTGCAGTACTGGAGTGATTTTCAAATTCAAATGGCAAATGAGAGACATACAACCTCTTAGAAAACTGATTTTTGAGAAGAGGAAAAATAAAAGAACCCATCGAAAGTTCTGGAAGTTTCTATTTGAAACTGGTAAAAACTAAAAAAAAAAATATTTTTATAAAAAAACACAAAGGAAACGCACAGCGTCAACATTATACAATTTTGTGATTGGTTAATCACAAAACGAAACAGAATAACAAAAAAAATCCTAGACACGAGACGATAAATTTATATGGGACTGGCGCGCCAGTCCCATATATTCGAAGCGCCATGGCGATTCGAATATTAGCTGGAAGAAATTTTACATTGTGGAAGGCAAACCAATAGGATTATATGAAACAAAAGTGATTTTCGAATAAAAAGGAGAGGATTTTGATTTAGACAATCACACCTAACACAATTAAAAGAGAAGTTATTTTAATAAAAAGAACACTGTGGGACGTTCGCATAAAGAGCAACGCCTTATATTTTAAAATTCTTTAAATGATAATCTGAACGTTAAAACATATCATATAACTTTGACAATAAAGAACAAAAAAATGAGCAGATGCGAGCATTTTTTTAAGCGCCTGCTGAATATCTGAAAACATTGCTCCTTGTATTAAACAATTTATTATATATTTAAAATGTGGGATTCTTTATTTTAAGGAAACGATGCCACGGTTAAAATTTTTTTTCGCTTGACGCAATAAAAAAATACAATGAAATTTATAAAACAGTTCCGCCACCGGCGTTGTGTCGGCTACAGACTACATTAGTCAACTCCATCTGGAGCTTTAGCGTCATATCGGTCGAAAATGTGCAGTGAACTCTGAAACCAAACACACGAATTTAAGTTTAATTTTACAAGTTGGACAATTTATAATTTTCCCTTAATAACCTTGGTGTTTTTGCATTCATTAGTTAAAAATATTAATTTTCTTCAGACATAAATTTTCCCAACTCGGGTATTTTTAAACCTTGAAATTCCCAAACCCCCCCGGTGCGACGTGCCTGCACCCAAGACAATCATACAGACCAACTTCCCAGCGGCGGATTTAACAGGCGGCAAACGGACAGTTGCCGCCTGGGCCCCTTGCCTTGAGTTCATTTAGGGCCCCCTTGACTCCAGAAATTAAAAACGGACAGGAAAAGAAATAATTATTTATATTTTTAAAAATATATTTCAGTGCAGTTTTCTCCCTGGATTCTCTTACTTTTTCTCATATGTGTAGGTAGATGCCCTTTTTTGACTGGCCCGGGCGCACTCCTTGTTACAGCACAGGGCCCAATTACCGGAAAATCCCGTGTAGTACTTACACTTCCCATTTCTGAAAAGCCCACAAATTCTTTACAAACATACGTTTGTCCTGTATCTTGGATGCTTCAGGACCCTTAGCAAATGTAGCAGACATACATCATGAACTATAATATAGATGTAAGATTTATAACAGATTTTTAAATTATTATTAATTTGGTGAGGGGCTAGACAATGACACTCGAAAATGAGTCGATGAGAAAGATATCGATTTCTACAAAAGCGACTTGTATTAAAATTCCTAAAAGAAATGTAAAAAAAAAAGTATCAGCTTTTATTCGCCACACAAACCATGTGACCCCCTCCATTCCTAAGGGTGCGCGACGTAATAATTTAAATTTGGGCCCCTCGAAAGTTTTGCCACCTGTGCCCTTTCTCTTAAATCCGCCACTGCAACTACCCCATTGTCCCGTCCCCCCACAGAAAGTCAGGAGATACATGTAGGTTAGACCAGGATATGCGACGTGTGTTTTCTCTATAAAAATCGGAAAAAAAGAAGATTTTTTTTTTTTTGGCACTTGTTATTTTTCAAAAAAATAATTTTGATATGGCTATGGGGGGGGGGGGGGGGTTAACCCAAAGTAACCCAATGCTGGCTACGCCACTGAACAATTTAATGTCCTTAGTTTGCTTTCTTACCATTTCAATTATAAAAACATTTGTTCGAAAGTTGGATTCGGTTAATTTTGAATCACAGTATACTCATAGAAATTAACACTATTGCTAGAATTAGGGGTATGTTATACCAAAAGTTAATTGCTCGTTGAAGTTTTAGGTGAAACGTCATCCAAAACGTTTCAAAGTTTTTCCCCAGTAGAAACTTTGATAATTTGGCCTGGATATTTTTCACTGTTATAAACAACAATTGGAAGAAGTAAGTGGATGAAGGAGGTACGTAATATAAAAAAAAAACATTATTGTCATGGATGAAGGAGGTATGGGTTGGCCTGTTTTTTGACACTTAGAGCAGCACTGTAGAAGCCTTATATGAATAACGGATAGTGTCATGAAGGAGGTATGTGACCACAACACACACAATATGAAATTAAAACTTTAATGTCAAATATATAAAAACTTGCTTTTTGTTGCATACCTCTTTTCATCCATTCAATTGAAGACGTGGGTGCAAGAACAAAGCAACCCCACTGTTTTGTGATTTATACATTTTCAGTTATTCCTCTAAAGAAAATAAATCCTGTGCCGATTAGTGCAAGAACCAGACAGCTCTAAACAATGACTATAGAATAGAATAGAATATAAGGAAAATGATCTGCTCTCTTTCTCTCCTGGGGTGGTGGGGGAGAGGGTATTCACGAAGCTGTGACACAACACACACATCGCCAAAAAACATTGAAAATCAACATGAAACTTAAACAACAAACAAACAAAATTTTCTGAAAAATAAACTGTTTAGCTTCCTGTTTGAATTGATTGTGAAAGAACTGGAGTGATGTCGTAAACAAATGTGCTAAGTGCAGTTGAAAAATAAAGTTACAAATACCATCTATAGCTTCAGTGCCTTGTTTCTGAACTTCCAGTATATGAGTGGCTATGTACAACTAGGCTACGCTCGGTATCGATCCGAGGAACTTCGGTTTGCTACGCCGATACTCTGCCAGTCAGGCCAAAGTGATCACTCTCGCCTGATCGGGAGTAACGAGTAGAAGAAGTGAACCCCACATATGCATATATAATTTATTGCGTGCTAGATTGATATTCTTGGTAGGAGAGCGTGAAATGTGACATAGAGAGGGAGGGGTATGGTGAAGTGTGACATAAGGCGGTAGGGATCAAAAATATGGAGAAAAGGTGTGACAACATTTATGGACAACCACAAGCCCCTAGTTAAATTCTAAACAACTTTGAAATGGTGTCATTTTCATTTCTTCCGTCTTTTGCATATAGTGTTTCACTTCTACTAAAAAATATTGAAGTTGGTAAAACAATAATATCACCTCAATATTAACTTTGCCTTTATTACTTAAGGTAGTTTTCACTAACAATAATTTATATATTAAGTAATTAAAATAGTTCAAGTTAGGAGTACCAATTGAATTTTTATTAATATAAATAGTTTAAAAAGTATATTTTTAATACCTGAATTATGTTTAGTGTTAAAATAAATATTTGATATCTGAATTTTATTTATTACTATTAGAAAGTAGTGATCCACGCTATGTTTTAATTTGAATTTGGTGGTCCGTAGCCACCAAAAAGTTGGAAACCACTGATTTAAAGAGCAAATATTTTCTTAAATGATCTTTGTGAGACCTCGATTTTTTTTGTACTGCTGCACTTTGCAATTATATTGAACTTTTTTTTATAGTTGTTTAGTTTGGCTCTTTTACCACAGTCATTTTTGTGGGGGACTTTATAAAGTGGTTATTGTCGCTTCGCTATTCTTTTTGGGAGAGGGGAATTGGGGGCAGGGGGGTCGAAGGGGAAAAATGGGGCGAAAACTTGAGAAACTCAACAATATTTCTTAATTTCGCTGGCGCAATCGGAGGTAGTCTATGATTGGCATTTCATCGAACCGCGTCGGAAAAGAAGGTTTCGAAAACAAAGCTTTTACAAGGAAAACTAACTTCATGGAACATTTTATTTATCGCAAAACCTTTATAAAATCTTATTTAGTTAGTTATTAACCCAGCGCCTCCCTACGGATGTCAGTGGCGGCTCGTCCACTACAGCAAGTACAGCCGGGCTGCACCTAAATTCAGTATTTTAAAACTAAAATCAGATATTTTACTAATTTTCTTAAATGAAGATTAGAATTAAAAAGGAAATTTTTACGGTAGTAAACAAAATCTCCGATAAATAGCAAGCCTGTTACCGTAATGTACAATTCAGGAGTGGAAAAACTCCATTCAATCAAAACTGCAGCCAAAAAGCGAAATTCGAAATCGGCTGCATCATTGCCATGGCAACCTCTACGTAGTATGGAGATTCCTCCCCATGCTAATGTACAGCTTTTGTGAGAAGGTACAGCCGAAATGAATTTTCTTGTTTTAGCTGCACTTGAGATTCGATGTGCTGATTGGCTCGTCCGTGAAACGCTGGGATGGGTGGGTGAAACGATAACTTACGAGAATAACTCCTAACGGAAATGGTTTTCGTGATAAATTTACTGTGTGCTGTTGTTTCAGGACACGGTCCTGCTGTTGTTTCGTTATTTAAGTTAATATTAAAATTGACCGATTCGCACGTTTAAAAGAAAAGAGGATTGCTTTAATTTAAAAAAAATAAGTAAGTGTTTTCAATTTTTTTCGCATGTTATCATTTTGTAAAAATTGAAAAGAAACTGATTTGAGTAGTAAATAATAAAGAATTTCCGTTCATGTATGGGAAATAAGGGGGGGGGGGGGGGGGGGGGGGGAGGGGTTCACATGGTTTCGGCTGCACTCACATTTCCGACCACGGGCAGCCAATGACGGATGTGCGACGCGTGCCACATCACATGCTCATGCGGTCATTAAAGAAAAACGCTCAAAATAAGAATGTTACAGAAAAAATGAATTTCTTATTACTTTTATTTTGACATGAAACGTCTTTATTAAAAAGCAGCTGCATGAAATATAAGTATAGACACATCATGTTAATGATAGAAAGGAATTTCAGACTACCAGTAGGACTTGTCTTTACGATCCCATAGTAGGTTTTAAGTTTCCTTATACAAATACAAATACAAATATTGACGACCAACAACAGGCTCAAGGCCCAACAAGGCTAGTACCTCTTAACTATCCCCCAATGCATATCTAACTTCTTCTTAAAATCCGTTACTCCTTTACAATTAACAATATTCACTGGCAAGTTGTTCCATTTGTCTATTACCCTATTATAGAAATAGTGTTTTCTTCCTTCCCGATTAAAATGGGATTTGTTTAACTTAAACCCATGACCTCTCGTTCTATCACTCATATTAAAATCTAAACCCTCTCTAAAATAATACTAAAATCTAAACCCTCTCTGGTGGTATTGCCGACAGGACGGCCGGCAATACCACTAGAAAATTCATAAAGTTCTGAGTTAGCACTATAAAAAGTTTAAAAATTCCAACTGTAACATTTTTGATTTACAAAAGTGCTCCCTGAACAACTTCTTTGGCCTCTATCATTCATGTTTTAGGGGGATCTAATTAGTGACAAATATCCCGGCTGACATAAATTTGATCTCGTGCGTTTGTTAAGAGCTCTCTTCTAATCCAAACTCTGAATCTGTCCCTGATGACAAGTTTTGTATTTGTACCTATGGCATTGTGGTGGTCTTTTCAAATACCCGATATTTTCTTTCGGGCTCGAATAATTACTTTAGCTCGACGGTTAGTGTATCGACGTAGTATGCACAAACCCTAGGTTTGATTCCGGATGTTTACTAAACGCACTGTCAGGCACGTAGATAAGGGAGTGGTTCAGGGGGTTCAAACCCCTCCCATTGTAAGTCAAGAAGAAGAAATTAAAATTCGAATTACTGTAAAAATACTTTAAAAAAACTAGAAAAATTTTACTTTCTCGTATTATACTTCTTGTAAAGTTAATATTTTCCGGGGGTCCTGCCCCGGAAAACATTTTTCAAAAACATGTTTTGAGGCAATTTTTATCTCAAACTAAGCTTCAAAAGACATCATAGGGTTCATTTTCTAGCATTTGGATTTCGGCGACAAAAGGAAAAGAGATCGTTAGGAGTATCGGTATTGCAAGCACAACGTCCCACGTTCATTTTCTGGCCTCTGCCAATTGCGCAGAGCTACAGAATAATACCAGGATAAAACTTCTCTATAGTTTAAGTTGATCTAACAAATATTTAACAAAATCCGTTCGATCATTCTCGCGTAAGTGATACATAATTTCTAAAAACTGCTCTTATGGCTTCTAAACACTCCAAAATTGCCTATGAAAACGAATTTCTGTAAAAAAGAAAAACATATTTTGTATATACACGTGTACACAATCCCCTGTGCTATATAATATATGTGTAACTAACATTTTGTATGTTACAAAAAAAAAAAGGCTCTAAGTAACATGAGAAGAAAAGTAATATATAAATACTCTTATCTTCCCGAATTATAGATGATAACTTTTAAATTTGAGTGAGACAATCTCCAAGTGAGACAATGGAATGAACAGCATTTTTAAAATGTTCTTTTACATATCTTTGATAACGGAGTCATACATAAAACATTCGCTCCTTTTGGATTTCGTCAAAAAGGTTTTTATCACCAGTAGATAACCCTGTATTGGAGCAAAAAGAATTAGGAAAATACTAAAGCATTGTTTTTTTGAGTGATTGGTGCACAGCATTGCAATTCCTCTCATGTGCAACTGCGTGTGGTGCTGCTACGAAGGGAAATTCCCTGATTGATGCAGATGTTGACAATAATAACTCCTAAGAACCAGTGGCGTAGACAAAACTTCACAATTGGGCCACAATTAGACCATACATGTCCGAGCAGACGCAATTTTTTATTATTATAATTGTAATTATTTGAATTTTTTTAATAAATGTATATTTAAAGGTAATTTGATAAATATAATGGTTTTCTAAAATAATCTTTTGGAAGCTAGAACTATTCTTATGAGCTAAGATTTATTAAAGAGTGTCTAGTATTAACATTTGAAAAATGAAATATTTAATAAGTATAACTTTTATAAAGTATTTTTTTAAAACATTTTTTACTTATACTCCTATAGTGCAAGCAGAGGCGGCTTAAGGCCCAAGCGACAAAAGCGGTCGCTTGGGGCGCCGGATTGTAAAGGGCGACGCATTTCGGCAAATAAAAATAAAATTATGAAACATAATTTTTTTTTTAATTTAGACATGTCAGATGTCTGAGTTTTACAGAGATAGTTTTGGATTCAGGAACATATCAATGTTTTAGTTTATTTGTATCTCCTGCGAATCGATGTGTCGAATAGACATATCAGTAGACATTGTCTATACTAAAAACGAAAAAAGCTTGTTTATCTTCTTTCTGTTGGAGAATAGTTTTTCTGTTGGCCACCAATCCCTATTTCTATAATCTACTGAAATGGCGGTTCATGTGAATATGCGTAAACTGGAGCATTCAAAAGTTAAGGTTTGCATTTTTAGATGTTTTGCGATAGTAATTAAATAACACATGTTATTGAAATTTATTATATCCGGCAGAGTACTTATCAAAGTGCGAGAAGCGGGGGGGTTGGCAAAATCCAGTTCTCTTCGATTGTGTTTAAAAATTTCATTAAACCGCCCCCCTGAAGGCAAATAATTAAAAATAAATATGAATTAAATTGATTACGGTTTCTTGAAACTTGTTTTTCTTTTATTAGAGACAATTTAATAAAAATAAGAACAATAAAGACCAAATTTCATTAAAAAAAAAAGAGTGGGGAGTTTGTAATGGGAGTGCAGAAGCATCCATAGCAACCTCAAAAATCGCCTATGCTAAGAAACCTATGTTTTTAGATGCATAACAATAAATTATATGCTTTAAAAAGTGATTTTAAAGATTAAAAACTTTAAACCAAATCAATACATTTATCAATAAATTTATATATAAGAATGGAGTGTCTGTCTGTGGAATCGAACAAAACCACTCATTTTGAGTTTTTTAAATGAATTGGAATACACTGATTTAGAAAATCACGTTAAATGTTTTTGTCTGTTTGTGTGGGTTTAACTCAAAAACTACTGAATGGATTTTTATGAAACTTACGCCATTTTATCAATAATCTTCTAACTTAACATTTGCACTTTGTTTCATTTGGATATCTGCAACCATTCAAAAGTTATAGAACTTTTTCCATTTTCCCACACATTATTCCTATTATAAATTTACATTGTAGAACTTCCCTTCTTAACATTATTGTTAAATACCACCTTCGCGACCAAAATTATTTTTTGGCAATACTGGCTGGCATCTACTATTGCGATTTTTCTTTGAAACACACATTTATTGAGCGGTAGATTATAGGAATCGATCGTTAACAAAAACCTCGCCAACCGAAGGAGGACCAGCTGTTTCATGTGTCATGTGGTTCTTACATAATCTAATTTTAAGTAATTTCTTTCAAGCGAAAAAAGAATATGGGGCTTTTGTCTAAAATTTGAAGCTTATAAAATCTTACAATAAAAATTAGAAAAGCAAAAAAAAAAAATTGTTAAACTTATATATTTTAATAGGTAACCAATATGCAAACATTGCTCTGTGAAAAATGTTTAACTTTCAATTGCTACTAGGCTTACTGGACTCACCAGCAAAAAAACTGTATATAACACAAGCTTCTTCATTTATTAAACTCCTGTATGGTTTTAATTTCAAGGTTATATGCAAATATTTTTTAAATCGACTTTTGGCCAGCTTTTTGACGCAAATGCTCCACTGTGGATCGTGCCGAATGTGGAATTAAATTGAAGAAAACGAAAATTTCTACAATTAAATTTGTTTAGCTGATAATTTAAATTATTTGTGAAAACATTATGTACAGTAGAAAAGGACGATTTGTCATGGATTTTACTGTGAAGCCAAAACACCATTTTAAAGTTCAATTGGGGCATTAGGAACTTATACAGGTTCAAAGAGTATTTCAAAGAGAATCAAATATCATCAAGAATTCTAAACTTATTCCAAGAGCGGAGAGGTAGGAGGCTTACTAAAGACGCAAGAAGGAACAGTACGGTGGAATTTTGGCGGGAAACGTCTTTAATTTAGGTCAGTAGGAGGATCGTTTGCTATGACTTCCACGTCTTCCAGTGGCGGCCCGTGGTCAAAAATGTTAGTGCAGCCGAAAACACTCCGCCCCCCTCCCCTTTCGCCTTTTTCCACAACCATACATGAACGGACATTCTTTAAAATTTATTACTCAAACTGAAATCAAAGTTTCCTTTCAGCTTTTATGAAAGATAACATGCAAAAATAATAGAAAAGACTTACTTATTTTTTGAATATTAAATCAATCCTCCTATCAAACTTGCGAATCTGTCAATTTTAATATTAATTTAAGTAAAGAAACAACAACACACGTTTAAACTTATCGGAAATTATTTCCGTTTGGAGAGATTCTTCGAAACTATCGTTTTCCTCCACCCCGCCTCGCCGATTCAACAACGAACCAATCATTTAATTCAAATTCCTAGTACAACTAATTTGAAAAAATCCTTTTGGGCTACGTTTGTGTCGTCACATCCTCCATTTTAGCGTGTTGGGGAAGTCATACTACGTAAGGTTGCCATGGCAACGATGCAGCCGATTTCGAACTTCGCTTTTTGGTTGCAATTTTGATTGAATGGAGTTTTTTCCTCTCCTGAATTTGTGCATTACAGAAACAGGTTTGCTATTTATCGGAGATTCTTTTTTTTACTTAGAGTTGAAATTTCATCTTTATTTCCAATTCTAATATTCATTTAAGAAAATTAGTAAAATATCTGATTTTAGTTTTAAAACACACTAATAAAATTAGGTGCAGCCCGGCTGTACTTGCTGTAGTGTGCGAGTCGCCACTGACGCCACTTCGACACGTAGATCCAGAAATGACGTGAAAAGACTCGAATACAAATACAGAGGGATGCCAATCCTAGCACACCTCCTTTGGCTACGGAGGAACGTGTCAGCTTATGCTTAAATATTATGTTCTTTTAGTTATCTACTTTTGTTTAAAGACTTTTGATTGTTCAGTACTCGATATCTTTTAAAATGTGAGATAGATGCAGAGGTTTTTTTTATTATCAGAGTTTGATGCAGCTTTGCCAAGATTGGCGAAGAACGGAACTTTTTATTACTTAAGTAAAAAATTTAAAGTATATTATTCTAACCTACTTGAATTTACTATTCCCAGGGCCACCCTCAGCAGATGCGGAGCCCCGTTGGATCATTTTAGCTATATCATTATTATTATTTTTTAATGGAACTACACAGAGCAACTTGAAATTCACTCTGATTTTAGACACTATAGAAATACACGAGAAAAGCACTGCAAAACTTTATAGGCACATAAGTGATTATTGCTTATGCACATGGCTAGAAAATGTTGAGTCAGAGCTTTTCAACTCTTACTATTTGTGAAATATGGTACTAAATAAGGTTAGACTTGATTTTAAAGGGAAACTTCTCAATATGAAAATTATATCAGAAGTCTTTTTTTTTTAAATCAAGCGGTTCACTTATTTAAAAAATTTTCGAAATACTTCTTCATAAGGGTTTGCTAATAATTAAATAATTGGGACTTACATGAAAAGTAAAAATTTTAGGAATTATTTTTTGCGCATTTTTTAGTAGGGGACTGTCGTTTGCTTAAGCCGTTTGGCCTTCATGTGTGTTCTTTTCAGAGGGAAGTATTAGTTAGTCATAGCTTGGAAAATTAAAAAGTATTTAAACCTAAACTAAACTAAATATTTCTCTTTAGGAGACGTTCTTAGAACAAGCGCATTAGTTTGGGTTTAAAAAAATAACCACCAATTTTAATTGCGAGTGCAGCTATTCAAATACTAGACCGATTGTCCCAAATTCGGTATTTTTGTTGGGAAAGAGGCGATAATTTAAGTAGCCGACATCGACAAACACTAACCCTTTACAGTCGGGAGGTGACTCTCATGCACCACTTGGTTTGAAGCGATGATTAGCTGCGAGAAATTCACCAAAAATGCGGAAAATCGACTCGAGTAGCTGGTTCGTCTGAGAGAAAAAGGCCTAGACTGCAAATGCCCGCCTCTTTTGTCTACGCCACTGTTGCTGTGAAACTGGGCGGTCAGGGGTGGCGAGCAAGGGCAAGTGACACACCCTTTTTTGAAAATCTAACACATTTCCATAGAAATTGTAAAGAATATTGGCATTAGTCCCCTTTCTTTTAGCCTTTGCTTCCTCACTCTTAACAAACAATTGCCGCCACTGTTGTGAAAGGCACTGGCATTTGTCTTCTCGAATTGGCGCTGTCACGTTTAAAACGCAGTGGCAACCCAATACTACTTAAGGACGTTTCGTCTCTGTTGGCGATAGGGAGAGGAACATGATATTTGGTGATATCGAAGATATATTGAGGGCTGATCCGGTTGTGAGGGGTAAAAACTCTTGTCGCGGCGTATTTTCTGGAGACCAAATCTGTGACATAAATATGAAGAGGGGTGATTTTTTTATCACAAACGTTCGTCCTTATTGGGAAACGACAGGCGGGCACTGGGTAGTTATTCGCCTTAATGGCTACGGGATGCTGGAACTTTTCGATCCCTTAGGTGGAGTACCTGAGCAGAGTACAGTTCCCTCACACTGGCTCAGCTACCGCTACGTTAAGAAGTTTCTCGTACAGGCAAAAACATCTGTTGCTTTCGTTGCAGGTCGGGATACCATGCAAAGCGAAGGATCTGGATTTTGTGGTGAGTACTGCATTTATTTCACGAGAGAACTCTGTCTAGAAGAGTCAGTAGATAAGATATGTGAGATTCTTAGGCGTAGGAATGGTGTAAAGAGAGATAAGTATGTGTGCGAGTACTATAAGAGTACCTCACTTGTAGCGTCTCGTATATATAAGAAACAAAATTACAACTTTGATTCTACTTGAATCGCTGAGTCGCTATTTATCATTATTTATCACTGTGTATTATTTTGTTAAAACTATGAACAAATTAGAAACTATTAAACAAAAATCACCACTACCACAATCTCATTCTGAGCGAGATGCCGTTCAGACTCACGACATGCGAGTAATAAATTAGAAAACAGTAGATTACATATCGAAGATTAGCTTCGAGGACTTTGTTCAAGAGTATTATAACGAAATTTTTCTTTACGTAGAATCTAAGTTTCCAAACGAACTTCTCTAAAACTAAGTATCCTTAGTACGTTAATGTTCATAGACAAAACTAACATAACTGATTGACATAACTTTATTGACATAACTGAATCCTGGTTACGCCAATGACATAGAGCGTATTTAAAACATGGCTGAAATTCTGTTGATTCAAAACAATTTTTTTAAAAGAATAATTCAATTGAGAATAGATTGTAATCGTAACTGATAACTTTCGAAATGATGAGTTTTCCACCTCCGGCTCAGACCTCAATATTCTTTCGATGGGATTTCATTAAACTGTTTTACACACAGTCTCAATAAATCACGATTCTCATGAAATTCTAATTTATAATTAGCAATGTCGGTCTAAAAATAGTCAGAGAAAAACATTATTTTTTAAAATTGCCTTTGAAAAGATAAATTATACCAACTATTTTTTTTATAATATATGTTAGACCATTTTGAAATTAATAGAAAAAAATATTGCTATTTTCTGAGCACTGTTTGAGTTTTTAATGGACACCATACGAATTCTCTCGACGAATCTCTAAGCATTTAGTTTCTATTCGGGCATAATGCGTTAATTTTACATCTCGCATTATATTACATTAGAAAAGCTTATTTTTAATATTTATATTGTTAACATTTATTTTTATATACTTTTACAAAGGAAAGAGTAAAAAGAATTTTCATTGAATGCAAGACATGATTGATAACGATTTAACCCTTTGCACTCTAGTGTCACCATTTAGGTGACGACCTGTTTTTTGTTGTCTGTTATTTAGCATGAACAAACACCGTGTCTTGATGATCATTAACATTTACTACGAAAAATGTGTATGATCAGGATAAAACTTTGATTCGGCGTTTGTAGAATTGCTCCATCTGGATAGCGTACGTTCTTACGAACACGTGCGACGTCCGCAAGAGATCCTTATGAACGAAAATTCTCTATGAAGAGTGATTTATAATCTCAGAAGGATAAAATCGTCACATGCGGTTAATTGATTACTTGTGTGGATGCTTGGGTGATTGTTTGCTTGTAAGAGTTGGAGCTTGCATGAACTAGAGCTTTCAGGAGCTGGAACATGCATGAGCTGGAGCTTGTCTGAGTAGGAGCTTGTATGAGCTAGTGCTTGCAGCTGTTGGAGCGTGCATGAACTGGAGATTGCAGAAGCTTGAATGAGTTGGAGCTTGCACGAACTGGAGCTTGAAGGAGCTGGAGCTTGCAGGAACTGAAGCTTGAATAAACTGGAACATGCATGAGCTGGAGCTTGTCTGAGTAGAAGCTTGTATGAGCTAGAGCTTGCAGCTGTTGGAGCGTGCATGAACTGGAGATTGCAGGAGCTTGAATGAGTTGGAGCTTGCACGAACTGGAGCTTGAAGGAGCTGGAGCTTGCAGGAACTGAAGCTTGAATAAACTGGTGCTTACAGGAGTTGGAGCTTACAGGATCTTGAGTATGCAGGACCTGGATTTTGCATGAACTTGAGCTTGCATGAACTGGAGCGTGCAGGAGCTGGAGCTTGCATAGGAGCCAAAGTTTGCAGGAGCTGGAGCTTTCATCAACTGGAGCTTGCATGAACTGGAGTTTGCAGGAGTTGGAGCTTGCAGGAGCTGGAGCTTGCAGGAGCTGGAGGTTGCAGGAGTTGGAGTTTGCAGAAGCCGAAACTTGCAGGAGCCGAAGCTGGCAGGAGATGTGGCTTGCAAAATCTGGAGTTTGCAGGATCTAGAGTATACAGGAGATGGGGCTTGCAGATGTTGGATGAACCAGTGTGAGCCCAAAGTTAAACAACACGGTCTCAAGAAAAAGTTCACTGCGAATTCCCTCTCATCAAACATCCAGGATTGAAAATCTTGAAAGTTGCAACTTTCAAACCAAAATAATTCAGTTGGCGGAAAGGTAGTTACCGCGGTGCTTTTAACTAAATAAGTCCGTGCTCCATTAAGTCCCCACCAAGAAATGCGGCGTCATCAGTAAAGTCGCGAGCCTGGCGTAATGTAGCTTGTAGCATACGTATATCAACAGCGACCACCAATGGGCAATGTCGCTGCAGCCCCAACTGTCGAATGGTAGCCGTCTACTTTTTATGTAATGTGGAGTGTAATTGTTACAAAATAAATTTACTTTGAACACAAGTGTCGTCTCAATGAAGTAGTCACAAACAAACTTTTCTTCAGGGACAGTTTAAGGCTCAAACAACACAAGCAGTCGTTTGGGGTTTATGATTCAAAAGGGTGCCAAATTTGAATATAAAAAAGTTCATTGAAAATTACTATAGATAAGCCTGGTCTTTACCTCTGATTATTTCGTTATTTTTTAAAATATGTGTTTACAGGACAAATAGTTAACATCTTATTTTCTCAGTAGAAAAATATCTATATTAGAAAAATCTTCAAATTAAGTATTTGAGGAATTCGATAAATGCATTACATTATTATCATACAGCTTGTTTGAAGCCTTTAAAAATAAAAAATAAATTAACGAGGTTGTCTCATTGAATACAAAATGTAAGATTTTGCAAAAGAAATAGTGCGTTAAAATGATGCTTGCTTGTGTTGAAAAGATTCTTGAACTGTCCCTGCCTTTCCTTATATTTGTATTCTAAAAACACTAAAAGTTTGAGAAAAAAGAAAAGTAGAGGAGCTAGTTAGGGCCGCCCTTAGGGGTGTACGACGCGTGCAACCGCACAGTGCTCGCGCTACTGGAAAAGTCCCGTGCTCATCATAGAAAAATGCAAAAAATTAAAATTTTACAGATAAAATGAATTTATTATGTTACTAGAAATATGTCTTGGCGTTACTCGTGGTCAATTGCGTAGTAAGAGATGCGCGATTTTTTTTTGACTAATCGTCAAATCGAAATGGCAAAGTTAGATACACTCTTCTTTATATACATATATTTTCTATTTTTATGTGTAATAATCAAGTTGTAATGAGAAAATATGTTTTTAACACTCATTGAGTGGTGGTGGAACCTCAAAAAGTATTCGTAAAATAAGCAATAACATTTTCTCATTATTTTTTATATTTTGATAATTTAAAATAAGATTTTTACTCTTTTCCCACTAATGCCACTGTTATACTATAGTTTTACTGTATTTGGTCCATGTTGACATTAATTTTAACATTTTGCCATTAATTTCACCAATTGACATGAATTTTATTATTTGGACACTAATTTTGCCATTTTGCTGATATTTTTAAATATTTGACCATATTTTAGCTCACTTGGCAACATTTTTATTTATTTGGAGATGTTTTCAATTTATTTGGGAACATCTGGCGATATTTACTCATCAGCCAATCAAAATGCATCGTTTATCCCAGTATTGCCGAAAAATATTTTTGGTCGCCAAACTCAATAACAATTCATGATCTTTCCTTCATAACATTAATGTTATGAAGGGAAGATCTACATGTAAATTTCCAATAGGAAAAACGTATGGGAGAATGGAAAAAGTTCTATAACTTTTGAACGGTTGCAGGTTTAAACTGAGAATATATTGTTAAAATAGTGCGAATTTCATAAAAATCCGTCCAGTCGTTTTTGAGTTAAATCCGGACAGACAGACACATTTTTTTTAATATGATTTTTTGAATCAGTATATCCTAATTCGTAAAAAAACTCAAAGTATAGAGTTTTGTTTTTCATTTTCAATTTTATTTTTCAATACAAAATGTAAAATAATATAGACTTTCTACGTATTGAAGTCTTTTAATAAGTAGTATTTTATGCAAATACGTAGCAGCATCGCGCATTTGTAGTTGATTTTAAAAAATCCATACATTTCATTTAAATTAATTTATTCATAAGTTTGTGTAAAGGATTAAAAGGGGACAAGCAGGCCCTTTTAATCCTTCAAATTAAGCCTTATTACTCCTTTTACTTCCTAATAAAAGGGGTCATGCTGGCCCCTTTTAATAGAACTGGGCAGTGGCGGCGATTGGGTGCTGAAAGTGAGGGGCAAGATCAAATGGGAGGGGGAGAGGAGTTGAAAGACACAAAAAAATTGGACACGGACGACCTTGAAATTTTTTTTCAGAAAAACAATAATTTTGTTCCATTTCCGATAATAGAAATACATTACACAAATTTTATAACAAAAGCATATGTATATTAATCTAGAGAGAGAACAACTGAACTGTTCATTTACTTCAATATTGTAAATCGGATAGCTGAAATATTAATAAATATATGTATATGCAACAAAACGTTTTCACAATAGGCTAAAAAAAAATCGTAGTTTTCCTTTCAGTAGCTATTTAAACATTAGCTACAGAGACATGGCACTTCAAATGACGGCCAGCCTTGTTTAAGTATTTGCTATGGCCGTTGGACACATTCCCTTGTTCAGTAAATGCGTTTATCGTCTGTAGTAATGGGTGGGGAGAGGGAGTTGGGGTACGAAATTTTTTCCAGGTTTCAGCAATGCAGTAAAACAATTGACTTAAATTTTATTTTTCAAAAGTGCTATACTAAAAAATTGAGGGGGCAACTTCCGAAAAAAATGCTGGGCCAACATCCGAAAAAAGTGCGGGGGCAACCGCCCCCCCTTTTGCCCCCCCCTCCCCCCAAATCGCCGCCACTTGTACTGGGGTATGTACCAAACTGAAGATAGTTGTTCCGTTGAAAAGAATGCGAATAACAAAAGTGCTTTCGATGCGAAGGGTTAATTGTCATCGAATACGTGTCATTGCCTAAATAGTTAAAAATTCCTGTTGTTGTACAGATTTAGCCGTTTAGTTTTTGACCCTGTATATATTATTAACTTTTAGAAATTCGATGGGTATTTAGAAGAGTCGCTTCTGAATAAAAACAGAGAATTTTCAAAATATTTGAAATTCTTATTTTTTTTTTATACGTTCTGCACATTATGAATTAGTTTATGCTATTCTGTTAAGGAAGCAACATGACAAGTAACTAAAAATGAAACATTTATTTTGCTCACATTATTAAATTTGTCATTTTTAAACATTAAATTCGGTGAATTTTAAAATTTGTTAATAATTGCAGTGTACATGAGATGCATTAAATATGGAAAGTTGTTTAAACAGCATTTTAAATGAAAATCGCAAATGGTTTTGCTATCGAAACTTTTAACTCTTAAAATATCGATTGCTTGAACTATAACAGGAACGCTTACGGATTGGGAAATGTTAAATCTATTTGTTCAGTAGTTTTTCACAGAAAATTTCAATTTTTTTCAAACAATTTAACAATATTCAATCTATACTTATCGTATAATACTTTTGTATAAAAAGTTATAGACTGCTGAACGTTCATAGTGATGGTAGAAATACGAAAATAAGAAAGGAAAAAGTATAAGTAATCTACTAACGAATTGTTACATTTTAACTAGATAATAATAAGGAAGAATGACTATTTTCTCATAATGAAAGGACAACTAAAAAATTATGTTCATAAGACTATTTGCAATAGTAAAAAACAAAATATCCAATATTGCATAATTTTTTCAAGGTGGCAGAAATTCTTCGGAAGGGATTTTTCGGGAATTTTGAATTTTTATGCGGAAATATCCCCTTTACACTACATACCCATAAAATTTATAAAAGTTAATTTGGTGATAGTGCGCCTGAGTTAATTTCATTTCTTTAAATCAACCGAGAGTAACTACTTTTTTAATTTTTTTTTTATAGGAGGATATAGGGCTGAGGCCTGTCTATAATTTAGATAGGAAGGCGTGTAGGCGAAACCTCCTTTATAAAAAAATAACGCGCCGAGATTCCTACCTCAAGGGTGGCGTGGAAACGGAATCAGAGATTCAATAACATTTTGTTCTTTTTCAATGGTTCATAATAAGGAAGAGGGACACAATTTGTTTTTTTATTCGATCAAAAACCTTGTTCATTTCCAACTTTATCTATCGTAAATTCAAAGACAGATTTGCATACATTTTTTTTTAACCTTAAGACCTGCAGTATATATCTGTGGTCTGTAATAAGGAGAGACCATCTAATTAATAGGACGTTTTTGCATATGCCAATGGGAATAAGAATGTAAACTCTAATCTGGGTTTAAATGAGTTATTTTATGGATATTTTCACCAAATATTTTAACGGAGGTCATTTAGCTATGGGGGATAACTTACGCCAGGAAATATCGGAGTGCAAATTTTCTAGGGAGGATAGTGTTCATTGTTTGAAAAGTATTAAAACTTTTAAGGAAAGATGATATTTATCCAAAAGTTCTGGTTGAATGTGCAGAGGAGTTGAAGGATGTTTTGATGGTAATCTTTAATTCCTCATACAATTATAGTAGCGTACTGTTAGACCGGAAATTAGCAAGTATTACTCCACTTTTTAAAAAGGGTTTAAAATGTGAACCAGAGAATTATCGACCAGTTAGTTTGATATCCGTCATTTGCAAGATATTTAAAACTTTAATGAAAAATCATGTAATGAACTTTCTACAGACATGGAGATTATTTGTAAGTATGCAGTTCGGAAAGATCTTGTGTTACTAATCTTGTAAAATTTTATGATGGATTTACTAAAGATTTGGATGGTGGAAACAGTGTAGATATAGTTTATATTGATTTTCAGAAGATTTTTTACAAGGTTCCGTAGCAAGCATTGCTGTATAAGGTCGATCAGATTGGGATTCGGGGTAATATTCTTAACTGGATAAAGAAATTGGCTAATAGAAAGCAAAGAGTACGAATTAACGGTAAATTCTCTTGATGGGTGTCAAAAGCGGAGTTCCACAGGGTTCTGTTCTGAGGCCACTGTTGTTTGTTGTTTTTATTGATGATATTAGTAAGGACCTTGCAAATAGGGCCAGTACCTTTGGGAATAATTTGAAAATCATGGGTACTGAAAATAGCAGAGAACATGCATAACAATTGCAGGTAGATTTAAGTAAAATTTTAAAATGGGCTGGTGTTTATTGGGTATGTCATTTAATATTAAAAAATGTCAGGTCTTGCGGATGGGACTCAAAATTAGAAAGGCTTCTTATTATCTGCAAAGTTCTGAAATTAGTGCGAGTGATATTGTTACTGATCTTGGTATTTTGGTAAATGGGGGTATCAATGTGGGACAGCTATTAATAAAATGGCGAATGGAATGTTGGGATTTATTAAAAAAAATGTATTATATAAATTTAAAGAGGTAAGTTTACCCTTGTATAGGAGTTTGGTTAAGCCTCATCTTGAATATGCAGTACAATTCTAAAGGATATTAATTTGATTGAACGGGTTCAACACAGGGCTACGAAAATAATTAGGATACTTCGGGAATTAATTATGGAGATAGGCTTAGAACTTTAAATATGTAAACACACAATGATCGAAGGATTAGAGGGGATCTTATTCAGTTATTCAAATTTATCGAATTGGGGAATGGTGAGGATAGCTATATAAAGAGAATAAACCTTGCTGGGCCTAGAGCCTGTAGTTCGAGAACATTATTAGTATTTGGTATGCATCCTTCTTGCTCTAGGACACAGATATATATATATATATATATATATATATATATATATATATATATATATATATATATATATATATATATATATATATATATATATATATAAAGGAAATATAAATTTGTGTTATTTTATTTTATTTCAAAATTTCTTAACACATGGCTGAAACAAAAGTTGACGCTTGCAAATCATTAGTTAACAAATGCATGATATGCAGACAATCCCAGTATCTTTTGCATATGAAAACCATCGTGTAGAAGAGCAAGATGGACTGTGTCGACCGGCTGATTATTTTAGTTGAGACCCAATATTAAAAATAGATTATCTAAGTTGTGGAATCACAAAAAAATGTGCAAATTGGGGCATGAAAATCATTTTACGCTTTAGTAACAAAAATTACTTGAAACGTCGCTGCCCTTAGTGTTGTTTAAATTAAAATCAAACATTGAAAATCAAGAATATTGATGACTACTGTAAAATAGGTCCCTTTAACCACATTTGTCTTATCCCTTACATTTGCCGAGAGAAAAATACAAATAAAAAAATAAAATTTAGAACTATTTATTTCATTATGTAAATGTTCTTAATTCCGCCAGGTGGCAGCACTACAAATACAGTTGAAAAGAGCAATATGTTTTATTCTCGTTTTCTTACTGTTAATTTCCTCTCATTTCCGATTATATTAAATCGCTGTCTGATCCAGGAGTGAGGCACAGAGACCCGTGTCCCACTCTTTTCCAGACTGGTCGACTTATTTTTTTCACTATGTAATCTTGGAAAACTTATGTAAGTGAAAAAAAATTATAAGTTTTTGTATTGTTCTACAAAATTAGATAGTCAAGCATTAACAACGTCTGGACGACAACTACTAAATCATTCTATCATGCGGTGATCTCTCTCTCCTCTGAAATAATTACAATATCATAACGTCTATAGATAAATGCCAGCCTCCTCCCTACACGGTAGCGGTGACCATCAAGGTGTGGGGGTAGATGGGCCGGCGTGCGTCAGTCACGTTTTCACAATAGGAAAAACGGCCACCTCGTATTTCTCTTGTGGTCCCCTTCGTGTGACTAATGACTTTCTAAATGGACAATTTCGTATTTTCGGTAAAGTTCAAATTCATTTCAAAAGGGGTACTGGCTTTAACAATTTAATAAAAATATTAATTATTGAAATTAAACCTAAAAATGTTAAGAATTTTACGAAATTAATGCTAATTAGTTAATTAATAATGCTTATTGTTGACTTAATTAAATAATTAATTATGCATTACGGACTTAATTAAATAATTAATGACCTAATAGTTATTGTTTACATTTATTTCGGAAGAGTCCGGAGTACGTCCACAAGTACTCTCCCCCCCCCTCCCCCACCAAGAATTTATTTTCTAGATCCGCCTATGTATTGAATCATTGTGAAAAAAAATTGGGGGTAGGGTCTTTATAATGTGGTCATGTTCATAACATCATTTTTCATTGCTAGGTGGTTAAAATAAATAAATAATAGGCGAAAAACGGAAGAGTCACGGACTCAATCTCCCAGAGGCGTTCAAAGACCACAATGTATAATTGCTAACAAAAAAAACTTCACTAAACCATTATTTATATCGTCTATATAATTTTTTTTAGTGTGGAAAAATGAATTACTAACTATCCCGTTAATGATAGCTAATAATTGAATGATAGCTAAAAATGGTTTGATTTTAATGGACACTTTTAAAACTCTTCAATTTTCCAACCGTTTCAGTCCAGAAAAAAATGCTGTAGGTTGGCGTAGGATTTCAAGGATTAGTATGGATCTTTTCTAGCGAAGTCGAATTCTTAACGCCCTGTGCAGAAATTGGTTTTATAATGTCTGTAATATTCTAATTAAACTTATAAGTAAAATTTCGTTAGATCTAAATAAATAGCAAACACGAAGGTAGACGTACATTTTTTAAAATGTATTTTTGAATTTATATATTTTCTCGAACTCTAAGCTCTTCTGCATTGTTTTAATTTATGTTCCACCTAAACTAGAAGTAATTGAAATAAATTTTTAAACGTTGTATGTATATAGTATGCACTAAATATACGAAAGATTTTTCTCCCAATTCTTATTTAACGAAATCTGGGTTTTTTGTTTTTACGCATTTAAAATTTATCTTCATAGGTTAAATATGTTAAATAGGACTACATGAAATACAAACAGTTTTCTTATAAAACTTTTTTAAAGTTTAATAATAAAATATGTATGAATACATGAAAAAAGTATCCATATGCGAAAGGCAAATCTAGGTTAAAATATTTAATTTATTGGAATAATAAAAAAAAAAAATATTATGTCATTTCTATTTTTATATTATTTTAAAGAGGATATGATGTTTTTATTTTCTTGCCTGGAATAAGCCCTCATATTGACACTGAAAACTCTTGATTTTTAATTTTTTGTTGTTGAAATTTTCTTTTTGTTAACGAAAAGTCAGCATACAACTTCAAAATATTTGTAACACTACAGGATTTTTAAATAACACTAAAGATTTTATGCATAAAATTAAAAGCGGATGAAATCCTACATTTCCTTAAAAGTATAATACTGAAAAGTTTAGAAATAAATAAATGTTCAGTTTCATCTGAATGTTTTTTACAGCTTCATTATTGAAAATGATATAGTTTTTTTTAGTTGATAAAGTAAAAAAAATTATATTAAGAATAGTACACAGGTTGTGGAACCACCTATAAAAAAATTGTTCAAATTGGGTTGTAAAAATCGCTTTTCGTTTTAGTAACAAAAATTACTTGAACCGTCCCTGCCCTTAAAGAATTAACGTTGCTTAAATCTCAATTAAACATAGTAAAACAAGATTATTAATGATTCCTGTAAATTAATTATTACTGTAAAATAGTTCCCTCTAACCAACGTATTGATCATGTATGCATTTTCTGTTACATTTTCCTCTACTGTGACTTAAGAGGAAGAAATACAAATTTCAATAATTTGGAACTATTTCTTTTATTTTTTAAATATTCTCAATATCCGTTCATATACAAATCCGTTCGAGGAGAGCAAAATAATTGTGTTTTTTTTCGTTACTAAATTATTTTGCCATGGATTTTTTCCCTCATTTACAATTTTATTGAACCATAATGAGGGGTGAGGGGGGACAAAGAAAGAATATTCTCACTCAGAAAATAAGTTTTTATAACTCAAAGTAAAAAATTTAATATTTTCGAATTTGATTGATATGTACTCTTTTGAATATTAATACATAAACAAAAGCTGGCCGCCCTTCTATTTTGCCGTTTCGGACTAAGCTCCCCTATAAATACGTCACTGTATTAACGCCTTCTGTCCTTAGAGTAGGTCAATGCCAGCGATGCCCAGAGGCATTTGGCGACTCCGGTTGGCGTGTTCGCGTTTGAAAGAGTGGCAACCCAAGACTACTTAAGGAAGGTTTATATCCGGTTGACGACGAAACAATATGACAAGTAAATTCGAAATTGTTGAAATATTTCAGGCTGATCCGGGTGTGGACTGCACGTTTCTCGGCGTGTTTTGTGCAAAAGAAATCGACACAATATATTTGAAGAGGAATGAATCACTTATCGTCAACGTCCCTTCGTCGTTGAAAGAGAAGTGCGGGCACTGGGTGGCATTCCGCTATCTCGGCAGCGGAGTGTTGGAATTCTTCGATCCGTTAGGCGGAGTACCCGAGGGGAACATGTACCCTTCACGTTGGTCCAACTGCTCTATCGACTATCGCTACATCGAAAGTTTTCTAAAGAAGTTCATAAAAACTATTTACGTTGCAGGTGAGGATTCCTTACAAAGTGAACTGTCAATGAAATGTGGTGAGTACTGCACATATTTTATAAAAGAGCGTTTTTTAAAAAAATCGGCCCAGGAGATTCGAGACTGTTTGAGGGTAAAGAATGAAGAGGACAGAGAAGCTTTTATAAAACGTTACTTTGATGAAATGTGTACAGCTAAATACAGTCATAGCATAGGACGCTCTAGGAATGCTGGCTAAAGTACTAACGACCCAACCAGAAAGGCTGCACTATAGAAGAATATTTTCGAGGATCGTGTTTTCCACTGCCGGATTAGCTTTCGAGGTTATTTAGATGTGATTTAATTGAGCTTTTAAGAAAATCGCAATATTTTCAGATCAAAACAGCCTAATTAATATGAAACAAATTATGATTCAGCCAAAAATATTAAAGAGAATACGCTGAATCACTCAATAAATAATATGAAGCAAACAGAAGGAGAAAACCAATATATCGCTATTGCAACACGACTTGAATTGGAGAATTGCCGTACACAAAAACAATAATAATTGTTACTAAAATTAATTATATTGTTCCAAAGTAAAGAGTAAGACAATATTTCACTTAAAAAGATACATGATTCATAAAAATCCCTTCGCTGCATCAATAGGGAAATCTCTGATAGTAAACGTGTACAGTTATTGAGGTTAGTATTTTATGCTCACTAAATCCATCGAAAATGATCACTATTTTGCGTGGAGGATATAGGGCTGAGGCCTTCCTCTGTCTTCGGGTGGGAAGGCGTGTAGGCGAAACCTCCTTTATAAAAAAATAACGCGCCGAGATTCCTACCTCAAGGGTGGCGTGGAAACGGAATCGAAGTGAAGTTATTAAAAAAAAAGTCAATTCTTTTTCACCTGAATTTTAAAAGGAGTTGGAACAACTAGTTACTCTACTTATATTAGCACAAAACTATGTTTTCCTTTTTCTATTTTAATTTCTCACATATCGCATAGCCGCGTGAAATCGAATTCGCAGCAGATTTCTCACGAGATCTATTCTAAGCGGGCAGTCGTAAATTTGAAATGGGATGTCATAACATTTCCCATATTGCTGCGGGTAATCTGAAAGGAACACCCCATACAATTCAACTAATTAAGGAAATGTGTTGTTTTTTAAATTTTCATAAATTCTATAACAGAGTTGGTTGAAACAAAAGCCAAGGCCTGCAAGCTTTATAAAATCCTGAGAAAATGACGATTCCAGTGTTTATTACTTCTTCATTTTGTGTTTTCAATGTGATCAGAGGAATAATAAAACTAAGAAAAGTTTAATTCTGTGTAGGCATGTTACTGAAATGCCAGCTGTGGTCGGAAACGTACAATCCGTCAAAGAATATTTTAATTAAACGCAGTTTTGCTATGTATGTATATTTTGATGTGAAAAGTCCGATTTGCTATGTTTTGGATATGTTATTGGCATAGAGAATTTTTATTTACATATCATGGTAGAGAAATATTCATTACATTAAACGCCCTAAAACATATTCTTTGTACTAAATAATACAAAGAATATTTCTGAACTATCTTAGTATTTTTATGAAAGAAAAATATTTATATAAAAAATAAAGCTTAAAATCTATTATAATTTAAAATTATTCTTATGACAAAACAACGTAATATTACGTTCAGAATATATTTTAAATTGTATAAAATGATATTTCTTTGACAAAAAAAAATATTTTTAGAGCAAATAAAGCTTTGAATTATTTTCAATAAACCGAATAAAAAATGTAATTAAAATTCAAACATTTCAGTTCTAACGATTGTGCCTTTCACTCTTTCTAAATTAAAGAAAAGCAATCATTCATATCAGCCAATTTTTTAAATTATATTTTCTTTAAGTGATAAATAAACATCTGTATTGTGGCTTTCCAGTCCCTCCCAGAGCCAAGGACACCCTTAGCATTCTCGAGGCCGAGTGCGAACTTAACCGCGGGGCCCTTTAGTCGCCCCCCCCCCCCCCCAACTAATAAAAATATAATGCAAACTTTAACAGAAATTTGCCAAATGTGCATTTTAGTGAATAATAAATTTGCAGAAGGAAGTCATAACGAATTAATTTCTCTAGTACGTCCTTTCTTTTAGGGTAAAAAAATCATTAATTCTCTGGACGCCAGATAATTTATAACAGGTGACAGAATATGAATAAACAAACAAAAAAAAATAATGAAATTGTAGTTTTAAAAATAGAAATTAATTTCCATTCATAATATTTAATTTTATAAAAAAAAAATTCTAGTCGCTGGGCCGCTCTAACAGAGCGGGGTCCGATGGCACGCCCCTAAGAGCGGCCTTGCATAGCTTTCGTACAGTGCTACAAGAATATTTCATTCCAATATGCTTTAATATAATCTAATATGCTTTCAGAATGCAGCTAAAAAAAAAACGCCCTGTTCTTTTTTAGAACAGGTGTTCTTTAAATGAAGAGGATATTCTTTTTCAGAGTAGGGCTGTTCTTTTTAGTGGTAGTGTTGTTTATTAGTTCTTTAAACTGTTGTTATACCTATATGTTGTGATTTGCATTTGTAATGTGCACTAAATTGAAAAGTTAAAAATAAAGTATTTTCAAATTTATATATACTAATATGTCGTTATAAATATGACGTGTAGGGAAATGGGGTTGTAAAGGGTTTATTTAAAATATTATTTTGGCACATTATAGGAAATAATAAGGATTGATCTCCAATGGAAACATTGCTAACAAAATAAACAAGCTGCAAATCTGACGGCGCGGGCTTTCAACCACAACTCGTACGTTCTTTTAGTTCTTAATTTAACATGCATCGTCGCAAAATTTCCTATCGAACGATATCAAATTTACGTCAATTGTCTATTTGTCACTGAGTTATAGTGACGAAATGGATCACCCTAAAAGCGTAACATATTGCTTTAATCTTGAAGCTGATTTTAAAAACTTTCTATTAAGAATTAAAATTTTGAACAGGGCATAATTAAAATTTTGTATTGTATTAAGTAATTTTGGAATATTCAAGAATAAATTATTTTTTCAAATATTTCTATTCAGGGTCTCTTCTAGGCATAAGCACTCTCCAATCACTTTCACTCCCCAAATCAAAACACCTCCCCAATAATTAATTAAAATTTTAATTTAAAACTACTGCTTAAATGAAAAAATATCATAAATTAAATTTACTAATTTAAAATGTATTGAAATTGCAATTTAAAATTTATTAAAATTGTTAATTTAAAATTATTAATTAAATTTTATTAAAATTATTAATTAAATTTTATTAAAATTATTAATTAAATTTTATTAAAATTATTAATTAAATTTTATTAAAATTATTAATTAATTTTAATTAAAATTATTAATTAAAAATAGTTTAAATTAATTATTAATAATTTTTCTTTTTCTTTTTGGTCGAACCAAAAATAATTTATGAACTCCCACCCTTCGGACAATCCTGGCTACACCACTGGTCATATGAATGGACTGGCCGCTTGAAGTCAGCATTGAGACTAGTGAATACAAATACAAATACATATATTGACGACCAACAACAGGCTCAAAGCCCAACAAGGTTGGTCCATCTAGTACCTCTTAACTATCCCCCAATGCATATCTAACTTCTTCTTAAAATCCGTTACTCCTTTACAATTAACAATATTCACTGGCAAGTTCTTCCATTTGTCTATTACCCTATTATAGAAATAGTGTTTTCTCCCTTCCCGATTAAAATGGGATTTGTTTAACTTAAACCCATGACCTCTCGTTCTATCACTCATATTAAAATCTAAACCCTCCACATCTCCTTGTTTGATAAATTTGAATAGTTGAATCAAATCTCCCCTAACCCTTCTCTCTTCCAGAGTATACATATTCAAATTTCTTAATCTATCTTCATAATTCATAGCTGAAAACCCTTGAACCATTTTAGTAGCCCTGTGCTGAATTTTCTCCAACAATTCAATGTCTTTTTTAAGATATGGTGACCAGAACTGTACAGCATACTCAAGATGTAGCCTTACTAAACCTCTGTACAATGGCAAGATAATATCCTTTGATTTTGATGAAACACTTTTCCTGATGTACCCCAACATTCTATTAGCTTTTTTGCTAGCCACTGTACATTGATGACTCATTTTAAAATCCTCATTTACCAACACACCCAGATCAGATCACTTACAATCTCACTATTTTTGATTTCTGCACCCTGTAAAACATATGCAGCCTTACTATCGTGAAGTATTCACTATCAAATTGTGGTTTTAGAAACTATATAGTATCGTCAAACTTTCGAGATAACATTTGACAATTCGAAAAAGGTGAGTTGTTTTAAAAATTCTTGTGAAAAAATATTTATTTGTACCTGAAAACTTAATAATATTTAATTTATTTTGTTAAGAAAGGCGAATTTCTATCGTTTGTTGATGTTCATGTATTCTGCATCTCGAAGAGCTTTCGGCAATTTTTATATTGCCGTTACTTTTTTAATGTAACAGCTTTTTTCTAATTATATATTGTTTCGTACGAGCTAAATCAACTTTTGTTGCTGTAAATTTTATGCAATATAAAACTATTTGGAATTGAATAATATAATATCAATGTAGGATACTTTTTCTATAGATATTATATTTCTTTGATAGATTTTTCAAAACAAGTACAAATCCAAAATCTATTCGAAAATTAAAATATTTCTTTGAAAAATGTGTGACTCTTTCTCCTTCGTTTGTAGACTTTTAAAACTGTAATCACAATCGGGCAGTTGTAACATTGTTTAGAAAAGGTCATGGAAGAAATAAACAATTGCATAAAAAATTGTTTTTAAAATGTTTCACTTCAACAATAATTGATCTTCAAACCTATCGTCTGAAATAATTTCATTTCAAATGGCAGATTTTCGTTGGAAGAAGTACAGACTTTTATAAGAATAAATGTTTAATGTCTGTTTTAAAAACTTCTAAAATAAATGAACGAAAAAAATGCTAAAACACAACGTCTTAACCCTTTAACTCCCATCTTTTTTGTCGTAGTAAAAAACGACAATTTTAAATTTTCTTGCGCCAACTTTAATTTGTGCAAGAGCTTGATTTGTAATGCATAATCTCCGGAGCAAAACTCTGCAGCACAATTTTTATGTAAAATGCGTTATATAAAGCAAAGACAGTTTTTATTTAAAATTTTTCTACTTTGAATTCCTTTTAAATGTTTGAATACTTTTGACAGTTTAATTGTTTAACACTGAAGAAATTAGACGACATTTCGCTCATGTAGCAAAAACTAATAATTAAAAAAAAAATCAAATAAAGTTTTTAAAACATTTTTTTCTCTGTAATACTCTTAATTTTTAACAATTTTTATGGTGGATGCGGGGTATTATACGGTGGCACTCGCCGCACATCCCTAAGGGCGTCTGTGGTCGGGGAGGATGGCTGCTGCATCAGATGCATGTTATGTTGCAACATGCGACCTAGAAAAGGCTCTCCCATATCCAAAATTGACTACATCTATAGCATACTATAAGCGACATATGTATGTGTACAATTTTGGAATCCATTCTTTTTTCAATGATAATAGGTACCATCCATTCCATTCTTTTAGCATGATTAAATGGGTACATGCATTTATGGGATGAGATAAAAGTAGGGAGAGGGTCCCAATAAATAGCATCTGTTTACTAAACATATTAGGCAATGCTAAAAACCATACACATATTATTCTCTACTCTGACTCATGCATTGACCAAAATCGAAATATTAAAGTCGCCTCTACATTATTGAACTTGGTGTTAGATCCTCAATTAAGCAGTAAAACAATTGATCATAAATTTTTGGTTTCAGGTCACTCATTTTTGTCTAACGAGAATGATCAAGATTTCGGAGTAATAGAATCAGCGTCACGAAAGTATATTCAAATCTTTACCCTTGAAGACTGGATTCATGTGGCCAAGACTAAGAAGCCTTTCGTGGTTGTTAAAGTAACAACACCTGAAATTTTATCCACCAAAAAACTTGAAGACATGATAGTCAACACGAAAAAAAAAAAAATTATGAAGGCCATCCCGTCAAAGAGATGAGGTGGATGAGGTTTGAGCGAGAGGAACCTTGGGCACTGCAGTTTAAAAATACCTTAATGTAGATACATTGCTAGAGTTTATGATTAAATGTTATGGTGCATACTGAAGTAAAACCAATGTCTTATACCTTCCTACGATCAGAATTTCGAAATAGAAAACTTGAAGAGGTTTGTATGAGTGTTATATGTCATAAACGTTTTTATAAAATGATTTGTTCGTGTTTTTACATTCATAATTATACATAGCGATTATTCTCCTATTAAATTTGAATTTACCGTTTTCTCTGTTTAAATACCTTTTAAAAATAATTCTTTTCATAAAAGAACCATTATTGTTCGTCTGTTCTCAGAATTTAATCAGAATTGCGCTGCCTTGTAATTTTTTTATTCCACTCACATAAAGTAAAGACCCCGGTAATAAGTAATTAAAAAAAATACCAAAACTTAATTTTATGCAAACTAAAAATTAATAATTACAATTTTACATTACCAACTTAATAGAAATGCTACAAATTAAAAAAAACTTGGAGAAATATTGGTCGGAGAAATAAAACGCAAGTTTTTCCATAATGTTAAAAAAATATGAGAATATAAACTATTTATTTCTATAGAAATAAACTATTTATTTCTCATATAATTAGATAATAATATAATCAAATAGTGAAAGAAAGCTTTTATTAAAAAAAATTAAAGATTACAAATGTTTATACAAAACGTTTAAACACAATGATAAATTATTTGGTTATAGAATTAAAAATTTGTAATATTTTATAGACATGTATAAAGTTATACATAATTTTTAAATTTTAAATAATTGAATGAAGCGAAACATAGAAAATTATATTTGTAATATATATTTTTAAAAGCATATGCATGTAGGAAATGTACTGAAAAAAAATTATTACATTAAATTCCTATAATTAAATTGAATGTAATAAAATAACCTTTTTTTAAAAAAGAGGAAAACCGACTTTAAGAAAAATCCGCTGAAGAGTAAAAAATAATTTTTAATTTTACGAACGAGTTGAAAATATTGAATTTTAATATCAATTTTATACTTATTGAAACTGTTTGAAATCGGCACCAAAATTTATGCATGATGTTTGTAAATTGGCCTCAACTTCAAAAAGTTTTAATAAGTATAATATTGATATTAAAATTCAATATTTTCAACTCGTTCGTAAAATTAAAAAAAAAAAAACTTTTTAGTGCATTTTTCTAAAAGTAAAAAGGTTGTTTTATTTTTTCCTTTTTAGTTTTTAATTTAGCATTGGGCTTCGCCCTCTGCTATTATTCACCAAGAAATGCAAGTAACTTGTGCTCACATTTTTGTCTCAACAGTTTATATTATAAAACAATCCTTATCCATGCTAATAAATGCTGGGTAAATCAAATGTCATTGTTGTACAACTTCTATCAAACAACGAAAACATTTTGAAATTAGAGAAACTGCTAAAAAAAAGATCGGTTAATCGATATTTCCGGATATATAACAGCCGGATAATCAATTTTTTTTTTCAGTTTCGGCCTAAGTGGATTTTTTTTTATCTAATAAAAAGGAATTTTCGAAATCGGAAAATATTTTTTTTCAAACGGTCCGGTTAACTGAAAATTCCAAATAACCAGATACTTTTTCAATAGGTACCCAAAGTGAGACATCCCCTATCCAACAACAAAAATAAGAATTTTCCAAATATCTGCATTAGAACAGAAATCTTGTGCGAACATACAAAAAAAAAAAAATCAAACATAACAGTCGAATTGATAACCTATTTTTTTTTCTCTCTCTCTCCTAGCATTTTTGCATTTTTTTATTTCTTTCTGCACTTTTATACCTGTATTAATTTTGTAAAAAAAAATTAGTAACAAAAGGAATTAGATTTCGAATAAAATTAATGAAAAAAAAAATTAAAGAACATGAAACGTTCTTTAAAATTTTTATTTGAAATCTAATTTTTTTGGTTACCTAATAATTGTGCCTTAAGAGTACTTTCCCTGCATATCCGTGTGACAGTGAATTAAATCGCCAAGTAGCAACTAAGTAGAATCTATGAAAAGCGATCTAGGGGCGCTGTCATTAATCGGTTTGCATACGTCTATTGCACTGTTACAACCACGTGACCATGCAACGTGTTTCGTGAAGAGACAGACAATACGAGCGGCTGAATCAACTTGTAAACCGTGATTGGATTACACAGCATTAAGTACAGGTATAGTGATTAGAGTACAGGTTTTCAATGTGGTTGGCAGGCACGTAGGTATAGATTTTTCATGGGGGGGGGGGGGGTTCACTGACTGAGCAACGGATTTCCTTACTTATCCTCCCCCCCTTCCCGAGGGGAGGGGGGGGAGATATGGTACCTAAGGAAATTCGTTTTTTTTTTTTTGGGGGGGGGGTCCCCCTTAGAGGGGGAATACTTAAACCCCCTCCACCCCCCAAAAAAACATCAACAAATTTCTCCCCACAATTTTTTTTTTCTCAAATTTTTTTATAATTTTTCATTAGTAAAAAGGAATACGTTGGCATTTGAATATCGAGGCAGCAACAGTTATCACTGTCATTAACTACTTTTAACAGTTGTCAATAACTGTACTTTTAAAATTAGTAACTCACTCCTTAATTATGAAATAAATTTAGAGAACATATTTAAAGTTTGAGAATCCTTATAATACTAGGAGGCTCCGCCCCCTGCTCCGCTAACGCTCCGCCAACCCCCGGAGGATTGCTACGCAATCCTCATAGGTTTGCTTCGCAAACCACTTCTCGCTTCGCTCGCTAAAAGGTAGGACACAATAACAATGTGTCCTAGTAACAATACATTTTTAATTATATTACTTAAAACTTTAGAAGTTGAAATTGTAAATTTAAATTAATATTCATCTTGGCATCACTACATTTTTACGCCATGTAAGTCAATATAAAATCAATTAAACTAATTTCTTTTTAATTACAAATGAAAACAATTGTACCACTGGCAAACCTACCATTATTTATTTATTTTTCACGTTATTTCCACACCTTTCCCGCGTTTCAGTTAAATTTCTAACATTATTGGTAGTTTGTTTTGGCCATAAATGACGTTAAGCTTACCATAAATCTTGCCTACCAGAGGTGTGTAATTTACTGAGTTTTTACGTCATAAAAATGAAGCTCATAGAAATCTAGTTTTCAAAATTGCCAATAGATGGCGCCACCAATATTTTTCCTTCATTGAAAGTTAGGAAAAGTGTTTTTCAAAACTTCTATTTTTTAATTTATAAGGCTTATATTCTTCCTAATTTAAGCTGACATCATCAAAATAATTATTTGCCGATGAATTGAAGGGGTTAATCGTCAAAATGGCTTACATAATGGCAAAATAAAAATGCGGGCGCAACAGAATTTCGTAAACAAACAAACTGTTGCCACTCAGCATACAGAAAAACAGCGTTTTTCAATCACCGCGTAAGAGAAATATATATAAAGATGTGTGGTAACGATTAGTTAGATAATTTATAGTTATGATAGTTTAAAGATCTAATAAGAGTTTTAGTTGACCAAAACTAGTAAAGAATAATATAAATTATAAAGGCTACATGATCTAAAGTATAGTGGAAGTAAAAACACTCGAAATTGCATGGAATTGTGCTATCCAATCACCACTGCTAATTTTAAATTAAACATTAAATATACATAATTTAATACAGAGAAAATTATTTACTTATTACCAATAAATATTAACTTCCATTAATTAAATTTAAATTGTAAAGGTCATTTTAATTCAAAGATCTAAAAGAAACAAAAAAATTATCAACTTAACGGCGCCAGGTGTTGTCCTCGTTATCTGATCATGGTTCAAACATACGAGGCATTGTTTCCGGGTATTTCCTTCGAGATGGGTCCCGAACCGTCACCAATATTCCAATATGCAGCGACGTACAATGGAGTGTCCGTTCGGAGGTCTAATTTAAGTTTAATCTTACAAGTTGGGCAATTTAATCTTCCCTCGCTTTCATTTGCTATTTCTTTGGGCTTAAATGTTCCCAAATCAGAGATTTTTAAAACTCGCAATTCCAAACTTCCCCAGGGGGTGCGGGGGGGGGGGGGGGGGGGTCGACCGGAACAGAACCGCAAAGAGCAATAAAACAAGATTATTTACGAAATAACGCTGAAAATGCCAGGACCCAGGACCGAAGGAAAATGCTCAGACGTTCGGCGCCTATAGATTACGCAATACTACATTTTAATGTAAAAAGTTTCATATACATATTTGATGAAAGAAAGAGTGTCTGATCTATTTTTAGAATTAAATAAAAATAAAAAAGGCGATACGAGCCGACTGGTCTGCGTCCTGGGTTGATTCGTACAAAAAGTAAGAAAAAAAAAACCGCTCGATTGTTTTTCGCGAAATTTAGATAATACTCAAAGAGCAGGTATTCTTACGAGCCAACAAAAACAATAAATTAAAAACCGTTATAGAAAACATGGGAGATGGTTTTGTTTTATAATAAACTGGCAACTTATATTGAAGTATTTTAAGATTAACGAAATTATGTGGTCTTGGAGCATCTTAGTCTTGTCATTTTTAAGTCTTATTTTACGACCCCGTTTGACGATCTATTCCCTTTGTTATCTTTATTTCAAATTAAACCTAACATGACGTCATCGGGTTTCGGTCACAATACCCCATGCCCACAGTAGGGCACCCCCCCCCCCCACTAAAATCTCAATTTTTATGATTTTTACAGTAATTCCGTATTTAATTTTTCTTACAATGGGAGGGGTTTTACAATACAACAAACAATTTACAACAAACAATTTACTGAAAAAAATCTTTTTATATAGGCACTTTCCTTTCCTCATATTGCTTTTATAAAGCAATCCTACTTAATAACGTATTTTAATAACTTTCGCCCGATTACTATCCAATCCTATTTCTGAAAGTTTTACATATCAATTTATGCAATATTACAGAAAATGTATGTAAATTTGTCAATACTTTTTTTTTATAGATTTGGTGTTTGAAATTTTAATATATATGTAAATTTAAATTCTTTTCACATTTTAGTCTAATGTTAGATAGCAAAGCTGAAAGCAGATATGTCTGCTTTATTTTCAATTAAATTGACTTTTTGTTTAACCAATAAATTAATGAAATATTCATTATTCAATACAAAAATGAATCAATTTTTAATAAGAATCTGAATATTGATTTAAATAGTTTATCTTTAAAAAACACATTATTGCTTATTGACGCAATTTTCAGAAAATGAATTTTCTCATTTACTTCAATCAATCGGCTAGTTTCACCTTTTAAAACATACTAGGTGTTGAAAATGAAAATACCAAAAAGTTTTTAATCATATTTGAATGTTATATCTGTAGTGTTGGAAGTCACCACCAGATGGCGACACTAAATGTAAGTCTACCAGCGACACCTAGCGTGTCACTGGCGGGATGTATTCAGATTAGGTGAGACAGTGGAGAAGATAAGACGTATTGCGGTCCTTAAGATAATAGCCTGGCTGCGGTTTAGGCAAATAAACGTATATTTATATCTTCAAAGCCTGTCTTTACTGTCTCATAATCCCACATGGGGGCTCTGGCAACACTACAACCTGCTCGAGAATTCCCCGGAGATTGCGAAGATCATCCACCTAGGAAAAAAGATCGGCGGATCCAGCCTCGCCCCGTTGGCAGAGGATAGACGCTTTGAAGGCGTTTCTCTACCCTCCCTGTCCTTTGCCATGAGAGGTCACCAATACACCAAGCAGCAGCTGCGTCAGGTCGACAATCACATGAGGGCCCACATCAAAGGGACCCTCAATCTGACTGGCGTGGCTTCAAACGCTTCTAATGATTAGACGAACTGTCTTACTGTACGTTATTTACTTGCTGTTCAACGTGTATCTTTTATAATTTATCTGTTCCACATCGTGTATCCTCCATCTGCATATTTACACGTAGAAGACGAACTGTCTTACTGTACGTTATTTACTTGCTGTTCAACGTGTCATCTTTTATAATTATCGGTTCCTCGTGTTTCCTCCACCTGCATATTTACATGTAGAAGACGGACTGTCTTACTGTACGTTATTTACTTGCTGTTCAACGTGTTATCTTTTATAATTTATCTGTTCCTCATCGTGTATCCTCCACCTGCATATTTACATGTAGAAGACGAACTGTCTTACTGTATGTTATTTACTTGCTGCTCAATATCATATGGCTCTCATACATACAGAAAAAGGTTTGGGCTAGAATTTATTCTGCTCTTGCCTCGGGTTGGCCTGTTATAGCACGTAACTAACAGGAACCGACCCGCCTTATCAAATATTGGAATCACTACACTCACATGCACCTTTTTTGCCGTATTCGTGATTAATTGCATACATTGTCTTTTTTTTATATTGATTAATTGCATAATTTTTATGTTTTCAATCTTTAATGTGGGCATTTTTAAGCAGTCGATTGACTTCACGACAAATACGTCATTTTGGCCTTAGTGTCAAGTCATAGCGATCAATTTTATTGATTTCTTTAAAAAGTTTGAAAGGTTAAAAAATTATTTTGATATCTTTAATTTTTTTTTAATTAATTAATAAAATATAATTAAAAATTAGGGCAAGATCATCCAGTTCATTCAATTCTCCCAAAAAGTGACTTGTTTATAATTTAAGTAAACAGCCCATTCAGCCACTTATTTCATATGATTTATATTGTACCAAGAAAACTTTTATAAAATGTATAAATTTATAAAAAAAAATGTATTTGCACATGTGTTTTGAAGGTAACTAAAAGCAAGCAAATGTAAAGTTCACAATAAAAGTTTGAATTGAGTAATAAAACTCAAGTAAAATTATTTAAATAAATAAAAAATTTATATAAAAGATCCAGTTTATTCAATTCTACCAAAAAGTGACTTGTTTATTATAATTTAAGTAAAAAGCCCCTTCAGATAATTTTAATTGATATTGTACCAAGTAAACTTTTATAAAATTTATAAAGTATTTTTCATTTGCACATGTTTATTGAAGGCTCATTGTTAACTAAAGCAAGGAATTGTAAAGTTCACAATAAAAGTTTGAATTGAGTAATAAAAATGTAAGTAAAATTATTTAAATAAAAATTAATACAAAAAGTTCCAGTTTATTCAATTCTAGCTGAAAGTGACCTGCTCATTATAATTTAAGTAAAAAGCTCATTCAGCCACTTAATTATTTCAGATAATTTTAATTGATATTGTACCAAGTTAACTTTTATAAAATTTATAAAGTATTTTTCATTTGCACATGTTTTTGAAAGCTCATTTTTAATTAAAAGCAGGCGAATGTAAAGTTCACAATAAAAGTTTGAATTGAGCAATAAAATGTTCGTAAAATTATTTAAATAAATAAGAAATTAATGCAAAAAAATCCAGTTTATTCATTCTACCAAAAAGAGACTTGTTTATTATATTTTAAGTAAACAGCCCATTCAGACACTTATCTCAGATAATTTTATTGAAGTAAACTTCTATAAAATGTATAAATTTATTAAAAAAAAGTATTCTTTACTCGCACATGTCTTTTGAAGGTTCATTTTGAACTAGCAAGCGAATATAAAGTTCATAACAAAAGTTTGAACTGAGAAATAAAAATTGTTTTTTATTTACTTAAATTAGTGAACTTATGTAATAAAAAATATCGTTTTTTTATATTATTTTGACCAAAAAGGGGATATGTTTATGAGCTAATAAACAGTCCATTCACTCAAGAATTAAATTGATTTGCATTGTTACTCAGTTCATGAACATTGATAAAACAAATGAAATAAGTAATTTTGGTTTATTAAATAGGTACTGAATTCTAAAAATAGACATTGACCTTTCACCGTTATACACTACGCGAAATGTGCAAGAAAGTAAAATATGCTCGAACTTTGAAAAACGTCCGAAAATTATTTCGCTAAGTGCCATTCGCTTCTTCTTCGATACCGGTCTGCTTGCGATGACTCATCCTAAGCGCGCTCAGGCCTTGAGTCAGTTACGGTGGTGTTGGCTCTGGGCCGGATTTGAATCAACGAGCGGTTGTAAAAATTTGCGTCGGTGTGAAAACAGAAACATCCGATCGTTAAGCCTAACGCCACGAGGAAAACGTGCGGAACCGAAAGTGGCCAGCGTGAGTACGGAATCCGAAAGCAGCGGAAGCGAAATCGCACAGCGATTCGGCGGACTACAGTGATCCCGTAGTGTCAAAAGAATACAGAACTTTCTTTTTGGACATGGCTTACTTAGCAAGAGCGCGGAAATGTGACTTGCTGGTGCTGATGAGTGAACTGGATATAACTCATCCGGACAATCCAAAGATAGCCCAAATGTGCAAAACAATTGCGGAGCACGCTGACTATAATGAGGAGACGACCAAGAATCTAATGAGTACAATCGTGTTGGAGCGGGATGAACGAGAGCACCGAGAAATCGAAAGGGAAAAAGAAAAAGAACTGCGGCAGATTGAAAAAGAACTGCGGCAGATTGAAAAAGAAAAAGAACTGCGGCAGATTGAAAAAGAACCTCGGCAGATTGAAAAAGAAAAAGACATTCGAGAATTTGAGTTAGCAAAATTACGAATCGAAACCGAAAGTCGGCAAAATGGTGCAACGGCAATAACGCAAACAAGCGTTACGAATCCGAATACCAACTTAACGTCCTTTATGAAACCGTTCGACGGCAGTGATATTAGTATGTATTTATCATTATTTGAGAAACAAGTAAATCGCCTGGATATACACAAAGATATGTGGATAAGTCATTTGATAGGCTTAGTGCCACTTGGCATTGCCAACTTGATAACACGGGAACCTGACGATGTGTCAAATAATTACGACCATATTAAACAGGTGCTACTTCGACAATTCCGAATGACTCCGGAACAATTTAGATTAAACTTTACTTTTCAACGAAAAGAGGAAAACCAATCATGGAGAGATTTTGCGTATATTCTAAAGAACTTTTTAAATGAATGGTTGCATGGTGTTGAAGTGAACACATTTGAAGAACTAAAAGAGTTAGTACTAGTCGATCAAATTAGGAGAAAACTGCCTAAAGAAACACGTGAGCATTTTTTGGATGAATTGCCAAAAATTAAAAGTGTAGAAGAACTGATACGTAAACTTGATGATTTTGATGCCGTGAGAAGCTTAAAAAGGAACATATTTGAGGAAAGAAGCAGGATAAATTTTCATCCAAGGGACAGCGAAAATTCGTTCCGAACAGCGGGGACTAACCAGCACAATCGACAAGTCAACGGCGCGGGAAGAAGCGAACCGTTCCGAAAGCCAAATCAACCAACGGATAAAAACAAAGGAATAGTTTGTTTTTCGTGTGGTAATTTAGGACATAAATCGTTCGAGTGTATGGAAAATAAGGACGACAGTGAAGAAAATAGTACAAACATTGTCCGATGTGGATTGATACGAGTGAAATCATTGCAAACACAAACAGCGCGTCAGCCTGAAAAAGACGGTGCACCGCAAAAAACCGTCTTGAGATGCGGTCTGACACGGGTCAAGAATCTACAAACCAACGAGCGATCGGCAACCCAACAAAAAAATTGTGCAGCACAGAAAAGAGCATTCCAAATTAATCGATGTGGAGCAAATGACAAACCGGAAAAGATCCATCCAATCTCGAAAGTCAAAAATCCATGGAGCAGACCACCACAGAACAAATTTCTACATTTTCAAAAAAAGCGACGAGAAAAGTGCCCATGCGAGTTTCATCAACAAAGAGACGCCAATCTCAGCTGGCGAGACATCGCCAAAGGAGGCGAAAGCAATTGGCGACTTGGCAACCAACGATGCTTTATCACAGAAAGCGGTGCGCCAATCCAGCCAACGGCTTGGCGACGTACGAGCCAAATAAACGTTTCTGCATATCACGTGAGGAAGACATGGCCTTGGTGATTTTTTTTTTTTTCCTGTTGTATTCAGATGTGCATTTTTTTATTTTATTAGTGCAGCGCAGCCATATGGAGGATTGAAATTCTTTTTTTTTCTGTGTGGCAACCCTTGCAGTCTTCAAGAAGTGAATCTTTATTTTTTTTTTGTGCTTGGAAAAAGTATAGTGCAGAGTTGTGAAATATGCTTTTCGTTTAATTGTTTATTTTTTATCTGAAGTTGTGAAAGTTTTTTTTATTTTTATTTGGTGAATCGAACAGCCGTTTTAATATTTTTATTGGTGGAGATATTTTTTTTCTGGAAAAAGTTTTATTTGTGAAAGTGATTTGAAAAGAATCTATTGGTGAAATATGAAAAACTTTTGTGCGTTAAATATTTTTTTTTAGGTTTGAAAATTTGACATTTGAATTTTTTGAGCATTGGAAGACTTTAGAACATTTCTAACTTTGAAATTTTTGAACACTTAATTTTTAGAACATCTGGAACTCTAATGATAAAAGTGATTGAAGAATTTAAATTTTTACAATAATAGATTTGATAATGTTTTAAATTTGAAGTAAGATAGTAATTGATTTTTGGAGGTTATGAAAAATTATTTTAAGTTATAATAGTATGATGATTAATAGGTATATATTATGAATGTAAAAGTAGATGTGTAATGTCATGTATTGTAATATAACGTGTTATAGTTTAGTATACCATTGTAATTATGTAAGTCCGAGGACGGGACAAGTCGAATGGCCGAGTGTAGTGTTGGAAGTCACCACCAGATGGCGACACTAAATGTAAGTCTACCAGCGACACCTAGCGTGTCACTGGCGGGATGTATTCAGATTAGGTGAGACAGTGGAGAAGATAGGACGTATTGCGGTCCTTAAGATAATAGCCTGGCTGCGGTTTAGGCAAATAAACGTATATTTATATCTTCAAAGCCTGTCTTTACTGTCTCATAATCCCACATATCATTCTTAATCTCTGAATATCTTGCATATACTTGAATTACAGAACACCTTAAAAAAAATTTGAGCTCTTCCCAAGTTTTTAATGATTCTGGATGTTGGTTTAATTATGGTTCGAATTACTTTAAAAAATATCAAGATGATTTGTATTATCTTTGAGTGATGATGAGTGTGTACAAATACTGCCGATGAACTACAGACTGTCGTATCCTAAAAATTTCCCAATGTCTATCTGGTTGTCTTTTAAAACCAGCTACTCATCACAAATTAACCACATTCTGGCAAACTATTACATCTAGCATCTTATAACTTTTGAATTGTTCCTTTGTATACCAGCAAACCCTCTCAACGAGGTACATATAAATGTCGCCGAAATTGAGATCCGGCCATTTGCTTGTGTCATCCGCAAACACACTTTCTCGCAAATCCATGTCCAGAGGATCTGGAATTTCAATTTCCCCGCATACTCGAAGTTTTTCCTCATATCGCATTTGAGCTAAAAGCTATAATTTTTTTAAATATAAACTAGTCATCTTATTCTGCAAGCGAAAACAACAACGTAAATAATAATCGGAAACGCTAAACCGGAAGTGTTTGAAGAAGCGAAATTTTTTATCAATCACAGGCGAGTTGTGTTTGTTTCCAAACATCAACCCATGAATACACAGGCAAACTGGAAACCTGCACATGATGCCGTGTAAACTAATCACCGTCTACAGACTTTTTAATCGTTTGCCGCTCGTGTTGCCTGTCCTCCACGAAGTCACGTGGTTGCAACAGCTCTATACAGGGACCGACTTAGAAGCTTAGGGGCCCAGGGCAAAAGAACATTAGGGGGCCCCTGGACGTAACGCAAAATAAAACTGCTAAATTTATGCACAAGCACACAATACAAAATGACGTAATCAGTCCAGTCAGCTTTAATGCAAATATAATTGATTTTAAACTGCTAATTTTCTTCTTTTGAGAATTTGAATTAACGTTAATGGTCAATTCTGCAAAAGTTTTTTCATACGTTTCTTGTTCTGTTCTTTCTTCCTTTTTAGCTTTTTTTTTAGTTGAGCCAGATTCGTATGTTCTACCCATTTTATAGCTAGCAAATCCTTAATGATTACAATATTAGGAAATTTGGTATAGGAAAAAAGTATCCGTAAACGACAAATCTACGTGAGATTAGTAAACACATCAGCTTGTTTAAGGTCTTGGAACTTGGTCATTAATTTAATTTTACTAGTGATCTAAAGCGCATAACTTTGAAAAACGCGATGCAAAAGGTGACATACATCATGAATGTGCTGAAAAGTGAAATTTATTTAATTGGGTAAAATAATATAAGTTTTGCAAAACAATTAATTAAAAAAATTAAAAATTTTGGTTAAAATAAATTTAATTGATTTTTAAAAAATTCTTTAGTAAATTTATTTTTTAACTTTTTCACATATATTTAGCATTAAATTACTTTTGTGGGCCCCTTTAAAAGGGGGGCCCTGGGCAAGTGCCCCGAATGCCCTCCCGTAAATCAGTCTCTGGCTCTATACACATTCACACAGCATTCCTACTTTGCACCTCGTTATTTACCACCTCCTCGCCCGCATAGGAGAAAAGCCACACTCATGTGAAGTGTGTAAAAAGCAATTTCGCGTTCTAAAGGGGACCTCGAGTAGTCTTCACAGTTGGATGGTCATGATTATTTTCTCAAAATCTTGACATTACTCAGAACTATTGAACCTTTACAAGGGTAGACGAGCAAGTAGTCAAACGGTAATTAAGTTATCTGATAATGTATTAAGTGAATAATTACAGTGGGATATCAAGTGTTAAAAAATATTTAAATAATTTAATACATCTTTCATCGGAGTGGAGCAAGCAGTGACGGATCTATTTTTAAGGAATAAGGGGCACTTCCAAGATTTTGCGACTTGCAGTACTTAAAATAAACTTTTTTTTTTGTTTCCGAAGGATTTAAATAAAAAATATTATTGAAAACTACATTTTAAATAACTTTTGGCAATACTGCCAAATTAATTTTTTTTTATTTAAAGCTACATGCTCACAACACTTTTTACATATGTCTCTAGGGAAAAAGGGACCAAACGCTTAAAAAAAAGGGACCTACAAAATTTAAATCCTCATTAAATTTTAAGTTTTTTGCATTAGTCAATTTTATTTCCAAACTCATTTTTGAACCAGCTAAAATCTATGTTACTCATCCGAAATTCCATTAAAGGGGTGTAATTCCGAGCTAGACAATATATGTAATTTTTTATGCAATCCTTAAAATGAAACAAATATTTGTTGTAGTTTGAAGTTCACAGAGAAGTATATACAAGAATTTTATTGGTAAGCCTGGCCACAGAATTTCAGTGTTTTGTTTAAGAAAGCAGACAAAAAGTTATATTTCTCCTAACACCTCAATCATTCATACGTATAGGTTCAAGTTCTTCGTTAAAAACTTTAAATATAATGTCCTATAAAAGGAGAAAGTAATGATAGTTAAAGGAGAAAGTTTACAGTAAAAGTATACAGACCTACCAACTCTTGCTTAATATATCCTTGACTTCTTCCGTTTCAATTAACATTCTAAAACTTATTGTAAAAATAAATTAAAACACATTTATATTTAAAATAAATTAATAGTGTAACAGAACACTTAATAAAACATAAATTTATGTTTACTAGCTTAATACTAAGGGTAATACATAAATGGAATGACTTGCTAGTGAATACTGTTGATGATTTTTAAGAAGTAAATATTTATTGGAAAATAGTTGAGAAGATATTAAATTGGAACAACATTATAGTCAAGATTTGTATTACATTGTGGTTTCAAACATTTTTGGAAGGAAATTATCATTAAATTTAAAACTGTGGCTCTGGAAAGATAAATACTGGTATTTATAGGAAAAACCACGGAAGTGACAAAATCGAGCACTTTATATGTAAAACCTATATAAAAAAGAAGCAAGAGGAAACATAGGCAATTAAGCAAAACCTCAATTTATTTAAAAAAAAAGATACACAGACTGTTCAGGCGCACAATGCAGCAGTGGTGATGTCGGGCAGCTCGTGCACCCCGTCCTTGTCGATGACCTTCACAGCGAACGCGGGGAGGTTGACGAGGAAGCGGTGATTGAGTTCCTTGATGCACTTTCGCATCACCTCTATCCCTTCCTCCTGGCTCATGTCTAAGGGAAGTGAAAAAAAGTTGACATCAAAACAAGGCCCCAAAGTTAGAAACGATTTGGAAATACATTTAGTTCAAGGAAACTTAATACAGTCATATTTTATTTCTGCTACATTCCCCGCAGATCTTATTCTACAGCTAGAGGTCTCTCTTACATTTAAGAGGCATTATTGGACTGCGTTATGCAAGAATGGACCAATCCACACAATGTTCATTTTGAAATAACTTTCTTTAACCCTTTGGGTACATTTGACGAGTGAGACTTGTCATCTGCTTACTTGGGTGAAGTTAGGGTGGACGAGTCTGACTCGTCATCTGAATTTAAGAAGCAGGCGTTGATGTTTGCGGCACCCCCGCCAGGGGGGGTTGATCGCAAACAATTTGTTGTAGGGTCGGTCAAGAATGGGATCAATTGAACCTCACCAAATCCGTCCCATGGGCATAAAAATCTTCAAATAATTCAGTACTCAAAGGGTTAAATAAAGCAAACCACTAAATATGAAAATCCATGCCACAAAAAATCACTATATGTCCAGTGTTGCTACTCATTTTTCTTAGCATAGAAAGTGAAACTTCGATCTTCCATTTAAGTTGAAAAGAGTATTTTATCCCTTCAATTTGTGGGTTGATACATTGTTGCATAACACGATCCAATTTAAAGAAAATAATATCAAAACAAAAGCAATAAACATAGTTTAAGCAAACAACGACTGCAACATAATTGCACGAATCACTTGTTTCACCTGTGAATTGAAAATAGCAGAAGGATGGAAAGATTGTCGTACAGTCCTACAAAGGGTTAAAAGCGTGCCAAAAACTACAGCAAATTGCTAGGAATTAAGTGAAAGAGAAGATTAGATAGTTAAATTATCATGTTAAACAACGTTTAGAATGGCTTCTTTTGGCAATTAACTAGACAAAAGTATAAATGTCATAACCACCAACACTAAAAAACCAAACCTGGATATATTTTTCTAAATAAATTTGCATTAAACGATAAACTTGCATAAATTATTCTTTATAATTAACACAAAAATTTGTATCAAATAAGATTTTTTAATTTTTTTTTTTTGTGCTGCTATAACTTATCTTAGAAATGCAAATGCATGTTTTGTTTTAAGAAATATATAAGTAACTAGGGGGCTCCGCCCCCTGCTCCGCTAACGCTTCGCCAACCCCCGGAGGATTGCTACGCAATCCTCTTTAGTTTGCTTCGCAAACAATACCGGCTTCATACACTGTAGAAAATGACAACGTGTCCTAACAACAATACTTTTTTTAGTTATATAAATTATTACTGGCAGTGCCGTCACACAAATTTATTTTTGGGATGTTGGGACAAGAAATTTCCCAACTTAACGATCCGAAATTCCGAAAGTGAACGATTCAAAATTCCCAACTTAAAGACGTCAGGTACCAACTCTAGTGTTGTCCTCGTTATCTGACCATTGTTAAAAATATGAGACATCGTTCCCGGGTCTATTCTTCAAGAAAGGCCTCGAACCAAAGCGTCCTTGATGTAGTAAGTAAATACGTACCAATAACCAATCAAGGACGCTTTGTTCGAACCAATGCCAGTAGTTCAATGTGCAGCTCTAGTGCGACGTTAATTAACCAGACCACACTTAACGATTCGAAATTCAAAACGCAACAGTGCTAAAAAATTCCCAGTTCCAACTTATAGACATTTGTCAGCTTTTTTATAGGTAATATTAAACAGTTATCTCGAAAGTATTGATTTATTGCACGCATGTTCCAATACAGTGTTCTGTTTTGAGGTCTAATTTAAGTTTCATCTTAATACAAGCTGGGAAATTTCTAGTCTTCCATCGCTTTCATTTGCTAATAATATTAACTTTCCTGAGGCATAAATTTTCCCAACTCAGGGATTTTTAAAACTCGAAATTCCCAAATTTTAAGGTATAAAAGTTTACAGCCCCCCCCCCCCCCCGGATAACTGGAAAATCTCAACTGCTTCAACGCAATTGTTTCTACTCATTGAAAAGCGAAACATGTGTAAACAAACAGTAGCATAAACGCGCCAATCTTGAATAAGTCTAATTCGCCAACTTTTATTTATATAAAGTAAGATTATTGAGAATTGGCGTTAATAATAATTTCCCGTTAAAATATATAATAAGCTACAGGATTTAGATTTACATACATGTTGGCATTTTGCTCCGAAATATCTTTTAATAATAATTATAGTACTTCACATAAATAGTTACACCTAATTTATTTTTTAAGATAGAATTTCAGTATTGATACCATTCAAGAAAGGAAGATTTTACGAATATAACTATATTTTTTTAACGGGAAAAAAGTATATTTTTGAACTACTTAGAGCAGTTTTAATTTATCCCTTAAAATTTCACGCGTAAAATTGACGATTATTTCAGACATTTCGTCAATTATTTAAAAATTTATAACTACAAAACTAAATCGAAATTTGACAAACGCTCTGGATCATTTGTAGCCAATAGTTTAATCTATACCCCTAATTTTTTATTTATTTTTTTGTTGAAAATTGGAAGACAAGTATACAAAAATGTATGAATTATTTTCAAAATGTTCTAAAATCATGAATTTAACATAAAATAACGTCTAATATACTGATCGTATTGAAAAACAAAAATATTCATCTTATTACCCAAACATTTCTTAATAAACTGGCATAATTTCATAATTTTAGGACATTTACTTTTTGAGATGCAAGCGGAACAATGAGACAAAAATTCGCAAATTAAAGTTTTCTCGAAATATCCGACATTTTTCCTTTCTTCACTATTTTTTATACCTATCTTAATTGACCACATCTAATTTAATTGTAAAGATAGAACTATAATCTTTATAACATCGGAAAGATGAAGTTTTAGCGAACATTAATATATTTTTTTTAATAAGAAAATATGTAATTTTAAATGACTTATAGCAATTTAGAAATCACGTTTCAAAAATGAGGGCGAAAAAACTTCAAAAAGTAGAGCGTGTTCAAAGGTTTAAAAAATTTATAAATCCAAAACTAATTCGAATTTTAAAAAATGCTTACTTGGATTTCCAGTTCAAACCTATTTGTACACTCCCTAAAAAAATTGGATCTCTCCTTTTAATAGTGTTTCAGAAACTCGACGGACAAAATTACTTGTAAGCGAAATTTTATCAACGACGACTTTAATATTAAATAACTTATAAACTAATAACAGTATTGAAACAAAAATATATTCTTCTTATTTATCAAACATTTCTTAACAAATTCACTTAATTTTGTAATTTTAGGACTTTAACATTTTGAGATACGATCTGAATAACATTGAAAGAACTGAAAATTCCCCCTAGGGCCGACTTTTTCCCCCTAGGACTTACTTTTTTTTAAAATAGAGAGATAGTACATAGCTCTTCTTGAGTTCTTCTGTGGTCAAAATACAACATGTTTTTTAAAGGAAAAAATCCTTGAAATCTATATACATTCATTGCCAAAAGTTAAGCATGCAGAGGAAAATGTTAATTTCCAGAAGCCAATTAGATTTGGAGAGGCTGCAATTCGTTGCGGAGTTAGGTGGAAGTATACAAATATGTTATGCAACAGCCAATCATGGTTTTGTGTTGAGAAATAAGCCAAAAAGGCAATCGTATAAGAAGCCAGCATTATTAAGGGTTACAGTAGTTACATGCGTAAGTGTTGATAAAAAAAGTGTTTAAAACTTTCGGACCATTTGCTTTCAAAACAGACGTGTTTCTATGGCTTCCAGAAGACGAATGGAAGATTCTGAGCGTTGGCGTGCTGAGGGACGTATTGAAGCAGGACAATCAATCATAGATGTTGCTCTTTTCTTCGGCGTTCATGATTCCGTAATTTTATGATTATGAAACAATTCTTAACCAAGAAAACGGTTGTGCGAAGATTTGAGGCCGCTCGATAAGGGTTTCGAGCCCCGCAGAAGATTTATATATTGCTGTTGTATCCAAGCAGAATTGAAGAGCGCCTACCACATTTGTGACTCAATGTGTAACATGATATCTGCCATTACTGTGCGACAAAGGCTACACATGAATAGAATGTACACCCGAGTTTGTGTTCCTTTAATAGTCCTATCAAGAGGGGCACGATTAAATTGGTGTCGGCAACATGTCAATTGGACTGTGTCTGATTGGGGCAACGTGATGGTCACGGATGAGTCAAGATTTGCCATGCAACCTGTAGACAAGCGTGTAAGGGTTTGGAGAGAACAAGACACATGCAATATCACGAATTCTGAGGTGGAAGCATCATGGTGTGGGCAGGGATATCACACCAACCTGCAAATTTTTTAGACAAGGTTCTGTGACGACTGCTCAGTATAGGGATGAAGTCCTAGACCTACTGTGAGATTGTATGCTGCAGTTGGTCCTGATTTCGTTTTAATGATAATGCGTGTCCCCATAGAGCTGTCCCTCTACCTGCAGAGTGAAGGGATTGTGTGTATGGAGTGGCCGGCACACTTGCCCGACCTTAATTCCATTGAAAATCTTTAGGATGCACTTGGCCGTGCTATGTGTACACATTTCCAAACTGCACGGAGTTGCAAACGGCTGTACAGAAGTAATGGCGATTACTTGACTGTTTTTGTTGATATCTTTATGGAAAGATTGGTCACACATTGTAAACTTTGTTTTCAGATGTGGGTTTTCACATATTAATGTCGGTTTTGACTTTAGACAAATTTTGTTAATGACTCCGACATGACATCATCTTATAACTTATGAAAATTTAATATTGTTTTCATCTTTGTATGTTTCATGCATAAACATATTTGCTACTTTCTTGCCACATTTCGTGTCAATCATAGCAGTACTTGTCAACTTTTCCCGCATTTTACCGCTGCATGGAGTGATATAAGCTAATACTAGTCAGGGGTCAGTCCAGGTTTTTTTTAAAAAAATAGGATTTCTGATTTAAAAAAAAAAAAATTGTAACAAATTTAGAATATTGATATATATTTGTGAAAATCTTATGAAAGAATAAAAAAAAAAGCTTTAGAATTATTTTTCAAGCTTCACATATCTAAAAAAAAAAAAAGGATGGGGGACCTCCCCCCCCCCCCCCAAAAAAAATTAAAGAAATTAATAAACACCCAAATAAAATATATTAAAGCACTGAGCGAATAAATAAAATAATACAAATAACCAAGCAATGAAGTTAAAATTTCTATCAAATAATGCTCTTACAGAGAAAAAAAAAAGCAAAAGTGCTGCTGATTTGCGGATTCACAATTAAAAAAAAAAACTGGATTTATTTAAGTGGATTTGAGGAAGAATGATCTTTATATCCTATAACAACGGCTTTACTTTACGAACGAAGTCACGCACATCGACCGTTTCCGCGGAAGGGCGAGCAGAGAAGGTTCCGATTTTGTAATTGCATGAAAGGTCCAAAAACGGACAGATTCCTGTTACTACAAAATGGTTGAAATGCATACATTGGTTGGGTTTTAGAAAAATCTAAAAACAGTTTGAAAAGGCTTTTTAAAAACCTTAATAATATCTTTACTGTAAAACAAAATAGCTACTGTTATCATCAAATTCTGAGCATTTTAAATCTCCTATTCTTTTAACTAGCATTTCAAAGAGAAAATATCAAGGGAATACAAAAGTGACCACATATGTTAATAATTATATGGAGAATACGATAAGTTTTTTTTTTTTTTTAATTTAAATATGGCACTTTTTTTTTGTTAAAGTTTAAAAATACACTAAATTGCAAGAGAGAATTTAAAATATTTATTGAGATAAAATAATTAAACACATGTCAATTTTATTCTTATCCAGAACAGAAATATGCAAGAAAGATTTTAACTAAAATAATTATTCATAAATTACAAGACTAAATTCAATAAAACTCAAACAAAGAAAAAAATATAAATTTCTTGTCTACTTAACAAATATAAACAACACTTAATTAAAGCTGATCATTAAAAGGCAAAAAGTAAAAGTTGTTAAGAATAGTTCAATGCGAGTGGTTCATACCTGGCCTGTAGTGACGATCCATGATACTGAAAGCAAAGAAGGATCCATATCCATGGGCTGCGTAGGGCATTTTAGACATTGTTCCCAGATAATCAATGTAGTGCAGCTCACATCCTGTCTCTTTATCAAATCCAGCCATGAGGAGGTTGACGGAGTATGGGGTCTACAAAAAACACCACTTTTAATTTGAAAGAAAATGTGTACTTAGTGGTTTTTAATGTTCATTGGATGCAATGGAAATTGATAAAAGAATGAATAGAGAAGTAGCCCAGATGCAAACAGCAGCGTACGTAAGGGGGTTGGGAACTCTTCCCATAAGTCTGTAAAGAAAATTTATATAATATATTTTTTTAATAAGAAAATTAATACTTCTGTGATAAATTTGTTTTCATATTAATTTATTCTGCTTTTGTTGGGAATATCGGCTAAAAAGCAGAGGACACAGACTTGTCCTACATCATTGCTGATAAGGTTGGGAATGAAACGGAAGGCACAGAACTGCCAAAGAGAGGTTGCCATCTCGCGGATTCTAGTAAACACATATGGACATGAAACAGGGGTTTACAAGACATAATTTAAGAATGGAATGTACGAATAAGTGGGATTGAAGCGATGTTGAAAACTATACAGTAATGTATAAGATCATTATTGAAAAAGAGAAGAGATCTAAGAAAGGACTAGGAAACAAGATTCGAAAGAAATGTGGTTACATTACATATATCTGATAAATTTATTTTAATTAACAAAGATGAGTGATGGTGTAATGATCTCCCCCTCCCCTCCATACCACAATCACTCCCATACACATTTTCTAAGTACGCAACTGGATGCAAAATTGGCTAAATTAAAAAAATATGATCTTTACTTTATCACTTTGATTTAACTTTTTATTATGTCACAAAGACATATATCATAAATAAATCAACATCTGTGAGTCAAATTATTTTTTAAAGCAGTGGAATCTCACCCTGCTACGCAGAAAATCAGCCAAGTTCCTCCGAGTGTAGTTAGCAGCTGCAGTGGGAGACAATTCATAACCTAAGGAAGATAAACAAATAATTATTCCCTTTAAATATTAATATACTACTAGTAGCTGCATTGCCCTTGAAAATGAGGTGTGTTTTTTTTACAAAATTATTAATTTATTTTTAAGTAACCGTAACTAAAAGTTCAATTAGAGAACTTTTGTGTTTTGAGAAAATAAAAATAAACTTTAATAAATCTATAGTTGAATAGTTACAAGTTAAATATTAATAATAAGCTAACAATTGTGCAACACGAGTGGTAAAAAAAACATGACATAATAAATGAATGCTTTTATGTTGAATATTTATAGCTTGATATTAAAGCAACAATAATCTTAAACATACTTTAATTAAAAAAAATAATCGAGATGGCATAACAATGTACATTTGCTTTCTTCCGAGGAAGGTATAATGTTTTTAGTAGGGATGAAACGGATATCCGGTAACTATCCGGTATCCGGCTGATTTTTAACTATCCGATATCCGGAAGAAAAGTGTCGTATATCCGATTTACCAAGCCGGATATCCGGATGAATAAAACAAATGAATAAAGTTAAAATTTTAAAGATGAATAAAGTTTATAGCATAAATTTTTTTTTAATATTATTTTGTTACTTTGGGAGTCTTTAAAACACACTTTTTTTTAAGTTTAAAATTCCTATAAATTTTTTAAACGAATCGTTATGGTGGAGGGTCATAACATCTCACAACTAATATAATGTTGAAATAAAAAATAAATGTCTCAAAAGTTTAAGCAAACTTGAGTTTTCATGTTTGGAATGAAAGGGCATATGGTAAAAATACAATTATTCAGAAATTGAGTTTAAAGTCTACAAAACATATGCCCATTGCTAGCAGCGGCATAGAATAACCCTTTGTAAATAAAAGTTTTTTTAATGTTTATTCAATCTTGGATAAGGAATAAGGAAGATAAGGAATTGGGGAATATTATAGAATAAAAAAATATTTTGTAATTTTTGACCGATCTCTGTTTTATCTAGTTATGAGAAGATATTTTCATAAAAAAGAAACTGCCGGATATCCGGCAAAATCCAGTTCGGATTCCGGTTTGTAATGTGCGCCGGATACCCGATATCCGGTAAAATCACTATCTGGTTCATCCCTAGTTTTTAGTCAATAAAAAGTCTCATTTGTTGGTTATTGTTCAGGTAAAAAAAAATAATAAGATTACAGAACATACAATTCATAAAAAGACAAAATTGCTGCGAGTAAAGGAATAGTAAAATTATCCATTTTAAAATGCTTAGATTTAAAAATTTAATAAATATTAACGAAATAATGTTGTTAAATAAACCTCTAGCAATGGAGATGCGACTCTCAGTCACCAAAATAATGACCAATTTTGTTCCCTGTTCTTAAAATTGAACAAGAAAAGCATGTTCTTGAACAAATTTTTTTCATTAATGCTTCCTTTAAGTGACAATTTAAAAATATGACATCACTTGAGTATCATTAACAGGAATGGGTTGCAACTGTTCTATAAAAAGAACATTAATATCAAATATGTTCTTTGATGTAAAATCTTATCAAATATGTTGTTAAATGTCATGCCATTTTTCAAATATTTCATCGATACTCTTTTTATAACCTCATTATTTTTAATAAAATATACTGGATAAAAATTAATAAGACATCATTACCATTCCTCATTTTGTAAAGTTGAATATTCTTAGCTATAAACTCAGCAAATTGGATAGTATCTCCTGGTTCGCCGGACACAGCCATTAGAAGGTGGTTACCCAACTTGTACATCTTATCCTCATCTGAAAAGAAAGATCAACTAAGTCAAGAATATTAAGGTTAAAAATGCATTGAATTGTAATCGTGAATTCTCGATAAATCTGGTGACCCTTTTTGACAACCCAGCAAAGAGAAAAAGGAGTTCTTGATTGGCAACAAAACCAGCTTTGGTCGACCAGTACGGGTTAGAGTAGAAAATATAGATTTTTTTTTTTTTTTGAAGTCGCTAAGGGTTATTGACGGTGGTGTTGGAACCATTATGGAAACTGCCATCTACTTTCAGCCAAATAATGTTCAAATATAAATTATCAAAAAGTCATTTTCTCTTCTGAAACACAATAGGCTATCACACAAACCAGGCATTGTATTTCGGAATTCAAAATCTACTGCTTAAATGAGTTAGGTTTTGCATATTTTTTCCCCAGGGAAATTGCGAACAGATTTGGTAAATACATAATGATGCACGGTTCCCAATATTTAATGTTAATTCGACAAGTATTCAAAGATGAAGTAAAATTACGAATCGGTTGCATCATTCATCTATTGTGTTAGTAATATTGAAAATGTTGATGACAACGACTACAATGACAATATCGCGACTTTAAGAATGATAGCTCATGTTTTCTGGACTTAAATGTAGATAAGACGAGAAGTACTTTTTGACAGGACATACAAATATAAATTAATAAAAAAATCTGGTATATAGTTTATCCATCTGCAGTATTTTCAAAAGCCGTAAGTTATAATAACCATATTGTCTAACAAATGCTTGATCACAGTCAATAAAAAGTGTTGACTTTTTGTTGTTAATTAACAATATGAAGTAGGCTACATTTCTGAGGATGTTTTAAAATTGATATTAACTTTAACTAAAATACATTCATTATGGAAGTACTATTCCTGAAAAAAAACAGTATGCAGATTCTCCCTTTAACCAATAGAAACCTTAAAAAACCCACTATTTTTTAAAATTTTTAACTTTAAAATTATATTTTTAACGAGTTGTTATGGTGGAGGGTCATTATATCTCACAACTTATATAAAGTTGAATTAAAACATAAATTTCTCAAAAGTTTAAGCAAACTTGAGTTTTCGTGTTTGGAATGAAAGGGCATATGGTAAAATTACAATTTTTCAGAAATTAAGTGTAAAATGTACAAAACATACGACCATTGCTAGCAGCACCCTAGAATAACCCTTTGTAAATAAAAAAGTTTTTTGAATGTTTATTCAATTTTGGTATCACTTTAAAGATAAGGAATTGGAAAATATTACAGAATAAAAAATATTTTAAAATTTTTGACCGATTTCCGTTTTTTTTAATGCGTATGAGAAGTTATTTTCATAAAAAATAATCCGATCGGATATCCGGCAAAATCCAGTTCGGATATCCGATATCCGGTTTGTAATGTGCGCCGGATATCCGATATCCGGCAAAACCACTATCCGGTTCATCCCTAAAAAAAAGCCAGGTCAGGACTGTAGGGAGGCTGGGGAACCAGTGGGGTATTCCTGGTCAGCAAATCGTTGACAACGAAAGCGCTCTGATTAGATTAGAGGGCGCTGCGGTGTATAGTCGCATCAAGCGAGTCTATTTTGAGAGACTAAGGCCGTCCTGTACATTAGCTAAATATTAAAATTGCAATAAAATGACTAAATGTACATTCGTTAAATATTTCCCTTACTCTTCTTATAACATATATGGTTTGTATACAACACAAAACCTTATCTCCAAAAAAGAAAGAAAATAAGGAAAAAGGGACCATATTCCGAAAAAAATGGACTTTTAAGTACTTCCAAGTAACATAAGACAGTTAGGGGAAAAAGGGGTCCTGTATGGTCTTTTCACTTAAAAAAATTAATTCTACTTTTACACGTTTGTAGGAATGGATTTTGTTTACAACTCTAGAAGGAGGATCTGTAGTCAGAGCGGACAAAGTTTGGTTTTGTAGATTTCGGGAAAAAGCAAAAAAAAAAAAATTCCGTAAAATTTGGATTTTTTGGGAAAACCAACAAATTCTCTCCCTCCCCCCAAATTTGGTTTTAATGCATGATTAAAATTTTTTTTGCATTTGGAAAATCAAAATTGTTTTAATTTAAGCGGCTTCAACTGCTGCATCTAATAGAAATTTTTCAACATTCGGCTTTCATCAAAACCAATGCATTTTCCAATCAAAATACTGAAATGGAACAAGACGACGAATATAATTCGTCTGATGATGAATGTACGTAGAACTTGATATTGATTAATTATGAGATAATGGGGCATATGTAGTATCAAATGTTTAAAAGCATTATTAATTGTAGACAGGTGTGTCAATCCAAAAGAGACAGCAATTGCATTTCTGTACTGATTAAAACATTAATCTGTGTGTATTAAAGGAAAATTGTGACTAAATTAATAATTAGTTAAAGCATTAAAATTCCAATAATGCTGATGAGCTTAAACATTCTTAAATTTAAATGACAGTCAAAAACCGGGAATAACATTGAAAAAGGCAAAACCTACGAAAAACCAAAAAATTTTTATTTCTAAATCATGGTTTTTGCTCCGTCTGTAGTTGACAGAATACAATATTTCTTTCTTCTTAAACAAATTAGTGTTTATGGAGATATTATGGCTTCTTTGAAGTTTTTAGTTCATCGGTTTCGCCAAATATTCCCGAAAAATCGCTAATGTCATGTACTTTAATTAAGGAATCTGTTCCAACGAAGTGCCGGGTGTATGAAGAAACTAACTTAAAAAATTTCTCACGAATATGTCATCAGATTAAAATAAATATTCCCTTCATTTCAATTAAATCAAAAGAAGAAATAAGTAAAAAGTTTAGAAATAATTTAAACTATAAAATATACCTTTCTTCACAACCACAATGCTGTGGACAATATTTCGATCGGCTGCAACAACAACAAAATCTTTGAAAGCGATTCCTAATAAACATTCCATTATGAACGTCAATTAAAGTAATACGCTATTTTTCTTAAAATTATTCTAGATCCTTTTAAATTACTGCATTTATTAAGAAATACTTCCAAAGCAGAATTGACAAACAAGAAAGTTTTAAAATGTCTTGTCTTTCAACCTCTTCTTCTTTATCAGCATGATTCTGCAGTAAAATAAAATTTAGAGTTCGTGAAAAGGCTTATATGGTAGCATGTATGTATTTATATATATTTTTTTAACAAAACATAAATTTATTAGATTTCATAAGAAATATATATACTCTTAAAAATTTAATTTGAAATTGTGAAATTTTATGAAACCGTAATATTTACAAGAATTTTTAGTTATCCCTGGTGGTCACTATAAAAAACGCCCTTGTCATATCAACGAATCATTGTTTTAAATATAAAGAAGTTATAAGGTTGAAGAACTTATTATACCACTCTACCCTACCGGTCGGTCCTAAATTCTTTAAACAAGGTAAGAAAGTTTTTGAATTGGTATTCTTAATTTTATGTTTTACGTATAAAATATATTATTTAGTGTTATGTGAAAATAAGCTAATTAAGTATCTAAACTATTTCTTTGGTGAACGACGAAACTGCGTAATATTTTACATGTAAGATAATTCTCGTTTTAACCCACGCAAGAATAGCTAAACCTTGACTTATATACATCCATAAAAGTTGTCAAATTCGTTTCCAAAATTGGTGTTCTTGTTCTTTATCGACAGCAAGCTCAACTTTTCTTTTTTAAGCCCTATATCGCGTCTTTTCTATAACCAGTCAATGGAACTCGAGACAGGTGGCTCAATGGTCAACTTTAGTTTTTAATCATTAGTTGCGATTATTTAAATTTAGTAATGTGTAATCATGTGATTAAATCTCTTTATCAACGTGACTGATAAGTTAGATATACTATTTTTGATTTCATTCGGCATAAGTGTGAATTATAACTTCCTGTTTGATGAAATATTGTTTTGTTATAAACAAGGGACAACCCTTTCAAGGTGTTCATTTGAAAGGAGCTTTTTAAAATCGGATCGGTATGATGCTTTCGATTGTATAATTATGACGCTAATTTTTATAATTATGGTTATTTAATTGTTTAACTATATTATACCCTTTATGATAGGTTAAAAGAAATTTAAATCTAAATTTTGGAAATTTAGCTTTGTATGAATAGAATTAACAGTAGATCATGTTGTTATTTTACTAATGAAGCCACAAGTAATTGGCAATTGGACATTTACTTCCTGCTAAGACCTTAGCACGAAGCTCAAACAATTATAATGGAGTTGGCAAGTATATTGCCAAACAAATAGGATAAGCAGCTACCACAAAGAATTGTCAAACCTTCCTTGAAACATATGGCTTAATATTTAGTAAAACAGTTACATTTTCAGCAAAGATTTCTTAAATTTTTTTTTTAATAAAGTATAATTTAAGTGGTCATTCTAGTTGTATTTTGAGGAATGGCCCACCCTACTTTTCCATTTTTCTGGAAAATCACTGCAATACTTGCCTATACTTAAAATTTTGTGTGCAAAGCAGAAATTGGGTTTATTAGGTTGTTTGTTCTTTGTAGTTCTATTAGTATTCTAGATATTGTGAACTGTAGCCAATATCCCAAATTGTAGGTCTAGTGCGTTAATAATTAACCAAATCGAACCTTCGAGATAATTCTAAACCGTCGCCATTAGCCAATTGTGGACACCAAGTGAGACATTATTTCATCAAATCGTGCAGACCTAATAGAAATCCTTTGAAATGAATTTCGAACCGTCACCGATCTAAGTCTACAAGAGTTGAAAAATAACTTTTTTTTATATATAAAATATGTTTATTTTGCAATAATGCTTCAATTTTATATAAGTGGACCCAAATTAGGATTTGTCAATTAATTAAAAAAACATTTTCTGACCCATGTGGCAAGTAGAAGCATTCCCATAAGAACTGGACCAGTGGTGCAGCCAGTGTAGAAGAGGTATTTAACCAATCTGTCTTCCAAATGTCATTGCATTAGTCGTGTGGAAGTTTGGGGACTGGGATTTCATCTCGGGTGTGATCATTATGAGACATTGTTCTAAAAGTTTTGTTTTAGTGATAAATCCCAAACCATCAGGAATTATACCATTGTGTAGCTGTAGTGCATTGTTTATTCAGCCAATTAACCAATGTCTTTTGCCAATTAATGTGATTGTTTTTTCAGGACAGCTAACCATGGGTGAGCGTGAACCAATTCTGTGCGTCAATGTGTATTCGACGAGTGCTACGTCCGACAACCTCAGCAGGCATGACATGCTCAACTGGGTGAACGAGTGTCTGCAGAGCAACTACAACAAGATAGAAGAGTTGTGCTCAGGTGAGATGGTACTATTGGACAGTTGCAAAAAGAACCTATTTATGTGTAGTGATGCAAGCTAGATTACATTTGAATTGCGAACTTTTTTATAGCCAGATAACTTTCAACCAAAACGATTGCCAAGATTGTGTACCCTTCGAATTGTGTGTGACACAATCCCAGAGTGGCTATGCACATAGAAATCAGGAGTATCCTGGAAATGTTTGACTTAATTAATTTGGTAGAGCGTCAGCGGAACCTCCTAGTTCAATTAAAACTGGTGGTATATTCAGTTATATTTTCATTAAAAGTAGGGATGAAACGGATATCCGGTAACTATCCGGTATCCGGCTGCTTTTTAACTATCCGATATCCGGAAGTAAAGTGCCGGATATCCGATTTTCCATGCCGGATATCCGGATGAATAAAACATCGAAGATTTTTTTTGTGGCGATCAATTTTTTTTTGTTATTGCTTTAAGTATTTTCCTGAAAATTTACCAATGTATTCACAGTGTGCAGATTCTCCCTTTAACCAATAGAGACTTTAAAAAAAAAACTTTTTTCAAATTTTTAACTTTAAAATTATATTTTTAACGAATCGTTATGGTTTAGGGTCATCACATCTCACAACTAATATAATGTTGAATTAAAAAATAAATTTCTCAAAAGTTTAAGCAAACTTGAGTTTTTATGTTTGGAATGAAAGGGCATATGGTAAAATTACAATTATTCAGAAATTAAGTGTAAAATGGGTAAAGGTTTACTGTACGGTCACCCTTGGCGACTTTTTCAAAATCTCGCCAAAAGTCGCCATTTTGGCGACTGTTATCCAATAGGGTTGCTGCAATTCCTTGTCGTTTCGGAGGGAAATTGCCATTTAAAAAAATTTATCGCCAAATGCGGAAAAATCGCGCCAAGGGTGACCGTACAGTAAACCTGACCCGTAAAATGTACAAAACATACGACCATTGCTAGCAGCACCCTAGACTAACCCTTTGTAAATAAAAAAAGTTTTTTGAATGTATTCAATTTTGGTATCACTTTAAAGATAAGGAATTGGGAAATATTACAGAATAAAAAAATATTTTTCAATTTTTGACCGATTTCCGTTTTTTCTAGTGTGTATGAGAATTTATTTTCATAAAAAATAAACTGCCGGATATCCGGCAAAATCCAGTTCGGATATCCGATATCCGGTTTGTAATGTGCGCCGGATATCCGGTATCCGGCAAAACCACTATCCGGTTCATCCCTAATTAAAAGTAATGGAACAGATGTATTATAAGATATTTGGCGTTTTTTTTTTGTTGTTGACAATAAAAATCAGTTTTCGATTTGCAAAGATGAATTTTAAAATCAAATTTAATGCAACAGAAGCGGTTATTAAACTTTCTTGGTCTTTTTAATTAGTGACCAACACTCTTAAGCGCAATCCATTAAAATCTTGTCCTAGTAAAAAGTTTTGCCAATAAGAATATATATAAATTACACTTGGTGATTAGTTGCATTTTAGAATTTAGAAATAAAGTTGTATTCAGGACTAATGTTTCATTATAATTATTAGGTGCTGCTTACTGTCAATTCATGGATATGCTGTTTCCAGGTATGTCTACCTTGGACTATTTTTATTAATTTTTTAAAATTTGCCTATCTTTAAAGAATATGTAAAATATCAGTGAGTGGATGTTTCTCATGTGTGCCAATTTGTACAGATTGTCTGTACAATTAGATTTTCTATTTCTTTGTACTATTGTATGAATTGCCTAGAATGGAATTCTTTTTATTTTGTCCATATGGAAGATTTCTTGCTCTTTTAGTTCGATGCTAAAGTTAAGCCTACAAAATTACTAGAAAACTTAATTTGATTGACTTAATTGCGAATTTTCTTTATCATGTGTGCTTAAATACTTTAAATATATATCCTTTAATAATTGTATAAAGGAAGTATAGCATAAACATTTTGACAAGAATTGTGAAATATATCTTTATTCTCACGAGATGATTTTTTTTAAACTCATTAACCACCTGACAAATACAAACGTGTATATCCGTTCAAGTATCCATTTTTAAACAATAGTTAACTATAAAAGTTGATAAAAAAATCTTTGGTAAATTCCTAGTGTACGGTGCCCCGTTGTCGGAAAATTGGCGGCAATGCAAAAATGACAGTTTTTTTTTTGTCGCCAAATCAAAATGGCGGTTTGGTTAATTAACGTCGCACTAGAACTGCACAGTGGGCTGTTGGCGACGGTTCGGGGCCTATCTCGAAGAAAAGACCCGGGAAGAATGCCTCGTATTTTTGAACCATGGTCAGATGACACAAAATGGCGGACATTGCGTTGGTCCGGGCAATTGATCGTGGTGTTTACAGGTGATCCTTCGGGCAGTTGTTTGGGGCTTTTTGGTTGTTTTTTAAAAACTGTATTTTAAAATACAAATATTAGCATGTTTGATGTGGTTCAGTTTTGTGTGTGCAGATTTTGCATAAATTAAAAAAGATTTTATTTAGAATCAAAAGTATTACTACTGATAACAGTATTTATCGCTACGTTTCTATGTATGAATGTTGGTTTAGTATAGTTTTGCAGAAGTCTTATCACACACATTTTTTTTTTATGGCTGCATTACTTTAGAACCTGCAAATTCTTTCTAGGTAAGCTAATTACTTTCCCCCAAGTTAAGAAAGTCAGGTAGAAGGAGAGAAATAACGATAAAGAAAGTCGCGATCAAGGCGCATAATTAGTTGCATGTGTTTTAACAAATGTCCACAGATGTTTTTTGTTGTTCTTCCTCTTTTGTCAACTCCAGGGTAGTTTCATTAACTTTTCTTTAAGAAGATACATTACTAGAAAATAAATGAAATACAAAATGACGTTTTGTGCATCTTCCATTGCAGATTTCCGATATTAGCCATAATTTTTTTTTCCCCTTTAAGCGCTTTCTTTTTTTAAAAATTATTCTTTCTCATCTAATCTGTTTGTTAGGTATTTCATAGTTAATTAATGATGCAAGTGTTAAAAAAATCGGCAATTTGATGCCTTGATTACTCCAATTTCAGTGACAAAAAATTAATTTTTTGTGTACAGATTTATTAATATTTACCTAATTTTAACGTGGTTTCCTTAATGTTTTATTGACTTTGTAAGGAATTTGAATATTATCAGCAAACCACAGTTGTCGATTTCAGCATTTTAGCCCAATGAATTTCCGATTTCAAGATTCCGTTTTCCAGAAAAAAAAACTTGTTTTACTACATGTTTAAAGCCAGTTTTCTCATTTTGAAAGGCATTTCTTTAGTTTTAATTTATTTTATAAATTATTTTACTATAAAGAACCAATTAGTTATACCAAGTTTGACAAAAATCGGTCTTCGCCAATTTCTCCATCTTTATAAATTATAATGTTTGAATATTCCTTAGGATATTGTATGAATTCTAGTATTTTAAAATAAACTTAAACTGCAAAATATTTTTTATGTCATGATTCTTTTATATTTAAAATGATAGTTTGAATTCTAGCATTAGAACAACTTCATTCACTATGATATGTTTCAGTAAAAAATAAAGGAATTTGACCATTCTGGAAATATCAGGGATTTTGGGATTTTTTTGAAAAAATCGGGGAATTTGACAAAAAATTATTTTTAATTTGATTTCTGGCTGTGAAACATCGTTGATTGGTTGCAAATATTCAAATACTTTTCTAAATGCAATCAAATAGGGGGAAATTGCGTATAGGACTTTAAAAGTGTGTAAAAGTGAAGTTTTTCTCTTTCAAGGTCGTAGAAATCGCACCGAAATGCTGATGTTTTCAAAATTTGGCAAACCAATTGGCTATCTATAACTAGAAACTTGCTTGCCCACTCAATTAATTTTAAAATAGAAATTTCAAATGTTTAAAACTTGTTACATTGGAATTTCTCTTGAACATCCCTAAAAAGATTTTTTTTTCACACTTGACGAAACTGAAACTGTTGCCTTTTTTATTTTTTGGGTACATATCTTACTATAACATAAAAATAGAATGGCACAACACATCTTACTATAACATAAAAATAGAATGGCACAACACATCTTACTATAACATAAAAATAGAATGGCACAACACATAGCCAATAGGAACGTTTCTTTCTACTGGGAGCAGGAGCATACTTCTCAACTCTCGATTCTGGCGGTTTGTTTTGATAGAGCAATGGCGCTTGATCATGAAGTTTAAAATATATCAAATCTTATTAATTGTTGCTCTGATTGGGGGATTCAGTACCTGATCAATTTAAATATTTCCAATTACGAATAACCGCTGTAAATATTATTGTCTTCGCCAGCGTGATCTGATTTTACGCAAAGTTACTAAATGCTGTATTTTGCACAATCATGGCAGAGACTCTATGTTGTTTATAGTTATGGGAAGGAAGGCGAATTGTGAGTTAAAATGCATTAAATAAAACGATCACCCTTGACGACTTTTCTGAAAAAGCAATATTCGCAATGCTAACACATTCTTGGCGATAAAAGACGGTTTTGTTGCAAATGAAAGAACTCCATCTTCCTGCTGTAGGTTTACCGAAACAAAAAGGGTAACTAACAAAAAATCCGAGTGGCCTCTCATTGCATTTGACTGCCTAAATGATAGTAGTCATAAAAATTCATCTGTTAGGTTACTAGGTTACTGGATGCCGAGTACTTCATTACCCCCCCCCCCCCCCCCCCCCCCGCTTCCCCTATTTATTTACATGAACACATTTACGAATTATTTTTTAAAAGATGAGTATACAATTTTGATAAAAATGTAGTGAACGGTACAGTAATAATATTTTTCTGAAATGTACCGATATTTGCTGCACTAACTGTACTTGACGATAAAAATATAAAAACTTGCCTGGTGGATTTGCCTAAAAGGGTAACCAGATTTTCAGAAAAGCAGGGTGACCAGTCAATGCATTTTTACACAATAATATTATTTATAAAGAAGTTTTGTAAATATGTATTGCAAAGGTATAAAATTGGGTTGAAATTTATTGTAGGGCAACCCTGATTTCTTATGAAGAAAATGCTTTTTATTTGACAACAAAACCAGGTTTTGGTCGTCGGGTACTGTTAGCGTAGCGATTATAAAAATGTTTCACAAAATTCGCCAAAGGCATTCACTGAATTTTAACCTAAAATTGTATATACATCTTTTTTAAATATATAATTTGTAATTGTGTTCATGTTTGTAAATAGGGAGGGGTTGAAGCACTTGGGTAACCTAACGGATACATTTTTGTCACTACTGTTGATTTCGACGGTCAAATGCATTGAACAAGTCAGCTTGATTTTTCGCTGGTTACCCTTTTCGGAAACCTTGCTTGATGAAGGTGGAGTTCTTTGATAGACATAATTGTAGCGACTTTAGTCTCCAAAAATGTGTTAGTGTTGTGAGTATTACTTTTTCAGAAAAGTTGACAAGGTTTACGCCAAGAATTTGTTAGCGTTGCGAATATTGCTTTTTCAGAAAAAACAACAAGGGTTACACCAAGAATCTGTCAGTGTTACGTGTATTGCTTTTTCAGAAAAGCTGACAAGGGTTACCGTTCAATGCATTTTAACTTTTAATAAAAACTGCTATTTTTGCATAATTCAAGTTTGTTTGCACAACAAGTAAAAATGAAATGTATCAAACTTTTGTTTTATTTTTGCTTTTCTTCTCTATCTGAGGACAAAGGCAGCTTTTGTTTGCAAAGCAAATGAAATAGGATTGCGTAGCAATTTTCAGGAGTTGGCGGAGCGTCAGCGGAGCAGGGGGCAGATCAAATGTTTATAGTCGTAGCAAGCAAGGCGAATTATCCGTTAAATTGCATTAAACGGTCACCCTTGGCGACTTTTCAGAAAAAGCAATATTCGCAAGGCTAATGCATGCGTGGCGACAAAAGCCGTTTTCATTACCAATAACAGAACTTCCTTCTACAGAGTTGCCGAAAGGGTAACATGCCAAAAATCAGGGTGACCGTCAATGCATTTGACCGCCTAAGTCAACAATAGTCATAAAAATTTATCAGTTAGATTACTTGATGCTGAGTGCCTCATACCCACCCCTCCCTTTTATTTACAAATTATTGTTAAAAAAGATGAATAAATAATTTTGATTAAAATACAGTAACGGTGGAAAAATTTCAGAAATTTACTGATATTCGCAACACTAACCTTCCTTGATTATAAAAATCTAAAAACTTGCCCTATGGAGTTGCCTAAATGGTAATCAGATATGCAAAAAAATAAGTTGGGGGGGGGGGGGTCCTTTGCCTGAAACAACAAAACCAGTTTTTGTCACCAGTACGGTTAAAATAGCGATTTAGAAAATGTTCAGATAATTCGTCAAGGGCCCTCTGCATTTTAACCTAAAATTGTATATACATCTTTTTAAAATTTTTTAATAGTGTTCATGAATGTAAATAGGGATAGGTGTGTGTGTGAAGCAATCAGCATCCGGTAACCTAACAGATACATTTTTTATGTCTACAGTTGATTTAGGCGGTCAAATGCGTTGAACAGTTACCCTGATTTTTTGCTGGTTACCCTTTTCGGAAACCCTTCAGGATGAAGGTGGAGTTTTTTGATAGGCTATGAAAGCGACTTTTATTTCCAAAAATATGTTAACGATTCAAGTATTACTTTTTCAAAAAAGTCGACAACGGTTACACCAAGAATCTGTTATCGTTTCGAATATTGCTTTTTCAGAAAAAACAACAAGGTTTTATACAAAAATCTGTTGGCGTTGCGAGTATTGCTTTTTCAGAAAAGTCGTCAAGGGTTACTCCAAGAATCTGTTATCGTTGCGAATATTGTGTTTTCAGAAAAAACAACAAGGGTTAATACAAAATCTGTTAGCGTTGCGAGTATTGCTTTTTCAGAAAAGTCGACAAGGGTTACTCAAAGAATCTGTTAGCGTTGCGAGTATTGCTTTTTCAGAAAAGCCGACAAGGGTTACCGTTCAATGCATTTCACCCTTTAATAGAAAACAAATAACATCTTTTGCGTAATTAAAGTTTGCTTGCACAACAAGTAAAATTGAAATGCATCAAACTTTTGTTTTATTTTTGCTTTTCTCCTCTATTTGAAAACTAAGGCAGTTATGGTTTGCGAAGCAAACAAAATAGGATTGCGTAGCAATCCTCGGGGGTTGGCGGAGCGTTAGCGGAGCAGGGGGCAGAGCCCCCTAGTAGATCTTAAAAAAAATATTTGGTGTACTAGGCTGTATATCCTAAGATACTGGATTGGATATAATAAATTAGTTTTATTATTAGGGATGCATTGGGTTTCTATATTTTGAGCATATTGGATTTTTTTTTAATATTGAGGTTACTTTAGTCTTTGATCTTAAAGTACAATCACTAATGATCTAAGAGATATATTGCACTTACTTGGACTTTTATGATCTTTAAGTAGCATTTTGAATTATTGATATTTGGTACGTACTCCGGAATTTTGAATTTGGGGTTCATTTAATTTTAATGCGTTGATTATTGATTTTTGGATGTTAAACTTTGGTTGCACTATTTGGAAGTCAGTAAATCGATTAATATGTAAGTTTACTAATATATTTATTTAAATATATTAGTAAACTTATATATATATATATATATATATATATATATATATATATATATATATATATATATATATATAAATAAATACCTTTTTTTGGGAATAATAAGATAAAATCAAAGTACATCTTGCATAATAATAAGTAATAATACATGAAAAAATATTGCGGTTAAAAAAAAAGTACGGCTTGCAGTGAAATATCAGGGAATTTCAAAATGCTTTCCCTATGGACACCCTGTTTAAGAAATTTGGTGAACTTGTTATACCTACTAAGAATGTAATAAATGCAAAATTTTAAGCTCTGAGGCCTATTAGTTTTTTAGTTATTTGCATTTCAAAATGGCTGAAAACGTACAATCTGCCCTCCGATGGCTTCATTTAAATTACCATAACTCATGTTCTAATTAACATATAGAAATAAGTTTGGTATCGTTTTAAAGCTCTTTAAATGACTTTTAGAATATGAAACACATGAAGGTTTGGTGAAAAGCCTTTCATGGTCATATTATTTGACCTTTGACCTTGAATTCCCCAAAAACCAATTTCTCGATTGTCACTGTATTTTCCCCCTGAATAATACATCTGAACTACATGTTTACCAATTTTCAAAGTGAGATGACAATGGGATTGTACACTAAATTTTTTTTTCGAAAATCAGCCATTTTGAAATGCAAATAACTAAAAAATTAATAGGCCTAGGAGGTTAAAATTTTTGATTTTTTACATTTTTAGTAGGTTTAACAAGTTTACCAAATTTCATAAAAATCAGAGATGGTGCGGAAAACCAATGCATTTTCTTTTGTCGATTTGACAACTCACGACATGGAATGACCCCAATATATTGCATATATTTGTTTCTAATTTTGTTTTGTGCGTGTGATAAATTATACAGTCAAACCCTGTTATAACGAACCCTCAACGGAAGAAGTTCGCTATAGCCAAGGGTTCACTATATCCGAATTTTCAAATATTGACGATATAAAAATTTCTTAAAGTCCTTAAACACATTTTTTTGAAAAACAAATGAATTACAATTAGTAATGGGCAATAATAATGTAAGAGAAACATTTGCTCTTAATAAACAATGAAATTAATTTTACTACTACGTAGTTGCATTTATTTATATGAAGTATGAAAAAAAGTAGGGATGAAACGGATATCCGGTATCCGGCCTATCCGGCTGCTTTTTAACTATCCGATATCCGGAAGTAAAGTGCCGGATATCCGATTTTCCATGCCGGATATCCGGATGAATAAACATCGAAGATTTTATTTTTTGGCGATCAATTTTCTTTGTTCTTGCTTTAAGTATTTTCCTGAAAATTCTACCAAACGTATTCACAGTATGCAGATTCCAATAGAGACTTTAAAAAACTCACTTTTTTTCAAATTTTTAACTTTAAAATTATATTTTTAACGAATCGTTATAGAGGAGGGTCATCACATCTCACAACTAATATCAAGTTAAATTAAAACATAAATTTCTCAAAAGTTTAAGCAAACTTGAGTTTTCATGTTTGGAATGAAAGGGCATATGGTAAAATTATAATTATTCAGAAATTAAGTGTAAAATGTACAAAACATACGACCATTGCTAGCAGCACCCTAGACTAACCCTTTGTAAATAATTTTTTTTTTTTAATGTTTTCAATTTTGGTATCACTTTAAAGATAAGGAATTGGGAAATATTACAGAATAAAAAAATATTTTTTAATTTTTGACCGATTTCCGTTTTTTCTAGTGTGTATGAGAAGTTATTTTCATAAAAAAAATAAACTGCCGGATATCCGATCGGATATCTGGCAAAATCCAGTTCGGATATCCGATATCCGGTTTGTAATGTGCGTCGGATATCCGGTATCCGGCAAAACCACTATCCGGTTCATCCCTAAAAAAAAGTTATGATTTTTTGTTGAAAGTATCAAGAGTCCATTACATTCTTATCCACAGTTTCTGTTGCAAAGAAATTATGCAAACTTACATCACTTTCAATTCAATATCTGAAGATAAAACGTTTCAACATTTTTTATTCTCTCAATAATTTTTGCTTTATCCTAAATCCTAAATTAAATAAATTATCCTTAGGAAGGATAAGGAGCGTTCCTTCCTCCTTATCCTTAGGAAGGATTAAAAGCGATTTAAGATAAAGCACAAATCATTGAGAGAATAAAAAATGTTGAAACGTTTTATCTTCAGATATTGAATTGAAAGTGATGTAAGTTTGCATAATTTCTTTGCAACAGAAACTGTGGATAAGAATGTTATGGACTCTTGATACTTTCAACAAAAAAATCATAACTTTTTTTCATACTTCATATAAATAAATGCAACTACGTAGTAGTAAAATTAATTTAATTGTTTATTAAGAGCAAATGTTTCTCTTACGTTATTATTGCCCATTACTAATTGTAATTCATTTGTTTTTCAAAAAAACGTGTTTAAGGACTTCAAGAAATTTTTATATCGTCAATATTTGAAAAGGAGCGACTTTAAACCTACACGAAGTCCACAAGTCAAACGATAATTATCAATAGTATTAAAGGAAGGCAAATCATGTATGCAGACCATTTGAACAGAGTTGGGGGGGGGGGGGTCTATTTTCAACTTTGAGGAAACTGCCATCTGTCAAAGGAACAAAGGTTAAGGAATGTTGTCGGGGCGAGTAAAATTTTCCGAGAAAAACCTGAAATTAAGCTTGAATAGTGGGAATTTTAGTTCGCTACATCCAAATTCCTTACTTTTGAAGATCGTTATAAGTGTTTGAAAATACATTAGTGAGATACGAGTTCGGTTGGGACCATTTTAAAAGTTCGTGGCAACTGAGGCATCGTTATATCCCAGGTTTGTTATACCGAGGTTTTATTGTATCACTTTAAAGTTTCCAGGCACAAGTGATATTTTTATCTAACAAGTTAGATCCCCCATGGCTTTTGTTGTTTTGATAGATGAATGACTTTTTCTTCAATTAATAATTATTGTTGTAGTCTACATTGAACTAGTATACGAAATTACATTTGTTATTTTTGATTTTCATTTGATATTTTATTTTGATTCAATGGGATACAAATGAATATTGTATTACTTTTTGTTAATTTTTCCCTTGCATCTTAACATATTATGTGGTTTAAATTTACTTAAACAGTTTTTAGTTGCAACAAAGAAAATTGTCACTTTTTGAAATTTTATTTAAAAAAAAAAATACTAATTTAGAAAATGTTTTATTTAGCTTAATGATTAATTGTGAGTAAATATTAGCATGACATTTTTAATGTTCGTCTGTATTTAAAATAAAAATTTCAGTTCCCACTTTTTTTAAATTTTGTCTTCTCATGCATGCAAGCTGAAATTTCGTAATTAAATTTCATTGATAATTAATGTGTGTTTACGGAAAATACCTTTCTTGTAGGTAGCATATCTTTGAAGAAAGTTAAATTTAAAACCGTCCTGGAGCATGAATACATTCAAAATTTCAAGCTGCTTCAAGCAGCATTTAAAAGAGTTGGAGCTGATAAGGTAAGAGAACTTGGATTTTTGTTTTAATCTTTCCTAAAATTAATTTATTTAAATTTCAGTTGCGCACAAATGAAAAGTTATGAAAAATTAATATTTTTTGTTTAAAATGAGCTAATCTGGAAACTTCTATAAATGAGCTCAAGGGTCAAACTACAAAATTTCATTTGCAATAAATTCTATCAAAGATTTTCTTATGTCTAGAATTTAATGTAATTTTCTTAAATATTTAAATTAATAAACATTATGTTCCTTACCCATTCTACTATCTGACGCAGAATTTCCTGTTTTCCAATCACCAGTTTTTCCAACAATTTCAAAATTCATAAAAAAAAAACCTATAATTTAAAAAAAAATCTGTTTTATTGGTATATAATTTGTAAGGTATTTCTATTTGTCAACAATTTTATAGTTTTGTTAATTGGCTGGCAAAGCACAGATTAAACTTATAGGCACTTTGAGCTATTGCAAGCAAAAACCTTCACGATTGGCTTATGAGTAATTTTGTTTAAAGGTAGACTTTTTAATGAGACCTGAAATTTTATTTTTAAGGTCTTTAAAGTAGCTCTTTAATTTTTAAATGAGTAGTAACTCTTTTTTGCGTTACATATTTGTAATTTGTCTTCTTCTATTGCAGCATATACCCGTAGACAAATTAATCAAAGGTCGATTCCAAGACAACTTTGAATTCCTCCAGTGGTTCAAGAAGTTCTTTGACGCCAACTATGGAGGGCAGGACTACAATCCCCTGGAAGCCAGAAATGGAATGATGATGGGAGTGGACGGAAGAGGGGGCGGGGCAATGACAAACAAATCGGGATCCTCGAGTCGTCTGGCCGCGAATGTGTCCGTTACGAAATCAATTGCACGTGCTGGTGAGTTATTGTGGTTTTGAGTGAGTCGGGAGGGGTAAAATTTGACATTTACGGGTTTCACGTTTGGGCATCTTTACAGGAGAAGGATAAACTGAATCCTACTCTCAACTAAAGATTTGAACTTAGGCTTTTATAGCTATCGCTAAATGCTCAAAAAATATTTTAAGTACATTTTATAGGTATGATTCGATAAAAAACGAACTTTTAAGACATTTAATCTATCATAAAACAAAAATTGCCAAATTTGGACTTCGGCTTGTCTTTCAAACAGGTACAGATTGTTTCAGTATAATACAGAGGTACAGATTAGTTTCAAGATTGGAAATGTATTTGCATATATTGATTACAGTTTCAACCCTTCCTAGATCCGAGTTTCAACCCTTTTTGTTATGCACTTCCAATGATATACTGGCAGATAAAAGCTTAGGAGTGTTTTATAAAATAAATTTGGAATAAAAAATCATTTATTTTAATATTTTTAACTGTATTGACCTTTACCATGAAAGTATTACCATTATTAATGCCTAAATTGCAATATTACTTGTGGTTGCAGTACTATTTATTACAAACAAGTTTTGAAAAGCTTTTTTATTATATATATATATAATTTATGTTTCTTAATGGAAAGGTACAAAATTATTTTTCATTTGATTTGAAAAAACCTAATAGAGAAGTAAAAAATATTAATCTTAAGTTTATTTATCAATGTTATAAACAGTATAGTTGAAATTTAAATAGTCAAAGCAAGTATAATTATATAACTTTTATTTGAAGGGGAAAAAATTAACCACCTTTTATGATGTAACAAGCAAATTGCCAGTTGATGTTGCAAATTGAACATTAAAAAAAGTTTTATTTTCTTCCATCTAAATAAAATATCATGTACACAAATCTGTAGAAAGATAAAAATTAACAATAAATTTAAGACGTTTTGCATTTGACTGAATATTAATTTTGAGTACTCAGTATTTGCCATGCGACTAAATTATCTAATGCATTTCTTATATTAGAAATCAACCTTCTAAGTGATCAGCAAAATATCAAGCCTGTTAGTTTGCTTTCTCTGCAGGGGAATTAAATTTATATATCCAACAAAATCCTCTCTTAACAATTTTTAAATTGTTTTAATAGTGACGGATTTCATAAGTATCCTGATTGTTTTAAACTTCACAAAATGTTTCAAAGATTTTTTTTTTCTTTTTGAATTTTAAGTTATGTGTATTGTAAAAAATGGTGATATACATGAATGAATGGTTAATCCTTATATAAATAAAATTCATTTTGAAAAAAACAGAGTAATAATGGATTCGAATGTGTTCCTTGTAGCGCCCTCGCCCCGAGTTGCCAACCCTCCCTCCAGAATAGCAGCCCAAAGGGTGACCAACAGACTCACCGGAGGTGATCATCAGAGGATGGAAGAGCTCACTGGACAGGTATGGGGTCTCCTTTTGTCTGTCCTTGGCGGAGTATTAAATATTAAAAAAAATTCAGCTTGTTGGTAAAATTAAAAATTATTTTTTAGTTTTCAGTGGGTTTTTTTTTTATAAAGTTTTTTTAAACATTTTATAGCAGGGTTCTACGGATTTTTTTCTTTTGTGGATGCATTCTTCTTTACTTCAAGGTATATTACGTTTTTACTTTTAAGGTTACATTTACTCTAATTTCAATGTAACATTAAGCATTTACTTTTAAGAGTGCATCATGTTTTTTTCTTCAAAATTGTGCAATTTCCTTTTAGTTTTAGTGGTACAATGAAAACTTCTGTGTCCATTGAAGTTTTATTGTTAGGCTAACTCCAGGCCTTGGTTTTCTGGAGTTACATCTTAATTAATGGAGTACATGAGAATTTTTAAATTTAGCTACACTCAAAAGTTTTATTCTGCATTAAATTTTAATTTCATATGATCAAAAAGCCTTTTTTGCTGCTTCAAATTTCAATTTTACCTGCTCCAAAACGCCTTTTTCCTGCTCCAAATTTCAATTTTACCTGCTCCAAAATACATTTTTGCTGCTCCAAATTTCAATTTTACCTGCTCCGAACACTGCCCCAAAATGCCTGAAGCCGGGCAACACCCCTGCATTTTTAAAAAATGAAAAGGATTTTTATTGTCAAAAGTAAATGCAGGCCTGCCACAAGCGACTAAATAGGCGACTAAAGCGACTTTTTTTAAGATTCGGCGACTATGGCGACTATTTTTGTTAAAATAGTGTCAAAAGCGACTATTTTCATCAAAACCCACTACTTTTTTTTGCTTTTGGCGACTATTTTTTGATAACTTTTTTTAATAACACTGATTTTCAAGTAATATTTCACAAAATCACGCACCGTTTAACTCACCACTTTGAAGTATCACGTAATCTGATTGGCTGTTGCATACAGCACCAATGTACTGCTATTTGGCGATTCTAAAAGACAAACAGTCGATGAATCAACACCATTAAACGCTGCAGGATGTGTTTACAAGTAAATAATACTTGCCAAGCATGTTTATCACCAATAGACACCTCAGGAATGAAAATCTGCCGAGGTTCCGCCGTTTTCCTTTTTTTTATTACTATCAATTTAATAAATGTATCAGTTTTTTTTTTTAATTTTCTGAAAAATTACCAAATATACTCGCGTATATTCCGAAAAGTTTTAGTTAAAATTATCAGTTAAATGTGTAGCCTATATGCATGTTAGTTAAAATAATTGCATAAAATAGCTGGGGAGGAGTGGATTTTCGAGCTGTATAGCAGCGATTACGTTTCCCGGTGCCGGTGTATAGCACTTTTAAATAAAAATATCGTTATTAGCAAAATCATTGTAATCAAAATTGCTGTAAAAAATATCAAGGATGGGAATCCTGAGCCAAATTGCTACAAAACCACATCTATGTCGAAATTTGATGGTTCAATATCTTTCGTTGCATAATGGCGTTGTTTTAAGAATTTTTTTGCTCATGAAAACTCTGGAATTGTAGGTATTCAGTACACGCGGCCTGCTTCAGTTCGTTTATTGTTTTTTCGAAAAATCGATGTTCAATCTAAAAAATTCAGATGATTTCGCAAAAATTTAGCATCTTTCACATCTAGAAATATTTGCGATCTTCGTCAAACGGGAAAGATATCTCTCGGAAGTTGAGATGATTATAATTATAATTTCGGCGCATGTATCAAATGCAACTTTCAATTAACGGTCTTTTGATATGTTTTTTTAATGCATGGAAACCTTGAAATTGCTGAAATTCGCTAAACGCGATCTGCTGAGATCTCCGTTTCAAGACTTTCAATCCTTTTGCATCAGATATATTAATTCATATATTTCATTACTTCCTGTTTTATCATGATTTGTTTTACACTACTTAACAAAATTGCATTATATTTTTCGAAATTATAGTTTAATTCACGAATTTGAAATTTAGAACTTGTTATTTTCAGTAATAAAAATTGATTTTTTTATAAAGAAACTCGTTTTTTTTCGTTTGGTTGGTATTCAAATTCCAATTAAATTATATTTTGTTTAAATGTTTATATATTTTTATTATATTAATTATTTTTATTTGAAATTTTCCTTTCTCACAACCATTCCACTTAAAAAAACATGGCTTTTATTTACCTTTTTGCAAATGTTCAAATTTCTTATTAAACTAACTTTTTAGTGTGTAATTTTTAATGATTTATATTATTAACATGCTTAAAATAACTAGCAAGGTTAGGTCAATGTTTTGAAAAAAGCTTTTTTTTTTGTGACTTGCAATTCGTTTTAGCATTAATTTTTGGTTTTTAATCTATATATATAAATGCGAAAAACCCACTCATCACTCATCACTAATTCTCCAACTTCCCGTATACCTATGAAGATGAAATTTGGCAAATTTGTTCCTTATACCTTAAATAGGAAAAGTAAGCTATTTTTGTTCCGATCGAACGGATTTAAGGGGTTGTAAAACCCCTTTTTCGAAACTTCTCCATAGGATTAACATGGAGAACATGTAACAATGCAAAATATAAAATTTAAACAATGGAAATTTTTAATATTATGTAACGTACGAGGAGCATTCTGATTGGCTGATGACTAAATATCGCCAAAATGTCGCCAAATAACTAAAAACTGTCGCCAAATTAATAAACTTCGCCAAATAAATTAAAATTTCACCGAATGAATAAAACATTTCGCCAAATTAATAAAATATCGCCAAATGAACTAAAATATGATCATATATGTAAAAATAATATAAAAACCTGAAATACCCGTTCGATATACGAAATACCTTTTTCGATGTTTGTGGCGACGTTAGTTTGGATATCTACAGATCTAAAAGACCTAGAGTGCTGAAATTTGGAGCACAGATTCAGCTTGGGCCGTAGAGATGCACTACGAAATGGATGTTATTCAACGGGGATAACGTATATATATCTCCATATTATTGTACAGCCAACTTCTCCATAATACCATTCTTTCCAGTTCTTGCGGGAACTTGCTAATAAAATTTCGTTACAATTTGGAACTTTTAATACTTTATTTCGTTTCCCCTGATGAGTGACAAATTAAGAATATTATTTATTTCGCCTATAATTATTGTATTTGTATCTATTTTGTAATTTATTTCCTTCCCGTGCGTAGAACGGGTATTTTAGCTAGTCTATATATATAAATGCGAAATCCCCACTCATTCACTCATCACTAATTCTCCAACTTCCCGTATACCTATGAAGATGAAATTTGGCAAATTTGTTACTTATACCTTAAATAGGAAAAGTAAGCCATTTTTGTTCAAATCGAACGTATTTAAGGGGTTGTAAAACCCCTTTTTCGATGTTTGTAGCGACGTTAGTTTAGGTATCTACAGATCTAAAAGACCTAGAGTGCTGAAATTTGGAGCACAGATTCATCTTGGGCCATAGAGATGCACTACGAAAGGATTTTTAAAAATTCAAACTCGAAATGCCAAAATAACGATTTTTTAGAAACCTTCCTATAGGATTAACATGGAGAACATGTAACAATGTAAAATATAAAATTGAAACAATGGAAAATTTTAATATTATGTAGTCAGGAGCATTCTGATTGGCTGATGACTAAATATCGCCAAATAAATAAAACCTACCCCAAGTTAATAAAAACATCGCCAAATAAATTAAAATTTCACCGAATGAATAAAATTTTTCGCCAAATGAATCAAATATTGCCAAATGAACTAACATATGATCATATTTGTAAAAATAACATAAAAATGGCGAAATTAGTGTCAAAAAATTATAAAATATATGTCAAAATGGTGAAAATATGATTGGATAACGAGATATTCAGTACTACAACAACTATGAAAATTAAATTTGGCATGGAGCATGGCATTTTAAGCCAAAATTGCTCACTAAGAAAGGATGTTCATTTTCAAAAATTCAAACTCTAACTGCCAAAAGTAAAAATTCTTGCCACTTATTCCCTGACTCATTACTAATTTTCTAACTTTCTGTATACCCAGTAAGATGAATTTTGACAGAGTTGTTACTTATATATTACATAGAAAAGTAATCTATCTGGTAGGTAGAAGCCACTCTGTACCGTAATAATTGGTTCATTAATACTATGACCCCACGTGGTAGGAAGGTTAGAGGGAGAGTGTATAAATGGTCAATCTGATTGACGCGGCCTACCTTCCTCTACTCCATGTTACGTCATTTATCCACGAAGGCTGATTTTCCATAGAATTATTGGAGTGGAAGTGTATACTGCCTGTCATCAAGGGTGACATTTTTCTTCATGCGGTATAAAGATCAGAGGGTAAAATGGGTTAACAAACAACCTGATCGACGCGACTCACTTTCCTATACCATGGTAGGTCATTTATAGCCCATAACACGATTCCCATGGGAGTAATGTGAACGAAATAGCCTGTAGTTAAGGGCGACATTCCCTTCACGGTCAGCGGCGGAATGGGTTAATAATCGGCTTGATCGATGCGGCCTACCTTTCTTTACATGAAGGTATGCCTATACGAGTAGTTATGTGGCGGAATCGAAAACTGTTGTTATAGACTCTGCCTTCACGTGGTACAAGTGTCAGAGGGGGATTGGGTTTGCGTAAATCTTCTGTAGTAGTGGGTAGGGGATTGATACGATTTTTTATTTAAAAAAGTTAAATATTTAAAAAGTGCGGGGACAAAATCTAAAAAAAGTGCTGGGGAACCATCCCTCCTCGCTTATTGATAAGGTTTACCGTACAAAAGAAAAAATATGAAAATCTTGAATTTAGCAAATGATCCTTTTAAAATCTTTTTCGTTTTTTTTTTCTTATATTTTTACCAATTTGTGAAACTTAACGACAAATGTTGACATAGGTGTCTAATAAAACTTTTTCAGATAATTTTTATTAACATTTATAAGAGTTCTTCCCATTTAAATCTTTGGGATGTTACTAAAGGTTAAAATATGGATGGTGATCAACGGGAGTAATGCATATATATCCACTATATATATATATCCATACATATCCACTTCCTATTAGCAATCTTTCCAGTTCTTGCCGGACCTTGCCAATAAAATTTCGTTTCAAATTAGTACTTTTAATATTGTGGTTCCCCCTCATGGATGACAAATTAAGAATATTGTTTATTTTGCTATAAATATTGTATTTGTATCAATTTTGTAATTTATTTCCTTCCCGTGCGTAGAACGGGTATTTCAGCTAGTGTTTATATATTTTATACATTATTTTTCTTTTGTTTGAATGCAACATGCTTAAAATAAGTAGTAGCGTTGGTTTTCCATTAAATTATAATTCTTCAATAAATGTAAAGTTTGTGTGGAAAAAGTAAAGTAATATCAGTAGCATCCTTCTTAATTGATTTCATGCACAACATATGCAAAATTGCAACACTGATTTGGTTAGTGTACAAACCACATTTCACTGGGAAAAAAAATCCACATATTTTTGTTAAGTATATATTGAAAATATATATATATATAAATTCAATAATTCTTAATTAAGAACTCTTTTTCGTTAAATATTTTCAACTGCCTTTAAGTAGTCTCATTTAAAGCATTTATGCCTTTTAAGTTTATTTAGTCAGCTAATAACCTTGTTCACATCAAATCAATTCTTAATTAGGTCAAAAATCAACATTTTAGCGTCTTAATTTCAAAAATGAAAATTTGAAATTTCTAGGGATTTTGCTTAAGTTAGCTGGTAAAGTTAGTTAAACCTTCAAAGAACTTTATATCTGATTATCAGAATCTAATATCCTATACAAGCTTGGCAAAATAATGGGCATTTTAGAGTTTCAAATTTCTTTGCTTTTCAGAATGTTAGGTCCCTGTTTTAAATTGACACCTCAGCATTTCGTCTGTTTGTAAATTTGCTTGTTACTCATTTATGACCAAATGTGTTGTTTGATTTTTTTCAAATTTGGCATGATTTTTTCTTGAAGTCATTAAGCTCAATATATATGAGTGTTGTTGTTGTGGGGCCTATGTATTAAATTTAGCATAGAAATCGAATCATGCATTGGTTCAACAAAAAGTTCCATAATTAGAAGTATTTGATGCAACCCTCAATTGTTCCCAGGACTACTTGTGTAAACTTTGATGGAATTAAGTAGATATCTTTATAAAACTTAATAAATTATTCAGAGTTTAAGGAAAGATTTGTATTTTTAGATTTCTGATTACGTAGACAAAAGTTTTGGGTGTATTTTTTTTGGTTGAGAATTTTACTCCTATTTTTAATATGAATGCAATTAGCAAGTTTCGGGATATAAACAACTTATCTTTACTACTAAATTTGGATAAAAGATTGCAATTATAAAAGTGATTTGTTTCAATTTTGAAGTTTTTTTTTTTCCATTTCAAAATTTTTGAAAATTGTCTTTATTTTCCGCTTTTTATTTAACTATTGTTTGGTTTAGGAAGCTATTTGATATAAACTGATATTTATTAATAACAAGCTCAGCAAAAAAAATCTGGCAATATGCTGACAATTTTTGTGAATGCGGTATTTTTATAACCATTGCCTTCAGTCATATTCTATTATGTTTCTTTAAAAGTTGGCATGTGCTTTTCGGGTATTTTTATATACGTTAATTTTTTTAAAAAGCAAATATTAGTGCAAAAATGTACTTTTACAAAACAGTACTATTGTTGTACGGTTTAAAAATGGAATTTGTTCATATCTAGTGAATATATACATTTTTAATTTATGCAGACTATTTAAGAAAATGAGTATAAAGTACATATTTAGAATTGTCTAAAAACGGTGACAATAATAAAAATAATATCAATTTGTAATATTACTTGCATTTAATAAAATGCCTTTGTCGCGATTTGTTTAACGTTTGTCGCAATTTACTGCTTTTAGTCATCTTTGCTAAATATATGCATAATTGAGGAGACTATTTAGGCTACTATTTTTTATCTCTGAGGAGACTATTTAGGCTACTATTTTTGATGTCTTAGGATACTAAAGCTACTATTTTCAAAGGTACAACTCAGTGGCAGCCATGTAAATGTAGATCTTTAAAAATTAAGATTTTGAAATTAACGTATAAGTAAATTGTCATTAATTTTCATTACATGATAATCTCAGGATGACAGATGGCCGAGTGGTTTGGGTAACAGACCTGTAATGGGAGGGTTGTGGTTGAAATCTCGAGTTTGAGAGTGCAGTGAGCTCATAATCGGGAGGTTACAAGTTTTGTCCCTAGTTATCCCCTAAAAAGCATCTGCGTGTATAAGGGTCTGGTACACGTTATGTCTTTTCGTCCTCGTCATCTAACCATGGTTAAAAAAATTGAGGCAGCCAATAGCCTATTGTATAGCTCTAGCGCTATTTTAATTCAACCAAATAACTATTCTAATATGTTCTTTCCCTGGCAGTTGTCCGAGATGAAGATGACAGTGGATGGCCTGGAGCGCGAGCGTGACTTTTACTATGGCAAGCTGAGGGACATTGAGGTCCTGTGCCAAGAACAGGAGATGACCGAAGAAAAGCAAGCCTTCATAGAGTCCATTTTGGAGATTCTCTACCAGACCGAGGTACGTGACGGTCCATTTTATTTTACACATTTTCTAACCTTCTGTGCATTAGGAGAGATGCCAGTGATAAAAAGATCTTGGATGAGAAGATTATATTGCATCAATGGTTGTAAGGGTTTCATGAAAGTAGCATAGGTACAGTGCCGAATTTAGCATTAGAATAATATTGAAACAACAAAATTATTTAAAAGCTTTAATTTTGAGTAAATGTTAAGTACTCTCTAGAAATATGTAATTAGACAAGCAATGTGATTAAAAAAATCAGTACAACTTATTAACTGTTAAGTCTTTAAATGAGTATTCATCCCTAATTATTTTATTAAGTGTTTGAGTGGAAAAAATCTATTTACTTGATTCAACTGGTGGGAATGAACTTGCTAATGTATAACAAGTACTATGTGTTTTTTTTTAATGTAAAATGAATGAGTTGATTTTAGTGTACCTTGACTTGTACATAACCCCTGGATTAAAACAGACTTTACTCAGTGTTCACTCTAGGCGTTTTTTGGAGGGCGGTCCGCCCTGCCCGCCCTTTTTTCATATTCATAGCGCCCTCATGCCCTTTTTTCAAAAATGCCGCCCTGTTTTGAAAAAATTCCGCCCCTCTTGCCCTTTTCAGTCAAGCACAAGCGTCTATGCTTCCCTAGCTGTCATTAAAAAAAAAAGCACCGATTAAATTTTGGGTGTGTGTAAACTTGAATTAAATGAATTATGACAGTAGATAAACAACATCCTTTTTAACTGCGCGTGTTGTGCAATCGCGATGATTCCGCTTTAATTTCGAGCACGGGGCATTCCACGAATCCTATTGACTGCCTGTGCTCGCATATGAAATGCTAAGTATTTTTCTGTGTTTTTTAAAAGAGAAGATGGTTTGGGGCTAGGTTACAAGATTAGGCATTTTATTACCAAATTTTGGATTTAAGTAGCCTTTTCATCAGTTTTGTAAGGGGTCTGATTAGGGAAACTTACAGATATGGTTTTTAAGGAAATAATTAATTTACAAATGTTAATTTTTTTATATTAAGTAGTGTATTCATAAAGATACATCAATTTTGTATGGGTCTTTCCTTCGAGATAGACACCGAACCGTCAACAATAGCCCAATATGCAGCTCTAGCGCAATGTCAACCAACATTGGAACTTTTTTTGTTTGGTCACGTGTACGATGTGTCAACGGGTGGACACGCCCACCCCAAATTTATTTTTAAAGTGCCCTTTTAAAAACAAGAAGTGCATTTTTAAAAACAGAGTGCCCTTTTATCGCCAACAGCGCCCTGCCCCTTTTTGTTTCTAGAGTGAACACTGCTTTACTTGTTGTTACATGAGTTAGCAAGTGAAAAAAAAAAAAATTAAATGGAGTTTATACAACATTATAAAATAAATATTTCTCAACTATTTACTATAATGTAAAAGTAGGATTTTTAACAGGAAATTAATTCGACACATGCACTGAATTTTTAATTTCTGAATTTTGGAAGTGTCAGGCGGAATGATACAAGTGGAATACATAAAAAATAATCTACTGCCATACAATGAGGCACCATAAGGAGTTCTTCTCTTCTTTGTCTGTCCATTTTGGCCACTGTCAAGCAGGACATGTGCACTCACCATTCCTGATAAAGTTTACACATGTAATTGCATATTAAATTTAAGCTTCTCATTTTTCTCTTAGATTCTACTGTAGATAATGTTTGAAATTAATAAGTTGGTTAAAATATAGAAAATACCAATTGGCTTAAAACCTTTTGCCAAAATCCATTTTAATTCCTTTTAACAAAAGCCCTGCTGCCATTGTAAAATTTGGTAGATTTTAAGCATTTTTTCCCTTAAAAATTAAGTAAAAAAATCTTTAATTTACCTAGTTAAGCAATGGCTTTCCTATTTAACACTTCCTGGTCTCAGGCGTTTTAAAAAATACTTTTCATGATTGAAAAAAAACAACTTTAAATTGGTATCAGCTCAGGTGTTGACCTCATCATCTGACCATAGATCAAATTTACAAAGTAGTGTTCCCAAGCCTTTCTTTTGGATATATCCTGACCTGTTGCAAATAGCCCATTGTGTAGAGCTCTAGTGGAAAGTTGCTTCAACAGACCGATCTCATTTAATTATAACTTAGTACTAAATATTTAACAAAGATATTCTTTACGCATCATTTGTTGTAAATATATAAACCTGATTTGTTAGCAAAATTTTGCAAGCAAAGATACCGAATTTAAAATTCCAATTTCTGAAATAAACTGAAAATAAATAAAAAAAATCTCAGCTGAAAAAGGGTTAATTCAGAATATTCCATCAATTTATTGCTTGCCTCTTTACAGGTTTTATTTTAATTAATTTATTTTTGTTTTGACCATAGAACTGAAATGGCTGAGCACATACAATGCTGAGGTATGTGCTTTGATTACCTATAACTTGTGACAACTAATTTCTAATGCGTTTGTTCTCGACTAACAATGATTGCACAGACATAACAACAATAAGTAACAACATTTACAATCTTATCTTTTCTCATAAAAGCTTTTGTTAAAAGGAATACAGAAATGAAACATTTTGCCTTGGCAAGCTTAATTTTTTTTTTATGTTTAACCCTTTGCCTTCCAATAACAACTTTGACATTTATTTTCTTTCTACGGAATAGTTATTCCTATTTCCGTTATTTTCCTAGACTTTTTTTTTATGATCTTAGATAGGAGGAAAAATAAACTTGTTTAAATCTGTAAGAGAATAAGTTGAATAAAACATTGATGTTTCTTTAAACACAAAATCATGGTGTTCTTATTATTTTAAAGAACAGGTAATCTGTTGTCCCTTGAGGAGACAGCAGAGTTCAAAGGGTTAAAAATGTTTTGAACGAAATATCCGTTTTCAAAACCCTTAATAAAATTCAATGTTTACAAAATGGGCTTTTAATTGTTATTCTGAGAAATTTTAATAAATTTTAAATCATCAAAGAAATGCATAATTTATGTATAATTTTGTTGTATATAACTGGAAAATTTTTTGGAAAAGGAAAATTTTCAAATATTTATGCTGGGTAACTTGAGAAGAGCGAGAATTTTCAGTGTGGTAGCCTTTGTTTTTACAAATCTTACACTTTAAAGCCACGGAGTTCGTAATAGTGAATCAGAGATAATGATAGTGAATGATTGCAATTCCAATCTCATAAAACAAACTGTATTTGCAACCAAATTCTTGTCACTGTCTAGGTAAATCCCGTGATCAAGTATCTACTCTATATTAATTACTGCAGCATAGGCTGACGAGGGCCTGTGCCTCGTCGGCCCCTGAACTCACTAATTTAGAAGTATTTTTATACATAATTTAAGGGGATAAATCAACTTTGTTATTATATTTTCTCATAAATTTAATGTTATCCTTTATTGTTAATTAAAATTTAGGCTGAATTCCTCCTTCGGTATATTATTCTTTTTGCTTAAATTCGATTCCTTGATATCAGGTTGACCAAAGTGACCTTCCAAAGGGTCATTTCATAGGCGCTACAGGAGGACATGTTTTATTATGTCATGAAAGAAACTGTTAGGTGTGCGTAGGAAACTATTAGGGGGGGCATTAGCTAAAATCAGGGTTCGAAATTAGGAGATAAAAATTAGGTGTGTCATTGGCACCTAGCAATTTTTTTTTTAGCCAAAACGTTCTGCTTAGGCATAATTTAAAAATAATAATAGAAGGCAAATAGAGTTGCCAACTGTTATAATATTTTTTTAATTGTTAAAGCTCCTTTTGAATAAAATTAGAAGCATGTTTCCATTTGTACTCTAAAAATATTTGTTTTTCTGACAAAATTACTGAAGTGTATGAATTGTTAAAAATATTTTAATCCTTATTTTCATGTCCGCTCGACGAAATAAAATAAGTTTATCGGCTTAACCATTTCTCAAATACTTGTCTAAAAATATAGATCCAAAGTAAGTACCACTATTTGAAGCTCAACAAATGATTGAAATATGATCGGACACGTTCTTCCACCGGCATTTGTCGATTGTTTCAAGCTTCAAAAAGAAAACAGGAAATCGATCTGAAAAGCAAATTAGTGTCTTGCCTGTAAAAATATTTATATACAGTTAGACATAAAAAAAAAATGATGACATGTAAAATTACGTTCGTCAAATTGAAATTTTTAGGTGCAAAATACACTATGGCCACTAATTTTGAACCCTGGCTGAAATATGTTCCCAGGGACAAACTTATAGTTCCTTTATATAACTATTGAAAAGTTTATATTAACTTCATTCTTCATACTCGTGAGTTGCTACTGATTATTCCGCTATATCCTTTGACCCTCTCATTCTGTTTCCAGGATGGGTTTGCCGTCCCAGACGATGCACCGGAGGATGGAATTCCATCCCAAAACGACGAAGACGAATATTAAAGATCTGAGAGGGTGGCTCCAACGCTTCAAATCCGACATTTGTTTTCAACTCGCCTTTTTGAAATTCTCCGAAGACTGTCTTTAGTGTCAGCCCACCCTCACCAACTTCAATCAGTCATAGCAATCTTCTCTTTTCCTCTCCTTTTGGAAACGGCTTGTTCTAGGACACATTTCAAAGTTCTGCATTACAAGGGAAAGGGGGCCATTGCGGATATTGGGGGCTCGTACGGTTCCTAAGGAACCTTGTTTTTGTACTAAAGTATTTCAAAGCCTTGAATAAATTGAACTTTTTTTTATTGTTCTCGGAGGATCTAAAGGTATTTTGCATAATAGAACAATAATAATATTAGCTTAGTTGGTATTGCAACACAAATTTTGTGTTAATATACCCTCAATTTTTTTCTTATCAAAATTTGCTTATTAAAGCAACATAAATATTGCCTTATGTATAGTGAGTGCAATTAAAATAAAAGTAATAATTAAAAAACGTTATAAAATGTTGGCATGAAATCGTTGTAATTATAAAAAGTATACTATTTATAAGAGTTTAAAAAAACATTTTCAATCGTGTGAATAAAAACGAAAGTTTTGTTTCAAATCTTTTAAACGTTATTTTACTTTCTAAAACTCTGTACTAACCCTGAATATGCGCACGACTTACGTCAAAGCTCAAATCTGTCTGTAACAATGTGCCCCTTCCCTTCAACTATTTTGTCTTTTCCTGAAAAAGTTAATTGTGTTCTAATTTTATAAGAAGTATTTTTATCGCCTGTTCATGCATGCACTGAGAGAAAGATTCTGACACAGGGTTGGAAAAATCTATTAATATTTTTGACACAGTTTGAGGCATGAAATGTGAAATAATGCTTGCCTGAATCGAAATTTTACATAATTGAAAACTAATTAATTTTGTTCTGCTCATTATTTTTAGACAAATTTATGTTTTGACTTTATATAAGTTAAAATAAACTAAAATAGGCTGTCAAAATTTTGTACATAATTTCTTGATTTTTTTTTATTAAATATACTTGTAAAACGTAACTAAAGTTTTTTTTACTGTATTTTTACGGCATGTCAGCAATAACTGTCTTCAACTCTGATCCGCAAGTGATATTTTTGAAGGAAAAAAATTAACTCAACTTTTGTGATTAAAGTGCTTTCGCTTTACAGCTTGCATTTGTGTATTTTCCCATTTAGGGCGCAAAGAGTATTCGGTTTTGTGGTATTTTAGTATGTTTTTTAAAGTTGTTTTTGCATACAGATGCGTTTCAATTTTATTAGTTCTGGATATTTTTCATTATTTGTTCGGATATTAGTAAAAATGATAATGCAAAAAAGCAATTGATATAATTAGATTCTTTCTTTGTGCATTATTATTAAAAGTATTTCTGTATTTTTAGTGCATTTTACATCAATTTGTCTTATGCTGTTTTTTGTACATATGAATGTTTTAACTGTGCTGAAACTATGCCGATTTTATTTTTTACAAATTAAATTCTTTACGTAAATGTTTGATAAGTGAAGTTTGTTAACTGTTTGTACAGTGAGTTTGTAAGGTTTATGATACTATGGCATGTTATTAAGTGTTATGACAAGCCTCAGCCATTTTCAGCACTGATTGAAACTGCTGTAAAGAGAAAGCAAATTAAAATATGTGAGAAAATTATTTAATTTACTACTTATCAGGATTCAAACTGTAAATCCTAAGATTTTTTTTTCTACTAATATTCCTTCTTAAATGTTTTTTAGCTACAATAAATTTAGGGTTCTAAAACACTTTAAAATAAGTTTTACTAGGTTTATTTAAAATTGAATTTTTTAAGCATTATCAATTTAAGTATTAAAGACTTTTCTAAAATAAATAGAATATAAAGTAATTTTTTTAATGAATTAAATTTATTAGCATTTTCTACTTTTTTTTAATACAAAGTACATGTGATGTGAATTTTTGAAATATTGCTTATTAAAATTGTATACATTAATACATTTAATTGTTTTCAAAGTCTTGAAAAGTTGCTTTCAATTGTCTTATATTTAACTTTTAAACCCTGTATGTTCTTTAAAATACATTAAATGCAATGCACACTACTTATAATTACTCTTACCGCCTCTAAAAATTGTACTTTCTGCATAGCCTAATACGAAATTGGAATTTAGTAAAGAGTGCCAAGCTTTGAAATTGCTTTAAGTAGGACTTTGCCTTGAGGCTACTGTAAACCCTAAGCAGTCGAAACTTTTCAAAGTATTTTACCCATTGTTTCAAATGTGGATCCACGTATTGCATTGATGTGTGTGCAACTTCAAAATTAACTTTCAAACTGAGTTGGGCAAGAGATTGAGCTTATAAATGTATGTTAAGGTTCTCATGTGTAAGCAATGCCAAGTTGTTTCTTGGTGAATTTTTAGCGAATGGTCGTTGTAGTTACTTACCTTATTTGTTTTAAATACTTTTTCAACCGAAAACCTTTTTTGTGGTGAAATATATATAAAAAAATTAACATTAAATATGTGTTACAAAATTGTGATGTTAAAGATTTTTCCATGTTTATTAAATTAACTATTCTATTGTTAAAAGCATCTTTTTACTTGTATTTTTGCTGAGTGAAAGATCAAATTATGACGTAAAAGGTGTAGAAGAAAGATTTTTTAGATTATGTTAAAAAATAACTTTAGATGTAAACATTCCATATCGTTCTGGTATAAAAGACTGTTGCGATTACCTAAAAAGGAGAACAAGCCTATTTTTGTTTACCCTCACTCTGCTCCTAACTTAATTAATTTATGTGCTTTTGATTAATTCTGTGAAATGGCAGATTCTGTTTGCAACCTTGTATACTTATCTGTGGGCATTTTGTTTGCCTTCCCTAATGTATAATTTCGTTTCTCTATAGCATCCCTTTGTAAAACCGTCTTGGTTCACTCTAAATATGTAATTGATTTGCTACCAACCTAAATGGGTAAGAGTTATTTTTAAATAAAAACAGCCTGTGCAGTGCTTACAGAAAAATTGTTCTCTTGTCAAATTGCGTATTGTCGGCTCAATTCACAAACCACGCAACTCCTATGGTTGAGATTGGCGCAGTTTAGCCATAACTGGCTCTTGCGCCATAAAACACCAACCTATGGTTGAGATTCATTAGCCATTGCGAAAGCGCCTGTACGACAAAGTTCAAGATATTTACTTTTAAATGTGAAATTGTTTAAAAACGCAAGTGATCGGTATACCTCAGCTTATGTTGGTGGCGGTTTGGCTTAGTCACGTGATTTCCGAGTGACGCTGAGCTAACAGACAGAATTAACATGTTTCCTCGCGATGTGCTTTCTGGTTGCTATGTATTCAGTCTTTGTCCATCGTTGGAAAAGAAGCAACCATTGCGAGCAGCTAAAATAAAAACTGCATGCGCCCAATTCATAAGATTATTTGACGACTTTCTTTTTTTAAAAAAAAGGCCAAACCGCTACAACTGGTAGATATTTACCATGGTAGTTACGTGGTTTATGAATTAAGACGTTATTTTTGTAAATAAATGTAGATTAATGGAAACTGTATGAAGACCACTGGAACTGATTTTTAGGAATGACTTCTTGAAACTAAAGGATTGGTGGAAAAAGAAACTCGGAATTTGTTTACTGTAATGGGAGATATTGAAAACGTTTCGCTTAATTCTCTCTAATAAAATCACAAGATAAAATGTCTACATCGGTAGTTTTCAAACTTTTTGTTTCAATGTTTTGAGCTTTCTAAAGGGTTACCATTCACTTGGAAAACTTGAAATTGTCAGGAATAAATAACAATTTTTCATGTAATATTCTGACAATTTTCTATTAAGTGCATGTCCAGTGTGCATTTTTGCATGTCCAGTGGTGCAAGTTACAAAAATCCGAAAATGAACTTGCGCCATTTTCTTTCAATAGCCAGCCTTTCATTTGGCCAAGTAGTGTGGGGGTAATAGATTGCTCAATAATGAGTTTAATGTAAATTTCACATAACTTCACAGCCAATGTGAGTTGCGTAGACGTTCTAATCTCGGAATTCGCTATTTGGACTTAACCCAACACCTCCTTGTAGGAGGTGTTGCTTAACCACTGTACAACCAACTCCGGGAAAATTAGTGAACACTTTGTTTTTATATATAAAGTCGAATGTTTTTTAAAAATATTTAATTTGCGTATTTGACACATTAAAATACAAATTACTGTAATGTTACGAAAAATAATTTATGCGAATTTGTCCTGAAAACAAGTTAAGAATTTGATTTTTGAAAGTTGGTAAGGTATGGTAAAAAAGATGCAATTTTTTTTAACATTCTGGAAATGCAGCTCGGAATACAATGGTATAATATATACATCACATTTGTCGAGTTGCTATTCGAATGTTATTTTTGTTGTGTATGGTCGGGACCCGTTGAAGTCTCGTCGCAGTTCCTCTGCTGATTTGTCTCTTTGCCTGTTCGTTTCCTAAGGGGACATGAAAAAAAACGTATTATTCATCTGCTGCATTTAGTGTTAAAGCTGCAATAGTTATTTTTAGTAAAAGGCATATCATTTTACTAAAATATAAAATTTTACTTTATTTTAAACGCGAAAATCAAATTAAGGAAACTTGCATAACTTCACAATAAGGGTTCAAATATTAACCGTTTGCGGTCGTGAGGTGATGTAACCAAAATAATGACCTTCCTCCTTCGAATTGAGCGACAATTATTTGTTCTTGAATATAAAAAGTTTTTTAAATGCTAAAATATTTTTGAAAAAGCTCATTTCTTTTTGGGGACTTAGATAAATGTCTAAAATATTTATAAAGCCCAGCTTAACTTCTGGCTGATGTTGTTTAAAAAAAAATGGTGCCAACCACATGTCTGACATTTTATAAACTCGTTTGGGAGTTTAGCATACTAAAGCATTTATAACAACAATTTGAATTGGCAGAAACACATCAAACTCATTTTTGGTTTATAGCTGTAATATTTAAAGCAAACGTATGAAGGAAAAGGAATACAATGGAGGAGCGTGTATACAAAACTAGACGTCCAAAAATATAAAAAATGAGAAGCATTGAATTTTATCAAAAAAGATTAAATATCACTTTCATTTTGAAAATCATAAGGTCCATAGAAATGCTTGATTCTACCCAGAGACTGATTTACGGCAGGGCATTCGGGGCACTTGCCCAGGGCCCCCATTTTAAGGGGGCCCCCCAAAATAATTTAATGCTAAATATATGTGCAAAAATTAAAAAAGAGTACTAAATTTTTTGTAAAACTTCTACTATTATTTCATCCAATTAAATCAATTGAACTTTTTCAGCACGTTCATAATATATGTCGCCTTTTTCATTGCGCTTGTTAAAGAAATGCCCTTTGGATCAATTGCAAAATTCAATTAATGACCAAGACCATAAACAAACTGGGTTTACTAATTGCACATTTGGTACAGGAAAAAAGTAGCCATAGTCATTTATGGATACTTTTTCATATACCAAATTATCTGATATTGTAATCATTAGGGATTTTCTAACTATAAAATGGGTAGAAAATACGAATCTGGCTCAACTAAAAAAAAGCTAAAAGAAACAGAAATGAATGAAGAAACTCTGTTGAAGTACCGACCATAAACGTTAAGACAAATTCTTAAAAGAAAAAATATAGCATTTAAAAAAAAAAAATCGCAGTATTTAAATTTATATTAAAGCTGATTGATTATGTCATTTCGCATTGTGTGCCTATACATAAATTTAGCAGTTTTATTTTGAGTTACATCGAGGGGCCCCCTAATGTTCTTTTGCCCTGGGCCCCTAAGCTTGTAAGTCTACCGAACGTTTTTGCGTCAATTGACTACGAATTTATGAAATGTTTGTTTTTGCAGGAATCTCCTCATCTTTATAACATATATATTTTGATTTTCAATATAGAGTTTTGTTATAGAACAAATACATCTAAGCCCACTCTTGTTTTAAAGTAAAACGAAACATTTTGTAAAATAGCTCCACGAACCATGGGTTGGAAACCACTGATGTCAAAGGACTGGCTCTCTTCTGTATAGAATGATGCAAGTTATTCTGATTATTATTAAAAGTGCGAATTTAATATACATATTCAGCAACAACAAAAAAAATATATATATATCCATATTTTTCGAGGTAACACCAACTTTTCGTCTGTATTAGATCTAATTTTTTAAGGCTAGCGTAACAGGGATTAGGGGTACAAAAAGAGGAAAAGTTGCGCCATGTCTGATGTAATAAATGAACCTTCGCTAAACTGAGCAAGTGTAATAAGAAAAGGAAATGCCTAATCTGAAGCCGATTCGCAATACGGTATCATTCTAAGCTAATACATGAAATAAAGAAGTCAAATGCGTTTCTTACTTCCTAAACAAAAAACAATCCCCTTAAGAAATGTGAATTGAACCTCATATGTTACGTTAAATTGAATACGATAAATTTCATCTTCAATTTAAAAAATTTCAAAGTTTGAGCGACTAAACTGAAACTTAAACCACGTTCCATGGCAATAAAAAGCATTTACGGGATGTACCTGGAAGGTGCGGCTCTGAGCATCCCCCCTTTAAAAGATACTTTTTTAGCTTCTCTCGCTGCCTCTTCTTTTTTCTTCGGATCTTCCTTTGAATCCATTTTGCACCTGGAAGAAAGTATATTATTCACCAGGTACAGCACAAGCCTTACACTCCGGGGCGGAATCAGAGGCGGACGCGTTACACACGGCCTCTCTATTTTTATTCGGGTGCGGTGACCCAGTGGTACAGTATCCGACTAGCAATCAGAAAATTGCGAGTTCGAATGATACGTTGACAAAGTTGAACTGCAGCGATCTCGTGATCGGAGGGTTGCAAAATTCGTTCCTAAATTACAAAACTCCAAAAATATCCACAATAAACAATACATACAAATTTTGCATTAAATATATTATATATAATATACTTTTTATGTTCTTTTAAAAAAATATTTTTTTAATTTCGCTTACAATTTAATCTAAAGTTATTTTATTTTTCTTAAAATGTATTTTTCTACCGTTATCAGTTGAAAGTGCTGTTTTTGGAAGGGGAGCGGGAAATAACAGCATCGTAGCGGCCCTATGATATGCCAGGCACGACCCGTTGATTGTACGATACCATCCTATGGCCTGTCCGCCCCTGCCTGATGGCTATTGATATGGTGTCTGGTGCCAGCTCAGGAGTTGTCTTCGTAATCTAACCATAGTTCAAAAATACGAGGCAGCGTTTCTGGGTCTTTCCTTCTAGATAGACCCCGAACCATTGCCTCTAGCCAACTGTTCAGCTGTAGTGCGATGTTTTTTCAACCAATCAATCTACCTATTTTTATTTGCAAAATATACTAATTTTTTTCCAGAGTGTCCTAAAAGAATCATACATTATCTAAATTATTTAATCTTGCATTCTACTATTAGAAAATACCGATAGTGCTTACCTATTCGTTATGTGAGTACCTAGAACTAGGTAACTGCTATGTAATCTCTATGTAGATACCACGATATATCAGAAATAAAAGGTTGTTGCTCTGTAACCGAAACCGACTACAAGAGAATACAAGCAAAATGGTGTATTTCAATAGTTAATAAGGATAAACTATGGTAAAAATAGAGAGCCTTTCTTGTAAATATGCAAACATAAATAAAACTGAAAATTAATCCGAATTTAAACAAATTCATAATGATAGGGATAAACATTAGACTAAAGGATTAAGAACAAACTGAAATTGCATTGACAATAATGGATAACATATAAAAGTAAGATAATATATATATATATATTTAAAAAAAGTTAATTTAACTAGTAAGAATATTATTTATATAAAATGCGCCAATTATAAGTTTAAAAATATTTCAAGATATGTGGGCCAGGGTCCAAAATAAATAAATAAATGACAGGGCCCGGGCCTCTTCGGCCCCGTTGCACTAGCCTCTACTGAATGTAAATGAAGGCGTTATTACAAACTATATTTGCATTTAACGGTTGTTAAAAAAAAATTCCTTACCTATATATTACACTGCTTGTGAACATCCAAGTCCATGTGGTTGATTTGCAATAACTTTTACGCGGTACCAGTGAAATATCTAATCTATTATAGAGTGCATTAATAGTATATTATCAGCGAAATATTTCAGAGAAAAGAGCGATAAAATAAATAACGTTTCGATCATATGTTATCATTCATCGATTTCTTTCAAAGTTTTATAATATTGTTATCTTTGTGCAAATATTCATTGTTTGGACGTTTATGTTGTGGGAGAAATTTTAATGGCAGTAAAGACACAAAAGACAATCACGTCCATTTTATCTGAATATTGACTATAGCAATGATAGGATAAGCATTAAGAAGAAAAGCTTGGTTTTGAAACATGTTTAAGCACTAAAAATGAATTAAAAGATAAATAGCGATATCACCACACCATCTTAGAAAGGGTATGTAGACCTTTCCTCAATTGTTATGCAATTACTGGTACAAAGTCGATTACAAAGTAAAACCCTCTATAGTTTTTTATACTAATCTACATTTGTATTCCAAGCTTGATAACATTTTGCACACTTGACCTTCAAAACAAGAGGTACGCCACTGTCTATATGAGATTTCGAAAACCCATCCCATCGCCCTTTTCACCCCTTAAAGCAGAAAATACTTCTTACCAAAAGCGCCACGGTGACGAAATCGGCCAACCCTCTGTAAAGCCCGCGCAACGCCAATCCATATCGTTAGTAATAAAAAAAAATAAGATGTTTATGTTTTTAAAATTAAATGAAATCCTTTCTTATGAACTGGACCCTGAAACCAATTTCCTCCACTGAGACTGAATAAAAAAAATATTTAAATACATTTATACATATGGTAAACTTGTATTGGGCTGCTAAACCTTTGTATGCTAAACCTTATTAATATGCGGAATTTCGCAATTCTAAGACAATCAGAAATGCCTAAAAACAAAATGTTCCGTAAAAACAGCACAAACAAAAACACATTCGTATAATAAATGCTATCAGCACGCAAAATTTTACGATTCTAAGGTATGTATTTGGAAATGTCGAAAACTAATGTTGCATTAAAAACAATTCGCAGCCAATTTTTAATGGTTCCATATATTAAAATCTAGATTTTCATATTATTTCCTTTATTCTGTAAGGGGAAGGTAGGCCGCATCAACCAGATTGACCATTTATATACTCTCCCCCTGACCTTCGTACCGCGTGGGGTCCAAAGTATTAATGAGCCAATTTTTACGGTGCAGTGCGGCTTGTACATCCCCCCCCCCCCCCCCCCTCCCCTATTACAATAGCTCGAATTTGGGGATGCTGAAAATTCTACTCGGCTTGAGTGGACTAGACTATAATTAACGCAATTTTAATTATAAATTACCTATAAATTATTATTACTTAAAAATCTGCTTGAATAACTTTTGCTTCCAGAATTAATTATGTCACTCATATTTTTTATGTTAAAATGTGGTCACTTCATGTAAATTGTTAGATAAAATTCACAGCCAGAACTTTTTAAAATTTTGAAAATTGTTTTTTTAACAATCGCAGTATCAATTGCTGCAGCAGAAATATGTTTTAGTGGTCTTCGAAGTGTCAAGAAGTGCAATAGTGTAAATAAAACTATTTAAGGAACTCAATAAATCAAGAAAGGTATCACATAGCCAAAGAAAAGTGCAGTCAAATTTCAATTATTGTGTTAAAGTATTTTCTAGAAGGTAGCCAAGACATTTATCATTATTTTTAAATTTAATTAGAAATATAACTTGTTTCGAACCAGCTTTAAGTTGGTATTCTTCAAGTAACGAAAAGTAGTGAATATATGTAAATGTGAAATATTTTAATAATTGTCATTTGAACATTAAGAGTGGTTGTCAAAATGTTTACTACCCCCCCCCCCCCCCCACTTTTATCACCCAATCTCCGCGCCACTGGATATGGTAATACCTATCAGTATACAAAATTTCACGATTCTAGGAAGAGATGAAGTATCCAAAACTAACGTCGAATAAGGGTATTTCCACCCTTAAAAAATATTCAATCCATACAAAAATAACTTACTTTTTCTATGTAATATTTTCTTTCTTTTTCTATGCAACAACTCTGTTAAATTTCATCTTCCTGGGTATACAGAAAGTTAGAGAATTAGTGATGAGTCAGAGAATAACTGGCGAGGATTTTTACTTCTGGCAGTAAGAGTTCGAATTTTTGAAAATCCTTTCTTAGTGAGTAATTTTGGCTTAAAATGTACCCTCATGCCAAATTTCATTTTTATAGTTGTTGTAGTACGGAATATCCCGTTATTCAATCATATATTCACCATTTTCACACATTTTTTGACACTATTTTTACATATACTAGGAGGCTCCGCCCCCTGCTCCGCTGACGCTCCGCCAACCCACGCCAATTTGATTTATTTGGCGATATTTTTATTAATTTAGCAATATTTTTATTTTTTTGGCGACATTTTTTATTTATTTGGCGGCATTTTGCCGATATTTAGTCATCAGCCAATCAGAATGCTCCTCATAGGTTACATAATATTAAAATATTCCAATGTTTCAATCTTGAAATATTGTATTGTTATATGTTATCCATGTTAATCCTATGGAAAAGTTTTTAAAAAATCGTTATTTTTGCAGTTCGAGTTCGAATTTTCAAAAATCCTTTCTCAGTGTACGCACCCCTAGGGCCCAAGATGAATCTGTGTTCCAAATTTCAGCACTGTAGGTGTTTTGGATCTGGAGATCTCGTTATCCATGTTTAAGTTTCTTTAGTATTTATATAGTATATGTATAGATTTGTGTAACATAACCTTGTAGCTGCCTAATTAAATATGAAATTATTTTCAATATTAAATTGTATTAGATAGTAAAATTTAATTACTGAATTGTTTCTTGGATTACGTAAGTATGTTTAGTTTTAAGCAGATATTTAATGAGTAACGAGATTACAATATAACAAAGGAAAAAGAGTTTAAGAGTTTTCAATTAAGACATATATAGTAATCTAAAAGCTTGAAATGAAAAGTTTTCACATACACACAGGGAAATTAATTTCACAAAATTTAAATCAATTTTTAAAAATAAATTTTACGTTTACCATAAATGTGTTAATTAGACTAAAAATATGAAATTTATTTGCAAAAAACAACAACAAATGGAATTCATTGCACAATTCTCTGTGAGAGTAATTTTTTATTTTCAAATTTACCAAAAATTTTCGTTCAACACATTACGTTCTTTGCTTTTTATTCACTCATGTTACCATGGAAATCATTGGGTATCATCCTACAAATCTGTCAATAGGTGGTTTTAGTACGAGACCATCGGGAGCGAAAAGGTTACCATTAAGCCTTTGACCACTCACTTTTGACATACAATCGTCGACAGTGATTGCAAGTCTTCGTGGGAATCCTTTTCTTTGTGGACATCTTCTTGGATGACATGATGACGCTTTGAAATTATTTCTTGCATTCTTTGGATTCTGAAGCACTCCTCGAAGTTGCTTATAACGACAGGAATGGGAAGCGTCACGACGACCACGCCGCACAACACGCAGGCGACTGCAACAATTTTGGAAAACGAAGATTCCGGACACTTTCCACTTCCGCACGTGATGCCAGAGACCATTGCCACCGTGGACCACCAAACTACGTCTGAAATGTCCATACTTACTATACTTACCACCTCTTTTTCAGGAGAATAAAAATAATCTCGTATGTTATTTTCAAGATAAATTAACGATGAAAATACCACAATTCCAGTGAATAAGAATAACATTAACATTCCGAGTATTTTTGAGCTTTTAAACATGGTCAATCCTAAAATTCGGAATCCTTTCAAGTGACGAGCGAGCTTTACTATTATCAGAATTCGAATGTTTTCAAAGATATAAATCCAAGTAGTAACTTCTTTATTCACAACTATGTTAGTTTTTATAAATGACGATATAATAATTATGGACATAAAATTCTGCAAAATGAACAGAAAATCAATAATATTCAAAACACTGAAAAAAAAAATGCATTTTCTAGGAGAGAAGGTAATTCTTAGTAAATATTCCAAAATGAACCAGCTTGTGCAGCCAATATCCAGAAAGAATAAAAAAATAAAACTAGTTTCGTAAGTGAATCTGCCGACGTACATATTCACCAGATCAAGAAGTCCTGCTATGATAATAATGATGATAGAAAGACAACGCAGAACCTGCAAAAGAAATTCAAATATTTAAAGAGCATAAAAATGTTCATTTTAGTCAAAATAATTTATAATTAGTAACATCGGCTTAATAACTTGAAATTCTGTCTAATTGTATATGTTCAGTCTTATGCCCATATGAAATTGTGGTTAAATTCTTCTATTTTATCAAAATTCTTCTGAGACTTAGATAAATATCCTTAATATGATTAATTGACACTTAAAAGAATGAAGCATTTCTCTTTTAAGTTAGTTTTAATTCCCTAGAAGTTTTAAGTTATGTTTAGTTTTGTAAAGCCCCGTCTTATACCAATTGAACCGTTTATTTTCAAAACCAGTAAAATCTACTTTTTTTTCTTCTTTTTTTAAAAATTATTGTCTAGAGCAGTGGTCGGCAAACCGCGGCTCGCGATCCACATGCGGCTCTTTAGCCTTTTGAGTGTGACTCTTCCACAAATTACCACGTACCAAATTACAACGGGCGGGCGCGTTGCAACTTTGTTGAAAAAATTAAAAACAACAACATACAAACTTGACTTACCCAAACTTTCCAGGAGATGCAAGGCAATTGTTCACATTAGTGTTTGTCAGTTATTGTTACGATTCAGAAAGGTATGTTAAGATAATTTGGACATATAGAGAGGATGAACGAAAGGAGATTAATGAAATACAAGACGAGTGTGGATGGAAGAGTTGGAAGGGGTTGATCTCAGCAAAGGCCAGCCTAGGAGTACCCTAATTAAGTTAATAACAATGTATCTACCTATATAGTTTAAGTTTAAAAAATGTGTCTCCCAAAAGAAATTTCAATCGTTGTTCTGTTGATATTTGGCTCTGTTGACTAATAAGTTTGCCGACCACTGGTCTAGAGGATTTAAAAGTGTCCGAATCCAGTCAAAAAATGCCTTCAAAGCCATGGATTTAGATCCAAAAGTACGTGACTGTCAATCGTTTTTGACGTCTAAACATACTTAAAAAACATGTTTTAAAAACACTTTTTTAATAACAAGATTTTATTATATTAATTGTAATGTAAAGTTAAAAATAAACTGCTGTTCTTAATTGGGTGTGGGGCACTCAAAGCTACTATGCTAATTTAAAGCCATTTTCTTGGGTGCCCTACACTTTTATTTTTAGTCAATTTAGAATAATAGTTTATTTTTAACTTTTTAGTGCAATTAATAAAATAAAAGCTATGAACAAACACGGTAGTGCTGAATCGTGTAATAGAATGATAAATTTACATTTAACATGATATTAAATTATGCATAGCGACAAAAGCATTCCACTTATTCGGGCATTTTTAGTCAAAGAAAACTAAAAAATATGTTTACAAATACAAAACGATCGTTTTCTTTTTTTTGTTTGTCAGCTGAAAGAAACCAGTATTGCCATTGAACGATTCGGGCAGAGAAACTATACTCAGGGACAGCCTAAGTTGAACCTGAAGCGGAAGCTATGATATGTATTATTCAATTGCTTTAAGCTCAACTATGTTGTCCCCGAGTATAAATCGTATATTTCACTGCGAAACAAGCAAATCGTAACAAGTTTTTACTTTCGATAGCGTCATTTTGACGAAGTTCTACGCATTCTCTGCAACCGTCTTAAAGATTTTACTAAACTTAAAATTTCACAGACTGGCCGAATGGGGGAGTTAGCTCGGAAAACAGATATCTTTTTTTTCCCCGCACGCATTTCAGGACAAAAGAAAATATTATTTTTATGCTCTCGTTAAGGCAATATTGATTGATTTGCGACGACTTTCGAACTTAATTTTGAAATTGAAATAATACTGATAAATGTTGAATACATTTTGAAATTAAAATAATATTGATAAATGTTGAATACATTTTGAAATTGAAATTTCTGCATTTACCTCTTCAATTGATGTAAAGTTATTGTATTCAGAAATAATATGTAAAGGTAAGTAAAGAAATTATATTTTACGTTAAAAATTAGACAAAATACCTATCAATGAGTAAATTAATAGGTATTATAAAATTTATTTTAGGTATTGATGGATATTGTAATATTTGAAATTGTTGTATATTTTATAAAATTACCCTAGCTTTCAGGGAGGATTTTGGGTTTTCCAACAAGTTCCACATGTAATTTTGGAACTTCGAGCGGCCGTGGATTCCAAACTCTTTCTCTTTCAACTCCCTCATCAAGATGAAACGATTCCTCATCTCCTCTTTCATGTCTTCTGTCTCCTGGAGATGTTTCCCCTGACAGCAGGATGCCAAGCAGGAGTCGTCCAGCCCCCAGTATTTGAGATCCTCGTCGAATGAGAGGGCGCATATGTCCCCATTCACATGCAGCCTGCCAGTGCGATAGTATCGGAGAATGCTTCTGAAGCATCGTGTTTGCCAGTTGAAGTAGTATTCGTTTTCTTTTAAACTGAAAGTACATATATAGTTCGTTTTGTTTAGCATAGGCGCTTCAAGGAAGGAAGTTCATTGGCCTCGTCACAAACTGGACCACACGTACTTGTTTCGCAGTTGTCAAATTTGAACGCTATTAATAGTAACACCGAAATGCTTTTGGTTGGTTTTAAACTTTTTAAAGAAAATGATTGTGGTTTAATTGCGAAGAAAACAAAATGAGAAACAATTATAATTTGTTGTATTTGAGAAATTTCTTTTTAAATATTAAATTCATAATGCCAAAATGGCAGCAATCGCATTAAAATTGTTATTTTGGGGGAATTAATGCCTTTTGCGCAGTTAACAAATATCGATTAACTTGTCATGCGGGTTCCAGTTCGTGTACGAGTCTGGGATGGAAGTTACTATATAAATAGAGTGTCCCTCCATACCTTTTCAATAGAGAAGGTATGGAGAGACACTCCATAGAAGAACTGTTGAAAATATATTTCTTACACTTAGAAACAATTAGAAACAACATCAGTGAAGCGTACGGAAAGTTCCAATTGCGGCCCATGGTAATCTTTTGTCTGGACGAAAAACAATTGTGTTCTTCTTTGAGAATATGGTAACCCGGCTCCCTTCGGCCGCAATTGGGCTATTGCCGAAGCGTAATAGCGCCCTCAGAAAAGCCACTGAGCTCAAATCTCCCGCCTTTTCCTCGCCTATCTGATAATTCACTCATTTCCTTTGAAAGTTTTTTAATAATCACAAGAAAAACTTGCTATAACCACAACACAAGAAAATTCACACTCTTTTCCATAACAGACGAAACCGTAATATTTTTCTCAAAAGAAATAGGTTAGAAAAAATGATTCCTTCAAATGACTTCAATCTTTCGCAAGAACAGACTATTCCTTCTTTCTTAGCAAAATAACTGTTTAACAGCAAAATAAACTCAGCTTAAAAAAATAAATTACGAGAGTCTTGCGCATCCTTAAATATCTTCGTTCCTCATTGCAAATGTACATTTAGCATTTCGATACAGAAATATAACTTCACAAGGAACGGACCGGATATTATATTTATTTTATCTAAAATTATATTTTACGTCCTGTGGTTGCAATAAAATAGTTATAGTAATATAATAAAATAGGCAGTTCCTGTTAAATTTAAAGAGCAAGGTGTACTTTTTTATATTTCCTTTCAGTTATATTTATGATAACACTGAACAGTTCAATTTATAAAACGTTTGAAAAACTTATATTTGTCTAAATATATATATATTTTTTTTAGTAGGACAAATTATTTCTATTGAGCGTTTGAAGAACTGTTATTTCCTTAAAATAATATTTATAATTATTGATAATTGAAATAAAGATATATTTTAACTGCAATTCGAATATCGGTCATCCCAACAGGACATACAATTTTTAAATTAAAAAAAATCATCACTTTTGCAATATTTTAATTTATTGGTATGATGTACATTTTTAAGGCTTACATTTAAAAGTAATAAATAATTTTTTAAATTATTAAAAAGCCGTGCCCTGGGTACGTTTTAAACTTGAATGCATTGAAAACGACTTTATAATTTCAAATATAGCTTGAGGGACGTAGGTGGACTAATTTGAGATCTGACTTGGCCCAGTTGAGAATACTGCATCTTTCACCCCAGCAGGTTCCTGTCGGGAAGGTATCTTGGCGCAGAAACTATATGGCAGTAAAACGATAAAGCGCCTAGTAAGATAAAAACGTGTCGCATAGAAGAATATTAAAATACAGTTATAACGGTAAAACTGCGCAATAAAAATACATAAAATCCAAACATATTTCGGGAGACACATCAACAGCAGAAGTGAAAAAGTTTAAGCAATGAATATAAACCACTTTCAAATTCTAGGTTTATTTTTAGATGCACGAGTCTCTTCTTTTTTATGGGTTTTGTGCCACGTCAAAAATACAAAAGTGAGGGGGGGGGGGGGGTGAAGACGCCCCAAGCGACTGCTCTATAGGGGTACCAGCTGTTTTTGAGGAGAAGACAGGGTTGCAAACAAGTACATTTGTTTCGCCAAAGCTGGAGCAATTTTCGCGCCACCATATCATCCCACTAGGAACCTGCCAAGGCCTTGAACCTGCTCGGCTGCGGGACACTATAGTGTTGTGAATAGCCAGCTACCTGTAGTCGTCGCACAGAGTCCGCAGTTCTTCGTGAGTCCAGCAATCCTTGAGTCTCCCGAGCCTGGAGTTGGGGAATCGTGCCAGCGTCTCCCAGGGAACGTCGTGCCTCTCGCCCCCAACGTTGAGGACGATCCTCTGGTTGGGAGAGGCATTCCTCACCATTGAGAAATCTGCATTGGGAGCCTCCTCAGCTGTCATCTGGCGTAAAAAGAGGTTATGCACTGACATAAACAACACGTATAACCTTAGCAACCGCGAGACCGATAAATTAAAGCCCTTTACCCTTTCTTTTCTCTGTGTATTTATAAACCGATTTTTTAAAAACTCATATCGTAAACGAGCGTTACTTTATTCTTTGCGTGGTAACTTTTATGCACATGTTGAAAAAAGAAAGTTTCACATTTAACAAAAGGCGGGAGATTCAATGAAATGAGTCAATAATATATTTTCCTGTTATGGTTGACAACCTTGTTGTCCAAAGGCGGTTTTTTCCTCCACTTTCTGTTAAAGAAGATTGCAACTAAAAGTGTTGTTGTGTATAACACGTGTTTTTTTCAGTGGAATATGTGTATATTTTACGTCAACCACGTGTACTCTGAATGTGCACAATTGTGTTTTGTAAACAATCAATTCAAAAGTATACCAATGAGTTTTCTGATATTTTGCTTCTAGTTAGGTTACAAATCATTTTGCTCACCAACCTCATTTTATTCCAACATTCGGGGTTACTTTACCTCCACCAGTTAAAGTGAAGTAAACCTTACATTAGTAAAGTAACCCTTAATGTTCTTAATGTGTAAACAAAAAAAATAAGTTATCATTTATTAGATTTTCGCTGTGTTGGGTCATGTTTTGCCGTAAGAGAAGAATTTGCGTTAAAATGTGATCATTAAAAAATATATTTTGAGTTTTCTATAATAATGTATATATCATGCATTTCTATTTATCATATTGAAAAATACGAGCAAAAAGTAGACTAACAAATCAATTCGAATTCGCTAATTTTTGTGAAAAAGAAAAAATTTAAAAATCATTTAAAGTTTTTTGGCTTTTAAAATTATTTTTTTGGTAGTGAAAGTTAATTTTTATGACGACAAAAATAGAACATACATTTTTAATGGTGCTTAACAAGATCCAAATGGTTTTATATTGAAAAAAGTTTATTAAAAAAGTACTTAATATTGAAAAAAGTGCATTTCTGACATTGAAGTAAAGTACCCAACCCCCGTTTCCTGCAGATAAAAAATAATAGTAGTAAACAAGTCTACATTACAAAATTGAGAGATTTTTGAATTTTTCAGTTATCATAGAATATATTGACACACAGAACATATTTTTATCTGCACTACATGGTACTGAAGTTGGTAAATGCAAAATAAGGGGCCCCTTTGGTAAATGCAAATATAACCCCCCTTTGATGGTAACCTTTACTTTCGAAATTGCAATATTTCAGCATTAGAGTCAATATATTTTTTCTCCGTTCATATTTATATTTAACGAAGATTGCACTGAATAAAAATTTAAAAACAGAATATATTGTGACTTCATATAATTTTTGAAAGCGAGGCTGAAATTAGTGGGTGTTTTTCCCTAAAGGAATCGAGTCTAAATTGTTACTTCTGGCTGATATAGACGGCTTAAATACCAAAAGTTAGTGAATGAATATATAATTTTAATTCCATAATTTTATTTTCAGCATTACACCTCAATACAAGATTTCTTTATATGTTAAAATAAGCGTAAGTAATATAAATTATTAAAAATTTCCCAACAAACGTTCGATATAAAGTGTAACAAAAATGTCAAAATAATTCATTAATGTTCATATAAAATACAGAGGTTCATAAAGTTATGCCCGGATTATTTCATTAAAAATAGTTTGAAATATATGTAGAAATAATTTATTTCAATTTATTCTTACGCTGATTTTTTTTTCACTTTCGTGTGTGTCAATAATAAAAAGTTTTTGCTATTTTTCTTTACATGTAAGTCTTAAGTTATAGGAAACAATAAAAACCTCGATTAAAGGACCAATTGGCGTTGTTTTAACGTGTAAGGAACGTGATAAAAATAGAAACTATTCAACAATGAACCCGATAAACTATTGGAGCTCATTGTTGAAGTGTACTAAAAACTTTTCCTGTTGTAAACCATTTCATAAAAAAAATCTCTTAACTTCTGAATTTATCCGGAAATTATATTTTTTCTGTCGCTTATTCCCTGTAATAAATTATTTTCTATCGCCAATTCGTTATCCGGCAATTAATTTATGATAATCACCTTGCTTAAGTAAAAAAAATCGCATGTCTCTTAACATAGTTGGAAACTAACTTTTATTTTGGGAATCTTGTCTCTTCCTCCCTCCTTTCCTCTGAAAAGAATCAGCAATTGTTAATTATGATTTAAATTTTTTTGGCAATTCTTACATTAAAATTAATTCTTTTATATGTTAAAATTGTAAAATAGCATTGTAAATATATTAAAATATTTAAAAAAAAACACTATTTTAATTTTTTTTATGACTGAATTTCAATTTGCTAAAATATAACAAATGTAGTAAAACATAAATTGACAATAATTTTAACTCAAACACGCAATAATAGAAAAACGCTTGCATTTCCTAATTATTTTTTTCATTAGTTTCAATCAGTTATAACTTCTTCAATATTTAATTTAATTTTTTTAATGAATATGAACAAAATTAAATAATACTTAGGCAATTGAACTACAAGTAGTGACTTATAAAAACTATATTATTTGAAAAATTACAAGGTTTAATGTTATTTTCAAATTTCTTATTTTCAACTGAAATTTATAATGCGTAACAATTCGAATACCGAATAAATAAATTTTGAATACAATAATAATAATTGTTATGCAAATTTAAAAAAAAATTTAATATAGGGTGAATGTACCATTTACCGACCAATTTACGACCATTGCTAAATGTGTATTTGCTGAACTCGCATTAGACTGTAAAATAAAATTTACATAAATTAAAAAAGTCTTTGAGGAACATTAATTCAAGAAACTTATCAAAACATAACGATATGCCTTTAGCTTTAAATATTATTTTCCAAATGGTCGGTAACTGGGGCAATCACCCTAACTGTTTTATTTATTTTTTCACGTTCTGTGGTCCCTTAGAGTGAAATAAGTTATTAACTTTAATGCTAGCATTTACCAAGTATATAAGCTACTGATGGAAATGGAATGTGTCAGCAAGGTCCAACATTAAAAAAATTGACTGTTATTATTCGATTTTAGTTTTCATACATAGATCGAAAACCTTACAAATAAAAAAATCGTCTACGGAAAAAAAAAGTAGAAAAGGATTTTCTCTTATTAATGTAAATTTTTGGAATTTATAATAGATTCGCCACGTATATCATATCTAAACGCAAATTTAGAGTAACACCTATACAGTAGTCCCTGAGAAAACAGTGCACAGTTTAAATAGATATTTATCGTTCTCTTAGAATTGAGGAGAAAATAAAGTTGTATGCACACCAACTTTTTCTATTATGAATATTAAAATCTGTATAAAACACCAACTTACTTCGTTTCCTCCAACTGTAAAAGTGATATTTTTAGAAAAAACCCTGTTCAAAAGCCTGTCTAAACGCGGGCGTGTATGTTTAAATAACCCCTTCAAGTGAACATAAAAGCGTTGAATTATTAAAAGCACTGAATAAACATTCATCAAAAAATTCCTCATTAATGTCAATTTGTTGATGAGGATGTCATTAACATTATTACCTTATTAAACATTTAGGCCGTATTGTAACATATTTTCAAACTCACACTGAATAAATACTATATGATCGTGAAATTTCGAAAATTGCGGAATATTCATAAACAAACGTAAGGATGTTTTCCTGCTAAAACTTATTTGTTTTATAAATAAAAACCAATATGAACCCTTAGTTATTTATTATTTTCTAAAAATATGTTCAAATGTTACAGTTATCCAGACCCTAATGAAGTTTATTATAAAATATTACATTTCGGAATTCTCTCCTGACAACACACACAAGAAAGCCATGGCTACGTCTCCGCAACACTTATTATTTTTATTGCAAAAATCCGGGAATATGGCAGTGGGTACCAGCTTTTTTTAAAAAGTTATTTGGATGCGATATTCTAAATGCATATGCTCAAATGCCAAAACTGGAGTCTCGTTTAAGTAATGAACTAATTTTTTTTTTTTTTTTTTTGCTGCGGAATATTCAGTGTTATATTTTTCAATAATTAAAAGTGTGCAGTAGAATTCACCTATGCCTTTCAAATCACAATCAAACTTTCGATGGTGTGTGAAAACTAAATGGCACCACTAACGTCATAGCAGCACTTATAAGACATTCACTCGTCAAAAAAAGTCAGCATATAAACTTCATCAAAGTTGTTAAATTGAAGGATTTGTGCAGAAAACTGCAGTTTTTTTTAAAGTTCTATTAAAACTTAAAAGTCAAAGTTATAAAGAGTATTATTAATTAACACCCTGTATTAGCAAATTATCATTTTGTTTTTGCATACATGTTTTTGCATGCACAAATATTATTTACCTATTTTTTCATTTTTTAAAAATATCAAGCATTGTTAGATTTTAATTTTAAAGTATTTAAAATGATACCTTATTGGGCAAATACTCAACTGAAATACATGCTTCTTGACTTCTGTGGATAGAAAATTCCTTCTTTTACTTTCTATGTTGCGCCTGTTTAATGAACCCCATGGGAATCATGGGCTATTTTTTTTATAGTTGTTTCAATATAAAAAAGTCGCCACATTTAATTAGTATTAAGTAATAATTAGTATTACGAGATTATTACATTGTTATAGGCATTATGTAAGTATGTATAGTTTAAAACAGATAGGTTGGTTGGTCAGAATTACGCTGCACCAGAGTCGACGCAAAGGAAAGACCCCGGAACACTGTCTGTTAATTTTTAACCATGGTCATATGATGAGGATAACACCTGGTCTCTTCAAATTTCTACATCACGATTGACATGAGGACATTGGAATCATGACAGAGTAAATGAAAGAACGCACAACGCTCTTCCGAAAGGACACATCGTACAACCAGTAGGACTCATCTTTACGATTGTATAGAGATTTTTCTTTTCTTTGACAGGGCAGCCGATACTGGCACCAAAAAATTCGGAGTTGGCGCAAAAACAAAGTTTAAAAATTCCAATTGTAAATTTTTTTATCTACAAATATGCTTCCGGACGGTCTTTGGACTGTATGTTTTATCATTAAGATTCACCAGCCTCTTTTACACAGTGAATGTTTGGCGGACAACGAGGTTGAACTCTAAATCCTCCGATTACGAGCTAGGTTTTCTTCTTGCAAGGCGATCACTGTCCATTTAAAGCAGTGGTTCGTAACTTTCAGATGGCTAGGGATCACTAAATTAAAATTTAGACAAAGGGCCGACCACCACTTTCTAAAAGTACTAAATAAAATTCGTGTCAAATATTATTTTGGCCCAAAAAAAAGGACGTTAATTGAGGTATTAAATATCGTGTTCTTGAAAAAAAAAAACGATATATCATCAGACTGACTTAGTCGTCATAAAAATACCTTTTCAAGAAAATGCATATACTTTCTTTTTAAGTACTTCCTATATTAATTCAAGCACATAAAAATATTAAAAACTGGATACGAATGAATAGTGTTTTTGTGTTTCTCTTAAACAAATAAATGTTGATTCCCTATTTATTTTTATAAAAAGAAGAAACATTAAAAACGCTTTTAAAAACAAACTCAATTTTTTTTTGTGATTATAATATACAATAGCTCCACGGAAAACTTCTCACTCTCTCGCGGCCCACGGGTTAGGAGGAATCACCGCTTTCAAGGGGCAGAACACATTAGGAACAGGGCCTGATTACCGAATAGGCCCGTGAATCCCAGGCTTACACTTTACATTTTTTGACGGGGCCCCCAAATCACACATTTTATATAAATATTTAACACCCCTAACATAGTTTGCCAATAAATTTACCTTTTAAAAATTGCATTACAAATTTTAGTAAAACAAATTACTACTTGTGTTAAATTTGTTCGAATATTGGAAGAAAAAAAGCATACCGAATATTCATCACTTATTTATATATTTTGTTATATTATAATGTTTTGATTTAATGTCATTCAGGGGAATGAATTTTAGTGCATATAACAATTTATTTTGATGTTCTAGAGTCTATTTGAGTGCAATGGGGCCTCCATTCAAAGGCGCTTGCTTCAATGTCTTAATCGGGCCCTGATTAGGAAGTGTATTAAATTTGAGTTATAAAATGTGACGCTACAACAATGATGACAGACTGCATTTTGCTGCGAAATATATGCAACTAGACACACATCCGAAAAATGCCAGTCATTAAATTTGCATTATTAATTAGTTACTTGGGATAATGGGGTAAACATCACACAAAAAAAATATCGCGTGATGAGTTCTTTAAAGAACAATAAAAATACATCTTCATACACTGTAAAAAAAAAGTTGCTTACAAATAAGTACATGAACGTACTCGTTTTTCTTTGATTACAATTGCATCGTAATTGAGCGATGATGTACTCAAATTTAAGTAATCGTACTTTCTCAAAAATGAGCTATGTGATTTAATATTGCTAACCTCAGCTTCTGTTCAAGCCATCTGAACAAAGCGACCTGACAAACTTAAAATATTTGTTCAGAAGATGGTTTTCTACATTATTTGATGTCGATTGCTTAAATGGAAACTGAGTTATTACAATTCAATTAACTTACTTCCTACAGTGGCGGCCCGTGGTCAAAAATGTTAGTGCAGCCGAAAACATGTAACCCCCCCCCCCCCCCCCCACCCACCTTTTTCACAACCATATACGAACGTTCTTTAAAATTTATTACTCAAACCAAAGTTTCCTTTCAACTTTTATGAAAGATAACATGTAAAAATAATAGAAAACACTTACTTATTTTTTGAAAATAAAATCAATCCTCCTATCAAACTTGCGAATCGGTCAATTTTAATATTAATTTAAGTAAAGAAACAACAACACACGTGCAAACTTATCGAAAACTATTTCCGTTTGGAGAGATTCTTCGAAATTATTGTTTTCCTCCACCCCGCTTCGCAGATTCAGCAATGAACCAATCATTTATTCGAAATCCCAGTACAGCTAATTTGAAAAAATCCTTTTGCGCTACGTTTGTGTCGTCACATCCTCCATTTTAGCGTGCTGGGGAAGTCATACTACGTAAGGTTGCCATGGCAACGATGCAGCCGATTTCGAACTTCGCTTTTTAGCTGCAATTTTTATTGAATGGAGTTTTTGTTTTATCTTCTCCTGAATTTGTGCATTACGGAAACACGCTTGCTATTTATCGGATATTTTTTTTACTTAGAGTTGAAATTTAATCTCCATTTCCAATTCTAATCTTCTTTTAAGAAAATTAATAAAATATATAATTTTAGTTTTAAAATATAATAAAATTAGGTGCAGCCCGGCTGTACTTGCTGTAGTGGGCGAGCCGCCACTGACTTCCTATTCTTTTAGCACACCTTTTTAACATTACTTCTGTTTATAACTTCTTCACGTCGCCCTGATAGCTCTGGACAGCGGCTTGGTTGTAATTGTAATATTTATTGAAAGTGATTTATGAAGGCAGCCTATGTAGGCTAGCATCTGCTCTTTTTATTCATTTTTACCCATTGCACTCATTTTTAATTGCATGTCTTTTTCACAATTGAAACTTATGTATTCGAAGCCATGATAAGCATCGAATGTATTAAAAAATTAGTACATTTTACTTATTTTTGGATACCTATTGTTAACAATGTAGAAATGGCCTTGATAGTAATTTTTGTTAATTTTCTAACTCTACATACCCACATATAGCACACCTTCTACCTTAGGATGTCCTGGGAAAATATTGCGATCTTTCGCCAGGCATCGCATAGGATGCAACATTTTATCTCCAGGAGCTCCTCAGGAACCGTAAATGTCCGCCTAACAGAATCATAAGGAACGACTCAGGAGCTCTCACACACCCCACCTTCGGAGGTATTCAGGAAGTGTTTGGGAAGTTTAGTAGGAGGTATCTAGGAAACTTCAAGATAAAGGTTTCACCTCGTGGCGCCACCTGGAGATTTCCTTTCTAACTAGATTGGGAATATTTTGTCAAGAACTTACCCCGTCGAGGCTCGAACCCGGTACTATTCGATTCCAAATCGGCTACGGTATCCATTAGGATATGGTGGCTGTTGGTAAGCTCCGATTGTTACGTTATTCGTTATGGTAATAAGATTATTTCGAGGATTTTTTTTTAATTATTAAGATGAATTGTTAGTTATTGTAATGAAAAATAAAGTTTATTAATATATTTTTATTTTATATTAAATTTTTTTTTTATATTTCATTTTATATTAAATAAATTTTTATCTGATTTATATATATTGTTATTTTAAGATTTTTTTTTTTATGTTATTGTTTTTATATTCTTCTTTATATTTAATTCTTAATTTATTAATTCATATTTTATATTACTTTCTCTATATTATTATTTGATATTTTATATTGCTTTTTATATATATTTTTTTTCTTCGGATAGGTTATTTATTTTTAAATTGATTATTTTCATTTTATAATAAGTATATATTTTTTTATTTTATTGTAAAAGTATTCTAGAGGTTTTTGGAGGTTTACTAGGAGGAATATAGGAAATTAAAACAAACATTGTGCACAAGTGACCTTTGTGATTTATCCTTGGTACTCTCGATTAAAGGACACGCGCGCTATCCGCTAGGCTAAGGCGGTTATTTTGCAGGTTGATTTGATATTGTATGGAAGGAAATGTGTAATATTTATTTTTAATCATTTATTTAGATTAATATTTATTTTGTATTATATTCAATTAATTATTTGTAATTTAATTAAAAATATTTTTATATATTTTTTATTTTAATTATTTATTTTATATTATACATTTTTTTATTTTAATTATTTATTTTATATTATAAATTTCCTTATTTTAATTATTTATTTTATATTATACATTTTCTTATTTCACTTGCGTGTTTTATATTATTATTTTCCCTTTTTAATTATTTGTTTTATATTATAAATTTTCTTAATTTAAATATTTATTTTATATTTTTATATTATATATATATTTTTTATTATTATTTTATAAAATATGTTTTATAATATTTTTTTCATATAATATATTTTATAATTTTTTATTATATATTTATATATTGTTATATTTATTTAGTATTTTTATTTTATATTATATTAATTATACATATAATATTTGTTTCAATTGTTATTTTTAAATAAATTATTTTATTACTTTTACTTTATACAAATTTTTATTGACACATGCACCATTTCTTCTTGACGGTCTAACAAATCCCCCAAGTTCTCCTCCATGGGAGGATCGGTAGAAAGGCTTCCATTTGACTTTCCTCCATAGTACATCCTGGAGAACTGACACCCCAAGATGTCATTAAAACCCCTTCCAGAGGAGCTCCTCAACAAGTCATCTTTGTTGTAGGAGGTATTTGGGAAGAATTGTTGCGCCATGAGGAGGAATCTCTATACTACGTAGAGGTTGCCATGGCAACGATGCAGCCGAATTCGAATTTCGCTTTTTGGCTACAGTTTTGATTGAATGGAGTTTTTTCCCCTCCTGAATTGTACTTTACGGTAACAGGCTTGCTATTTATCGGAGATATTGTTTACTACCGTAGAAATTTCATTTTCAATTATAATCTTCATTTAAGAAAATTAGTAATATATATATATATATATATATATATATATATATATATATATATATATATATATAATCTGATTTTAGTTTTAAAATACTGAATTTAGGTGCAGCCCAGCTGTACTTGCTGTAGTGGACGAGCCGCCACTGTAGTTCATATAGGTGTTGTCTTCTTGCTCAATTATTTAGCACCTATTTGTCTGTCTTCTTCTACGTTGCGCATTCCTTTGGGACCTATTAAAATAAATGAACAAGGAAGAGGACCAAAATGATCGAGGCTCAGAATGGTTTTTTCCGATTCAATATGTGTATATGGCTCGGCATTTTATAATAATATTTATTTCTTGAAATGAATTTATAACGGATTTGGAAGCCATGCTTTAAAATTTCCATCTGAAAAGAATTATCAACATTGTTATGAAATTATAATAAGTTTTGAACAATTAAAATACCTTCAAATAAATAATATATGGTTATTGCTTTAAGTAAGTGAAAAAAACCACATTATTTTAATATAAATATAATATTAATAATAAGTGTAGAGACCAAAATTGAAAGAACATGTTTATACCTATTTTTAAAGTATACTTCATTACAAACTGAGAATGTTTACATTTTAATTTTAAAATACTTAAGGAAACAGCGGAGGTGAAACTCTAAATTAATATATTCATTACTAGACCTTGGTTTAATGAAGAATTATTTTATTAATTCCTATGATAGTTTTATTTAACCCAGTGCGAAAAACGGACTTTTTGCTGGTATCTAATCAGGTACTTATGATAATGACTTCCTCATCAGCAAATTGAATGTTAATAATGAATATTTTGTTTAGCGTTTATTTAGTACTTTCAGTAATTTATTGCTTTTATGCTCATTTCAAGTTTTTTTTTTCTTCGCATCCGCACCCACTTTTAGACACTCTTTTAAGCAAACTCTCATTCAATATTGCTTTTGCAATTCAATGTTGGAGAAAGACAAAGTAAGTTGGTTTTGTATGCATGTTCTAATATTTCGTAATAAAGCTGGTGTGAAGCACCACACAACTTTATTTTATTTTCACTAGTAAGAGAACAATAACTGTCTACTTCAACTGTGTGCTATTTTCTCTGAAACTACTGTATAGATTTGACTCTAAATTGGTATTTAGATATGATATACGTGGCGAATCTATTATAAATTCGAATAAATTACATTGCTTAGGAAAAATTCTTTTCTATATTAGACGATTTTCTTATAAATTGAGTTCGTTTTCGAACAATATATAAAAAAAAAACGAAATCGAATAACTACAGCACCTTTTTAAATGCTCGATCATAATATTAACCCTGCTGACACATTCGATTACCATCATCAGCAACTTGCTTGCATTCCATTTGTTACTTGTAGCTTTAATTGTTTTTAAAAACTTAGTTTATGGGGTTACAAAACATGCAAAGCCCCTAAGCACCTTATATTGAATTTTTATCCGAAATATTTTTAATTGACTATTCTAATCGTTGGTGGACAATGTAAATTAAAAAATTCTTCAAAAAAAATTTCAGAAATCTGAAAATTACAATAAATATTTTTTTTTTCTATACTTACTTTTTCTTATCAGTTTTCATAAAACTACAATTTTTATATGTCGCAATTTGCTGTTCAATTACAAAACCTCTATTAACTTCCGTTCATATTATTTTTTAAAAACTTATTGATAAAATAAAAATTGAATAAGTTATGATTGATTGAAACTAATTTGAAAAAATTAACTAGTACATTTTATTATTTTTTTATTAATAATAACTTTTTTAGTTTAGGGTTTTTAATTATCATTATTGTCAATTTATATTTTACCAAATGTGTTATAATTTTACAAGTTGAAATTCAACCATAATAATAAGAAAAAGTAATAAAACTAGTTTTCAATTTTGGACTCGCAGCTTTTCTACACTTCAATCAGAGGCACATTTATCCTCTTCAAATGTATTTTCAGTATTATTAATTTTAGTGTTAGAATTTAAAAACATTTTGTAGTTATAATTAATGATTGCTGATTTTTTTCTAATTTAATTTAATGGCAATATGTGGGATTATGAGACAGTAAAGACAGGCTTTGAAGATATAAATATACGTTTATTTGCCTAAACCGCAGCCAGGCTATTATTTTAAGGACCGCAATGCGTCCTATCTTCTCCACTGCCTCACCTAATCTGAATACATCCCGCCAGTGACACGCTAGGTGTCGCTGGTAGACTTACGTTTAGTGTCGCCATCTGGTGGTGACATCCAATACTACAAATATGAAGGGAGGAAAGCAAGATCCTCTATAAAAGTTAGTTTCTATCATTGTTAAAAGATAGGAGATTTAATTTTGTTTTACTTATAAAGGGTGTCCAAAAAATAATTAACGGATAAAGAGTGAGTTGTTATAAAATATGTGGAATAAGTGATAGAAAAAAATATTAATCTTATTTTTATTTAGCAGTTCCCAATTTTTTTATGAAGTAGCTTACATCATGAGAAATTTTCCGCGCACTTAAACTTGAGCACCATCAGTTGCTCGGAGAATATCGAGAGCTTGTTCAAGATTTTCCTCTAGATGTTCTTACGCATTTTTGGAGCCGCAGTAGAGCTATTGCTGCGGTGAGTGATTTAAATTCGTAATTTTCCAAGACCTGTAATTCTACCACCCGTTTAAACAACACTAATTGGTCCTACAATCGAGGTTTAGATTGTTGATTTATTACTAGGCGATGCCATTTTCCCCATGAGCAAAAAGAAAACCTTCTACTATTGACACTCATGAAAATGGTAAAAAATGGGCTTAAGAATAAATCGAAATAAATCTTTTCACATACATTTAAAAACTTTTTTCTAAAGATATTTTTTAGACCGGTCATAAATTTATGGACAACCTGCATTTTATAATTTATGTATTATTTTGATACTCTGGATACATTTTTTATGACTAATGTTTGATGTGATCTATTTAATAATTTATATTGCTTACGCATACTTTAACATATAAAGTAATATTTTGCTATGATCTAATACTGGAAATGTTATGTAAGCCATCTATATCTTCTATAAGTAACAATTTATACTCCATTCCATTTTTACGGACGAATAATTTCCAGTTTTCAACAGTTATATACAATGTAAAATTCACGTACAATGTTCTGCTTTTTAAATCTTTCAGTACAAACTTTGATAAGTATAAATATCAACCATAGTAAATATTTAATCTAATATGTTGGAAGATTCAATTTAGATATATCTATAGAAAGTAAGGGCTGTGAGTAAAAAAAACAACAACAAGCAAATCTGATTAATAAATACCCAAGGGCAATTTGCCTTAGTTAAACGCTGCAGTTGCTAAGGGCGGCCCTAATTTATACATGTCGTTTATGGCAGTGCATAACATTTTTCTATGCCAGATGAAGGCTGAGGAGACTCCCAATGCAGAGTTCTCAGTGGTGAGGAGTGCCTCTCCCAGCACGAGGATCGTCCTCAACGTTGGGGGCGAGAGGCACGACGTCCCCTGGGAGACGCTGGCACGATTTCCCAACTCCAGGCTCGGGAGACTCAAGGATTGCAGGACTCACGAGGAACTGCGGACTCTGTGCGACGACTACAGGTAGCTGGCTATTCACAACACTATTGTGGTGCCTCGCAACTAAGGAGGTACCTGGTGGGAAGGTAACTTAGTGCGAAAATTGTTCCAGCTTTGGCGATACTGACACGTTTACTAGTTCGCAACGCCTTCTCTTCAAAAACAGCTGGTACCCACCTGGAGCAGTCGTTTGAGGTATCTTCACGCCATTCCTGCCGGTTTATGGCAACTAGCGTTTGTATTTTTGGCGTGGCATAAAACCTAAAAAACGGAACAGAAGCGAGCCACGCATCAGTTACGCATGCTAAAAATGGTCATTCGGCTCCTACCGTATATTTAAGCTTTGATTGCATTATGCAAAGGAACAAATCACGCAACATAAAAAAAAATCTATTAAAAAACGATCAGATACCAATACCAAATAATGATATTGAATTAATTATATAAAATAACTTACTAGATATATTTACATATTTCGTGGTTAAACGGAACTAATTTCATCAATGAACGCTACACAAATTAATAATCCAACAGACCAAATATTCACGACCTGCTACTATTTCACCAATTAAAAGCAAACCAGGATTTATCGCTTTATCTCCTCATCGTCAAACAATTTTCGCACCACAATACCTTCCCAACAGGAATCTTCTTGTGTGGGTGACGCTAAGATTCTCAAATGGGCCGAATAAGATCTGGACAGCAACGCCGCTAAAGCTATATTTAAAATCGTTAAATTGTTTTCATTGCATGAAAGTTTAAAACTTATCAACGCTATTTTAATAATTAAAAAAAACTCTTAATTACTTTTAAATATATGTATTTGAAATATGCATCATACCAAAAGAACACCTTACTCTTTAAATTGAACGGGAACTGCCCATGTTTTGCAAAAATAGCATAAGATTAGGATGATTGTACTTCTATCGGTTATTCGTTATTGGTGACATTGTTATTGTGTAGATTTTTTGTATCGATCAAACTATTCTAATAACTTTATCGTAATAACTATTTTGTTACAATAACAGGACGTAAAACATAGCTTTAGATATAATCGATCAATACTAAATCCGTTCCTCGTGAATTTATATTTTTGTATCGAAGTGCAAAATGTATATGCTCAATAACGAACGAAGAGATCTAGAACTGCGCAAAACTAACGTACAAAAAAAATCTTTGGCCGAACAGATTATTTTAGTGATGATCAGTTATTTTGATAACAAAATGATAATAGTCTGTTTTTTAACAAGAATAAGTTCATTTAAAAGAAGCAAGTTATTCTTTTTTAACCTATTCTTTTAAGAAAAAATACAGTTTGTCTGTTAGGGAAAAGACTGTGAATTTTTGGAGATTGTGGTTGTAGAACAGTTTTTTGCGTTTACTTAATAAATAACTTTTAAAGAATGTTAGTGAATAATCGGGTGTGTGACGAAAAAAGGAAAGGGGTATTCAGTTCAGTGGCTCTTCTGAGGGTGCCACTGAAGAGGTTACGTTTTACTGGTGCTGTGCGGAAAGGTACTTTTTTGAGTATTTCTAAGTGTTCAAGCAATTGTTTTTTCAAACCATTCCTTAAATTTATCTATTGAAAGAGTAGGGAGGGACACTTTCTTTATTTTAGTACTTCCATCCCCAACTCATATACATAAACTGGACCTCGCATACTCATTTTTTTTATCCCTGTTAACTGCACGAACTCTGATTTTCCAAGAATAGCAATTCTACTGTTGCCATTTTGGCATTAAAAATTTATAAATACATAGACATTTCCCAAATACTGTTCATACAAATAAATCATACAAATCTGTTTTCTTTTCTCTGGGTCTTAAATACTCTTATTTTCTTTAAATCTTTTAAAACCAACAATAAAGATCATTTTGTGGTCACTATTACCAGTGTTCATTTCGATAACTATGAGACAATTTACACGAGATTCAGATTGTGTTTAGGTGAATGATTTCTCTTCCTTGAAGCACCTATGCTAAATAAAACGAACTATATATGTACTTTCAGTTTCAAAGAAAACGAATACTACTTCAACTGGCAACCAGGATGCTTCAGAAACATTCTCCAGTACTATCGCACTGGCAGGTTGCACGTGAATGCTGAAGTGTGTGCCCTCTCTTTCGACGAGGATCTCAAATACTGGGAACTGAACGACTCCTGCTTGGCTTCCTGTTGCCAAGGGAAACATCTCCAGGAGATAGAAGACTTGAAAGATGAGATGAGGAATCTGTTTATCTTGATGAACGAGTTGAAAGAGAAAGAGTTTGGAATCCACGGCCGCTCGAAGTTCGAAAATGACGTGTGGAATTTGTTGGAAAACCCAAAATCTTCACTAAAAGCTCGGGTAGTTTGACACAATTCCCATTTTCAAAATCTTTGCAGATGATGTTTGCTTATTTTTTTATTTTGTTACTTCTTAATTTTATTTCTGAGTACGCAACATGCATATCACAATTGAGGAACAATCATTCGAAATGTATTTTGTCACACTTAGTTGATTCGTGGAAAAACACAAGTAACTTTTCCTAAATGCATTGACCAATATACAAATTCCAATTTTTGTAAGTGAATTTTAATGGGACAAAACGGGTGTTGGTTACAAGAAAGGTTGCGGTTGCAAGATTTTAACAAGAAAGGTGGAAAGGAGATTAGGGGCCTTTGGTAAACCAATTGACGGATTTACAGGAATAGACGAATTATTTGGAGGGTTGGTTGGATTTAGTGGTGCAAAAGCTATTGTGAAACATAAACTAAAAGGTGTGTCAAATACTAGGTTCCGCGGAAGACAAGCCTACGTATTGACTCTACTTTTGACTATTTGGCACTAAAAACTTTACGGATCGGCGATAGGGTCTTATTGGCTCCAAAGATACCAACTCATTTCACACACTTTGAATAGAAAAATCTTCCCTCCCCCTAACCTAGTTGCGTTAGAGCACTAGTAATTGATTATTGATCGCTTGCAATTGCATTTGTATACTTTCGTTTTTCATTGAACAAAACTAATTTTATTAATAAGTTAGAGGTAGTGCTGCCGTTATGCATAACTTTTAAGACAAGCTACCTTTGCTTAATTAGATTACTAGTATTTATAAATTTTTATGACATTCCGAGATTGTTTTAAATTTTTTAATTTCTTTGCAGGTGCTTCAGTGTGTTTCCATCATCTTTATTTTCATAGCAGAGTTTTTTGCTCTATGGAACATGTCGAATGGTCGGTACACCTTCAAAGGAGGTCCTGTTATTGTTTTTATTTTAGAGTGTGCTTGTACAATCTGGTTTATTTTTGAATACTTACTTAGAATTTGCTTCGCTCCAAAAAAGTGCAAACATTTTACCGGTGTTCTGAACATTATTGATTTTCTATTAATCTTACAGAATTTCGTATCCCTAATACTTTTAATACTTTTACATATATTATATGAATTCGCACACACATGGCAATCTAATAGTTGGTCTGCAGAAATTTTTATTGGGATTTATACCATCGAGAACATTCGTATTCTGACAATACTAAAGCTTTCCCGCTACTTGGAAGGCTTCAGAATATTAGGATTGACTTTGTTTAGGAGTTCGAAAATACTCGGGATGTTGATGTTGTTTTTATTGTTAGGAATTGTGACATTTTCATCGTTAATTTATTTTGAAAGGGAAATACATTGGGCATTTTACAATGTCCATGTTCCCCATGACGAAAATATGGATCTCGGATGCTGCTTGGTGGTCAACGGTGGCCATGATCTCCAGCAGCATGTGCGGCACGGCAGTGGCGAGCACAGAGCCTTGTGCGTTTTGTGTGGCGTGGTCGTCGTAACGCTTCCCATTCCTATCATTATAAACAATTTCAGCGAGTGCTTTAAAATACAGAGAATGCAGGAAATAATTTCGAAGCATCATCAAATCAAAACATCGAAAAGGGGTGATTCCTACCAGGACCTGCAATGAAATACTTTGTATCACGATGGCGGTTGAAGAGTCCATTAAATGCTGGAAGGGCATGAGAGCAAAAAATATAGACTGTCTTTAGTTAGTATTTTGCCGTTTTAGGAAGGAACATTACCGGTTTCTTTATCTATAAAATAGTACTTTGTAAATAACTTTCATTTGCAGCCACGCAGCTGGAATTCCGCATTGTTTCAGGCATCGTTCGCTACTTAGTGGAACACGTTTTTGGAGTTCGTAGAACATCGTTCACCAATGCAATTTTAATTGTTTATACTTCTATATATAACTTTGACACAGTACGTGCATAGTGTCTATTTCGGCACAAAACATAGCCATCAACAGAATTTTTTTAACTACTTACTTGAACAGCACATCGCTAATTTCTAAAAAATGCAAATTGTTTAAATTTTAAGTACGTTTATGTGTTGTTATATAAAAATGTTTTTCCGAAGTTCTAAATTTTGTATATGGAGTGTGCAGTTAATGTCCTCTCCTAATATTAAAAATATATTTTTTGCCTGTTTCTTCGTTGTAATTTTTCTTTTAAGTTACAACAAACATTTACACCTACAGAAAAATACTTTTAAGCCAATATCAGTATTTAAATGTATATTTAAGTACTTGTTGAAAAAGAGCACATTATGTTCTAAGCTACTTAACGTAAGTACTAAACATTAGGCTTGAGCAATGTTTTAATATATTTCGAAATTACGAAAGTAAAAAAAAATGATGGAGATTTCGATTTTGTAACTTTCTTTGTATTTCACGATTAATCGATTCCATTATTTGCCGATCAATCGATTTGACGATTACTGGATTTGACGAATAATTTAAAGTATACTCGGAAGTATGCTTTTTTTAATATTATTTTTTAATTTTCATCAATAAAATTTTGTTGTTGAAAACGAAAACCATAGTGAACCAGAACGTAATTAATGAAAACACTAATTCGAATTCAGAAAAAATATTGAAATGATAACACATGCATGCACACATTGTTATCTTACTATGAGAAAGTATAAATTAGTACATTATTTTTATTGGAATTTTTGTAAAGCTTTTAGACTTTATTGGTCTCACGCAGCTTTGTAAGGAAAATCTTGAATAGATTTCAATCATAGAAAGTGCAGTAGTGTATATTAAATTTGAATAGAGAAACATGGTATATATATCAATCAATCTTTTAATCGATAAGAGTGTCATATTATTATAATCGATAAGGCTTCTTAAAAATAGGCTTTTTAAAAAGGAATTTTTATTCTATGTTTAAAAAGCAAGTGCTGCAAAATCTTGTTCTTTTAAAACCAATCTCAATTACTTTTCTTATGAATTCAATGTTAAGGTTTTGAAAATATCAAAGAAAGCTGGATCATATTTCGTCAAAAAAAAAAATACTTTGCATTTTAAGAAAAATATAAATTTTTTAAAAACATAGACTATGAATCTATTTTTCAAAATGGTTTATATATCGAGTTCCGCATAGTGTGAAAGTATCAAAAACAATTTCTTAATTAAATATTTAAAAAAAAAAAAATTAACGAATATTATTGTTATTGTCATGCCTAGTAATGTCCTTTCGAAGATCTTCTCTTGGATAGGACTTGTTGCAAATTCAAAAAAGCGTATTTGTAATCGAGTAATCAATTATGCATTCTACACTTATATAATTGTAATTATAGCGGATTGTGTTATATCATCTGTTTTTAGGATTAAAGATATGCATTCGTTGAAAGTGTTTTTTATTTACCTTTCATGCTACTTTCTGACAATTGCCACCTGGGCAGCGTTATGGTGGAAAAGAATGAAATTGACTTCCTTACTTCGTCAGTTACAAATGATTTGTGTTCCTATTGACGAGAAGAGGACACTCATTTGGCTGATAGTCATCGTAAGCATTTCATTTTTTTATACTTTCATTGTCATTTCCACTGAACTAAAAGAAGGTGTGTACCACAGTTATGGACAGGATGTGAAGAACTCTTACGCTGTTACCACTATCATTTTGATCAAATCCCTTCTGTTCGTCGGCATTCATCCCATACTATCCAACATATTAGTTCTCCATTTTTGCATCCTCTGTTTGCAATGCTTCAAATCTATTCGGTGCTTAAGAATGGAAATCGAAAGGTGCCCGGCAGGGGCATTCGATGTGCCCACGCAATTGGACATCGTGCGACGGGAATCAACAATCGTCGATGTCCTGCAAAGTGTGCAGAGTGTGTTTTCGCTGCCTTCTTTCCTCATGTTCACATCGCACTATTGCGCGTGCAGCAGCTTGCTGGGATGGATTGTGATGGGCGAGTTAAAATCTGCTGCTAAAATATTCCAAACTCTGTTCTATTTCGGCAGTTCTTTTGCTTGTCTCGTCGCATGCGTCTTGGTGCCAGGAAAGTTACCGGTCGAGATGGACAAATTCAGAGAAGCTTTCCGCAAGAAGTCTCGCCATAGATGGCTGCAACTAAGAACGTCGGAGGAAGATGTGTTCGAAAAGGGCCTTCAATGAGAAGCATTCTTTCGTGTTTTCGGGGTGTAACGTAATCGCCTTCAGACAAGGCTCCATCCTTGCGGTTGTCGGAACGATGCTGACTTACACTCTGCTCTTGGTTAGTAAGGATTCTGCAACGATTTGAATGGTCAATGTGTTTTGTCAATGTGTTTTGTCAATGTGTTTGCAATAAGTATTTTATTAAAACCACAAAATGGATCTCTATTAATAAAGCTTCTACAGTGCATACTGTCAGTTTAAAAAAACTGCCATCACATACCTACTTAATCCATGACAATAACGCATTTTTTAATAATGTTACTCACTTACTTCATCCACTTGCCCCTTCAGTTATAAAATACCGTTTTGCTAGTAAAAATAAGGTGTGCTTAACTATTTGAATATCATCGCATGCAAAACAAGATTCGTCGACGTCTTGTAATGCATACACATCATATATTCAAATCCTCTTACACTATACCCTATCCTGATCTTCATTCTTGATGGGATGATTTAGTAAAGTAATAAACTGAGGAAGAGCACACAGTACAGTAGTGGTAAAGAAATCAAGCCAAAACTATAATAAATTTTCTATTTACAAAATGGAGCCAATCTGCATTTACATTGATAAAATAAAAAATAAAATGCTTTTTTTAAAAAAAGAAAATACATTTTTGGAAAAAATTATAATTTTTTTATCATCAATATCCAAATTGATCCATCCAATAAATCAAACCAAATTTGTGTGAAAAAGGGAAAGTTAAACGATTTCAAATGTAAATTTGTATTAAATATTTTTTAAAAAATCTTATTAATATTATTTAGTTAAATTATAGTTTACATTTATATTGATTTTTTGACATTCATTTATTGAATTATTTATATCTATATATTACGTATTATAAGATTTTATTGAACAAGACACGTTAGTTGTCAAGGAGACCCAAGGCCCGTCTAGACAAAGCAATAAAAAGTTTGGCAAATGTTAAATAAACATAAATCATGAAATATACGAAATATATTATTTTATACACATATATCATACAATCACATATACACATAAAATAAAAACAAAAGGGCAAGGAAATTGGACTAAAGGTACATTACAAACGGCAAAAATACTTCACTCTAAATTCAAATTTAACAAATATATTACATCCAATAATTCAGTTGATAGGATAGTTTAGATTATATTACAGATTTTAACATGACTTCTTCGTCATCGATATTTAATTTTTTTTAATCTCTCTTTTATATTTACTTTTGCTTTTTACAGTTTCTTTCTTCTTAGGTAACAAGCTAAAAATCTTTTTAATAAATAAATAATTGATTTTTTCCTTCATTGTAAAGTTAAAATTGAAACCAAAGTAATAAAATAGCTAATCATACCAAAATCTCATCTTTTTCAAATTTTTGGATACAATTCCTTTTGTTTAAGGGCTTATTATTCTTTAGTATTAAGTAGAAGGAGTGTGTATGGCTCATAGTACGGTAAGAATGGAATGGAGTATTTTTTTAAAACCACAAAATGGATCCCTATTAATAAGGCTTCTACAGTGCATACTGTCAGTTTAAAAAAACTGCCATCACATACCTACTTTATCCATGACAATAACGCATTTTTTAATAATGTTACTCACTTACTTCATCCACTTGCCCCTTCAGTTATAAAATACCGTTTTGCTAGTAAAAATAAGGTGTGCTTAACTATTTGAATATCATCGCATGCAAAACAAGATTCGTCGACGTCCTGTAATGCATACACATCATATATTCAAATCCTCTTACACTATACCCTATCCCAGGGGTCGGCAACCTGTGGCTCGCGAGCCGCATGCGGCTCTTTTGATGTAAAGTTGCGGCTCTCCAGTTCCATACGAAAAAATTAATAATTTATTATCAAAACCCTTAAAAAATAAGAAAATATATTTTTAAGTACCTAATTTCTCAATAGCTTCTATTTTCATAATCGTCAATTACAAATCGCTATACTTAACATGACCGTTATAAGATAAATTTGAACTATTGTTTCGAAAAAAAATTACTTATTTTTGTTGAAGACATGGAGAGCGGTAAATTACTTATTTTAAAAATCTGAAGCAATATTGCGATGAGACCAATGCAACTATTGACACGAATTACTTCAGCATAGCTTTAAAAAACATGAAGGATGGATTCGCTGATAGATTTGAACAATTCAAAACAAATAAAAGTACTATCGCGTTTATAGTAAAGCCTCTCAAGACAAATACAAATAAGATCAACATTGAGCCATTTGGAATTGATGCTGGATCGCTCCAAATGCAATTGCTAGATTTGAAAACGAAAGACTTGTGGAGTGGCTTGTGGAGACTTGGAAGTTCAAAAAACTCAAGAGCAAGTTGGAAGAGTTGGAGGTCCAGAAATGCATGTACATCGCGCAGCACAAGTCGACAGCTCTAAAAGAAATTCCGCGAGTTGAAGCCCTCATATTCGGGCGCATGGAATAGTCTTCCAGAATGCTACAGTGAGGTAAAGAAGTTGGCATATGGAGTGCTGACGATCTTCAGATCGACATATTCGCGCGAGCAAGCGTTCTCTTGCATGAATATAATAAAAAGTAAAGTTAGAAGTCAACTAACAAATAAAAATCTAGAGTCGCTTGAAGCTTAAAACAACAAGTTATAAGCCAGATTTAATCAAACTTTCAAAAGGCATGCAAAGCCAATGCTTTGTATTTTTATATGAATAAATATTATTCCGTATTTAAAGCCGTTTATTTTAAATCAAAAATCAAATATATATAAGCAAATACTATAATATTGAAACGAAAATTTTTAGTGGCTCTTTAAAACTGGGAAATTATGTAAATTGTAACTTTTGGCTCTTCTGTTTCAATAGGTTGCCGACTTCGAGCATGAATAGTATTAGTAAGCGAATATGACGTCATCATCGTGATGCAAACATCTCAGACCAAATCGCTACTCACACGTGACTACCTTTCAAAATTTATGAATGAAAAAACGTTCGCGATTGATTTTTGATTTCAAAATAGTAGTGTGGGATTCACATCCCATAGTAAGTAGCATTGTAACTACATGCAGCGACCACCAGGGGCACTGCTGTGCAGCCCCACACACTTGATGTAGGATCACGCTACGGACTGGTAGTGTTGATCATTAGGGCCGGTCAGAGACGACCGTTTCATCAACAATAAACGTAATTAGAAAGAGAAGTAGGGTTGTTCTTGAATGAGTAGGACACAGCCCTATAGTAGTAAAACGTAAATTGTAGTAAAACGTTTTACGCACAGTTACGCACAGTCAACATCACCTAGACAGAGCCATGTTTAGTAGCTGTGTAATTGTTAAGTGGAACATTGACCATAGAATCTTGATACATCGACATACAAGCGACAAGCTGCACAGTGGCCGTTTTGGCGATGGTTCGGGGCCTATGTCGAAGGAAAGACCCGGGAACGATGCCACGTATTTTTGAACCACGGTCAGATGAGGAGGTTCTTTTTTTGGTTTTTGTTAATTAACGTTGCACTAGAGCTGCATAGTGGGGTCATGGAGACGGTTCGGGGCCTGTGTCGAAGGAAAGACCCGGGAACGATGCCTCGTATTTTTGAACCAGGTCAGATGACGATGTTTTTTTTCGGTTTTTGTTAATTAACGTCGCACTAGAGCTGCACAGTGGGGTAATGGAGACGGTTCGGGGCCTATGTCGAAGGAAAGACCCGGGAACGATGCAATTGTATTTATGAACTACGGTCAGATGACGCTTTTTTTTTTTTCGTTTTTTTTTTCGGTTTTTGTTAATTAACGTCGCACTAGAGCTGCACAGTGGGCTATTGGCGATGGTTTGGGGCCTATGTTGAAGGAAAGACCCGGGCACGATGCCTCGTATTTTTGAACCACGGTCAGATGAGGAGGTTTCTCTTTTTTTGGGGTTTTTTTTTGTTAATTAACGTCGCACAAGAGCTGCATAGTGGGCTATTGGCAACGGTTCGGGTCCTATTCCGAAGGAAAGACCCGGGAACGATGCCTCGTATTTTTGAACCACGGTCAGATGAAGCGGTTTTTTTTCGGTTTTTGTTAATTAACGTCGCACTAGAGCTGCACAGTTTGCTATTGGCGATGGTTCGGGGCCTATGTCGAAGGAAAGACCCGGGAACGATGCAATTGTATTTTTGAACTACGGTCAGATGAGGACTTTCTTTTTTTGTTTTTTTTAATTAACGTCGCACTAGAGCTGCATAGTGGGCTAATGGCGACGGTTCGGGGCCTATGTCGAAGGAAAGACCCGGGAACGATGCATTTTATTTTTGAACCACGGTCAGATGAGGAGTTTTTTTTTCTTTCTTTTTTTTTCCCGGTTTTGTGAATTAACGTCGCCTTAGAGCTGCACAGTAGGCTATTGGCGACGGTTTGGGGCCTATGTCGAAGAAAAGACCCGGGAACGATGCCTCGTATTTTTGAACCACGGTCAGATGACGCTTTTTCTTTCTTCGGTTTTTGTTAATTAACGTCGCACTAGAGCAGCACAGTAGGCTATTGGCGTTGGTTTGGGGCCTATGTTGAAGGAAAGACCCGGGAACGATGCCTCGTATTTTTTAACCAAGGTCAGATGACGAGGACAACACCTGAGCTGAGCCTTCAATAGATGTCGGGATTTTGGACCCGATCAAATTTATCGTGCATCAGTCACGTATACACGACGTTTGTGGATGTGCTGGACGACAATCCTAGTATTTTTTAGTGATGCTGGCAACCATCTGATCACAATATCACTACTTTTGCACTTTTCTTATTCAAGTCCGTCGCACAGGATCGAACCTGGCACCCTCTGATTCCCAACGAACGCCTTTATACACTCAGCCTTTAGTTCATTAGTTTTGAGTGATTGAATGAATTCATTTGATATCACCGATTTGTTCGATGTTATCAATTCGTTAGATTTCATCGGTTTGTTTGATTTCATCGATTTATTCTATTTGATTGATTTCACCGATTTATTCGATTCGATTGATTTTACCGATTTAATCGATTTGTTCGTTTTTATCGATGTAATCGATTTGTTCGTTTTATCGATTTATTTGTTTTAATCGATTTGTTCGTTTTTATCGATTTATTTGTTTTAATGGATTTTTTCGTTTTTATCGATTTATTTGTTTTAATGGATTTTTTCGTTTTTATCGATTTGTTCGTTTTTATCGATACAATCAATTCATTTGATTTTATCGATACAATCGATTCGTTTGATTTTATAGATACAATCGATTTGTTCGATTTTATCGATACAATCGCATCGGTGAAATCGAACATCGTTGAATTCGAACATCGGTGAAATCGAACATCGTTGAAATCGAACATCGATGAAATCGAACATCGATGAAATCGAACATCGATGAAATCGAATATCGATGAAATCGAACATCGATTAAATCGAACATCGATAAAATCGAACATCGGTGAAATCGAACATCGGTGAAATCGAACATCGTTGAAACCGAACTTCGAATAAATCGAACATCGATTAAATCGAACATCGGTGAAATCGAACATCGGTGAAATCGAACATCGTTGAAACCGAACTTCGAATAAATCGAACATCGGTGAAATCGAACATCGAATAAATCGAACATCGGTGAAATCGAACATCGGGGAAATCGAACATCGGTGAAATGGAACATCGATGAAATCGAACATCGATGAAATCGAACATCGTTGAAACCGAACTTCGAATAAATCGAACATCGTATAAATCGAACATCGGTGAAATCGAACATCGATGAAAACGAACATCGATGAAATCGAATATCGATGAAATCGAACATCGATTAAATCGAACATCGATTAAATCGAGAATCGGTGAAATCGAGCATCGGTGAAATCGAACATCGTTGAAATCGAACATCGATGAAATCGAACATCGATGAAATCGAACATCGATGAAATCGAACATCGGTGAAATCGAACATCGGTGAAATCGAACATCGGTGAAATCGAACATCGGTGAAATCGAACATCGGTGAAATCGAACATCGTTGAAATCGAACATCGATGAAATCGAACATCGATGAAATCGAACATCGTTGAAACCGAACTTCGAATAAATCGAACATCGTATAAATCGAACACCGGTGAAATCGAACATCGATGAAATCGAACATCGATGAAATCGAACATCGATGAAATCGAATATCGATGAAATCGAACATCGATTAAATCGAACATCGATTAAATCGAACATCGGTGAAATCGAACATCGGTGAAATCGAACATCGTTGAAACCGAACTTCGAATAAATCGAACTTCGAATAAATCGAACTTCGAATAAATCGAACATCGGTGAAATCGAACATCGGTGAAATCGAACATCGGGGAAATCGAACATCGGTGAAATGGAACATCGATGAAATCGAACATCGATGAAATCGAACATCGTTGAAACCGAACTTCGAATAAATCGAACATCGTATAAATCGAACATCGGTGAAATCGAACATCGATGAAATCGAACATCGATGAAATCGAATATCGATGAAATCGAACATCGATTAAATCGAACATCGATTAAATCGAACATCGGTGAAATCGAACATCGGTGAAATCGAACATCGTTGAAACCGAACTTCGAATAAATCGAACATCGAATAAATCGAACATCGGGGAAATCGAACATCGGGGAAATCGAACATCGGTGAAATGGAACATCGATGAAATCGAACATCGATGAAATCGAATAAATCAAACATCGATGAAATCGAACATCGGTGAAATCGAACATCGGTGAAATGGAACATCGGTGAAATGGAACATCGATGAAATCGCACATCGATGAAATCGAACATCGATGAAATCGAATAAATCGAACATCGGTGAAATCGAACATCGGTGAAATGGAACATCGATGAAATGGAACATCGATGATATCGAGAATCGGTGAAATCGAGCATCGGTGAAATCGAACATCGTTGAAATTGAACATCGTCGTTGAAATCGAACATCGATGAAATCGAACATCGATGAAATCGAACATCGGTGAAATCGAACATCGGTGAAATCGAACATCGGTGAAATCGAACATCGGTGAAATGGAACATCGACGAAATCGAACATCGACGAAATCGAACCTCGATGAAATCGAACATCGATGAAATCGAACATCGGTGAAATCGAACATCGATGAACTGGAATAAATCGATGTAATCGAACAAATCGATGAAATTGAAAACCAAAAAAAACGTCGTCATCTGACCAGTGTTCAAAAATATGAGGCATCGTTCCCGGGTCTTTCCTTCGACATAGGCCCCGAACCCTAACCAATAGCCCACTGTGAAGCTCTAGTGCGGCGTTAATTAACTAAAAACTGCAAAAAAAACTCCTCATCTGACCATGGTTCAAAAATACGAGGCATCGTTCCCGGGTCTTTCCTTCGACATAGGCCCCAAACCATCGCCAATAGCCCACTATGCAGCTCTAGTGCGACGTTATTTAACAAAAACCCCAAAAAAAAACTCATCTGACCGTGGTTCAAAAATACGAGACATCGTTCCCGGGTCTTTCCTTCGACATAGGCAAAAGTATCGTCGACAACGGCCCACTGGGCAGCTCTAGTGCGACGTTAATTAGCCAAAACCAAAAAAAAAACTCGTCATCTGACCGTGGTTCAAAAATACGAGACATCGTTCCCGGGTCTTTCCTTCGACATAGGCCCCGAACCGTCGCCAATAGCCCACTGTGCAGCTCTAGTGCGACGTTAAGTAGCCAAAACCAAAAAAAACCCATCGTCATCTGACCGTGGTTCAAAAATACGAGGCATCGTTCCCGGGTCTTTCTTTCGACATAGGCCCCGAACCCTAGCCAATGGCCCACTGTGCAGCTCTAGTGCAACGTTAATTAACCAAAACCCCCCAAAAAACATCGTCATCTGACCTGGTTCAAAAATACGAGGCATCGTTCCCGGGTCTTTCCTTCGACATAGGCCCCGAACCCTAGCCAATAGTCCGCTGTGCAGCTCTAGTGCGCCGTTAATTAACCAAAACCAAAAAAAAAAAACTCATCTGACCGTGGTTCAAAAATACTGAGGCATCGTTCCCGGGTCTTTCCTTCGACATAAGCCCCGAACTGTCGCCAATAGCCCCCTGTGCAGCTCTAGTGCGATGTTAATTAAGAAAAAACCAAAGGAAAACCTTTCCAAAATTATTTTACTATATCGAAAATCCACTTACACCTCATCCTAATTCATTCATAAAGTACGGGATATTTTCATGAATGAACTTAAAAAAATTTATGAATGGAATGACGTCATTAATCACATGTGTGTAGCGATACATGTTGGCCTCACTTTGATGTCAGCGAGATTGTATCCCGTTGTTTGCTCTACTATGAGGAATCCATGCTCGAAGGTTGCCGACCCCTGCCCTATTCTGATCCTCATTCTTGATGGGATGATTTAGTAAAGTAATAAACTGAGGAAGAGCACACAGCACAGTAGTGGTAGAGAAATCAAGCCAAAACTATAATAAATTTTTTATTTACAAAATGGAGCCATTCTGCATTTACATTGATAAAATAAAAAATAAAATGCTTTTTTTTAAAAAAAAGAAAATACATTTTTGGAAAAAATTATAATTTTTTTTATAATTTTTAGTGTACAAGATATCGCATCCATAAAAAGCGAGATTTGCCATCCTGTTCATCCCGTCCTTGAAAACCACTGCTTCCAAGACAAGTAATCAGTTGACTTCATTACCAAGATGTAGAACACCATGAATAAATTTTGCTGGACCATTGCTTAACATTTACTGTTATTCTTTAGTATTAAGCAGAAGGAGATTGTACGTGAGTATGCCACCTACGACAGTAAGAATGGAACTCTTTTTGTAATACAAGATATTCTTGTTCAACCCATCCTCGAAAGTCACAGCTTCCGAGGCGACTATCAGAAGCCTCCTCCTGTGCGTTTTCTCGCCAAACGTGCTCCCGAATTTCCCGACCTCGACCGCGATTCCGCCCGCCATCCATAAACAGACGGGCAGTCTTTTGCAAGACTAATCTCTTTTTTTTCATCGTCTACTGTTATTCTTTAGTATTAAGCAGAAGGAGCGTGTACGTGAGTATGGCTCCTACGACAGTAAGAATGGAACTCCTTTTGTAATACAAAATATCGCATCCGGACAAAGCGAAATTCGTCATCCTGTTCAACCCGTCCTCGAAAGTCACAGCTTCCGAGGCGACCATCAGAAGCCTCCTCCGGTGTGTTTTCTCGCCAAACGCGTCCCCGAACTTCCCGATCTCGATCGCGATTCCGCCCGCCACCCACAGACAGACGGACAGTGAGCCGACGGAATTGACGGCGTAGAGAGCAGCTGCTGCCATTGAGCCAACGTCTGCGAACCCGTTCGTCATCACGGCCCAGCCGAGGAGGTTGCTGCACGCGCAGAACTGGGCGACGAAGAGGAAGAAAGACGGGGCCGAGTACACCCTTTGGAAGAGACGAAGAACGTCGTCCTCTATTCTCGCCTGCCTCCTGAGAAGGTCAACTTGTTTGGGGAGGTCGAATTTCTCCGGAGGACACTTCTTGATTTCAAGAGTGAGGCGTCTAGTGTGCTCGCAGCAACGAAAGCAGACTGAACAGAAGATGAATGATATCAAATTGGATAAGGTGGGGTACAAGAAAGTGGACAAAAAAGAACTGAAGAAAGAGGCCAGTCTTTTCATGTAGATGTTTCGTATCTCGTAATTGTACATGTAATAAGAACCAGGTCGGGAAAGTTCCAGGATCACCTTAAAAACGGAATACAGAAGGGGGTAGGTGCATATATGCAATAAGCACACATTTTCCACTTTTCTGCTAATGGATGGACAATGGCTTTGTATTCTGCCCATCAGAATTCTGAGCTCTTTGCTCTTGCTGAGTAGCACAAACCACGATATAGCCGTCAGCACGTTGCTCATGAGTGCCAGGAAAGTGAGCTTGAACGTTGTATGCTTCACTGTATTTATTAAGGCGAAGTTGATGCAACTCTCAACAGCGACAGCCAATATAAAAGCTTGGAGTACGTAATGTGCGATTCTTCGTCGCCGGGTCATACTTGGAATCGCAACCAGTCCCACAAAAGAAATTAGTTTTAGAAAATAACTATCTTTTCGCCGATGAGAGCGATCATTATTAGAAATATTTTGGCGAAACCTTGTAGTGTGATGTGCATTGAAATGACCAAAAAGTTTGTTACTTGAAAACGGATTCTCTGAAATGCTCATGGCGAGGTGTAGGTTTTTGAAGGATATTTAAATATCACTTCAGAGTTTCAGTTCTCAGCTGAAAACACCGTCCGTCTTTAAATCTCCCTTAGCTAGATAATACGTATTTTTTTATTTTGTCGGTATTAAGTCTCAGATTTTTTTAAATAAAAAGCAATATTTTATAGATCACTTTCCTATCAAATATATTTTGTATACTAAATCGATAAACTTTCCATTGAAACTTGTTCGTATGAATACAGATAATGTATTAAAAAATATTACAATGGTAAAATCCATAAAATTATAAGAAGTAAGTAAATAACGCTATTGGTTTACATATCGTACTTTTTCTTACAAAAAACAATGTATTATGTCAAGGATAGTGAAGACCATATATATATATATAAGGTGTGCTCGTGTTTCGCTTTTTGAAAGGGGCAAGGAAAGAATTCATTTGACGTCATTTTAACTCCGCCTTACTATGAGTTTTTGATCATTCTCATTGGCTGTATGTTTCAAGCATTGCTACTTAGGTTTATGAAGCAAATTTTAACTGTTTTCTTTTAAATAAATTTATGATTAGTTAAAAACAAGAATTCTTGTTAAATTAAGTACTCCTTGACAATAGCGACAATTACTCTTAAAACGACTGTCGAGAGCATTAGACACGCCCACAGACAGTTGAAGGCGGAGGAAAGCATCACTATGACGTCAAAAGAATCCTTTTCCCCGCCCTCCATCATCAAGAGCGAGTACCAGCACACCTTTTATATATAGTCTCCACTATCCTTGGTATTATGTTTAAAAAGGTAAAAAATTCTTAATTGTAAGGTTGCCAGATTTCTTTGCAAACTTCAACAATATCACAAAAAGAAACCTTTTATGTTTCTTCTTTACTACAGAAAATCAATAAAGTAATTTAATTCAATATTGTGGCTAGTACAATAAAAATATTCAACAATCCAGTCAGTATTGATGTGAACCTCTCAAATATCTGAAAATTGATCTGAAAGTGATTGAACGAACAGTATGCCATTTAATTGTTAGTAACCTTTTAAAAATTTCGTTCGATTAAACTATTCGTATAATATAAAATCGCTTATTACATAAAACCTAAATTTCCTTGTGTTCTATCGATCGGAAATCGTCAATCAATCAGGCGATTTTGTTTGTGAGAAATTTATAGTCGAATTTTGTTCATCATGTATTTAATAAACCCGAAACCCCATGACCCTATTGCTGGAGCCACCCCTGCCCATGTAGCTGATTTTAAAGTCATGTCAAAAGAATATTTTATAAAATTATTATAAAATATATTATTTTGTGACAAATTCACAATATTGAAGACCAATTCAATATTTCACAACTTTTATAATTGGAATTGAATACCTTTATTTTTGCTCACTATGGAGTAATATATTTACATATATTAATTAAATATTTACATATAGTTTCATTTAAATAATATATTTACATATATTATCATTAAATAATATATTTAGATATACTTTCATTAAAATAATATATTTAGATATATTATCATTAAAATATAATATTTAGATATAAATAATATATTTAATATATTATTATTAAAATAATATATTTAGATATATTTTCATTAAAATAATACATTTACATATATTATCATTAAAATAATATATTTAGATATATTTTCATTAAAATAATATATTTACATATATAATTACATATATTATCATTAAAATAGTATATTTAGATATCTTTTCGTTAAAATAATATATTTACATATATTATCAATTGAATAATATATTTAGATATATTTTCATTAAAATAATATATTTACATATATTTTCATATTAAATAAAAATATGTTATTTACCAAAATAATACTATCTTCATTTTATCAGAATAATATTAAAGGCTTATTTTTTGTTATGTATGTAGAATAAATATATATTTTAAGGAAGTTTTTTTTATTTCAAAAATAGATTCTAAATGTATGGCCAGTTACTTTTCCATTCATAAAATTATGCGTTGTCAATCTAAATATACATAAATAAAAATAAGTTAAATACCCCTTAAATATCACCTATGGAGAAAAATAATGGAATCCATTATTGACTTATAAGTTGTACACCACAACTGACCACATCTGCAAAAATTGTCATTATTTAAATTTTACGATCCGATTTTTTAAGAACAAAATAACGCAGCCCTCGTTGAAAAAGTATGACAATGCGGTTTTTATTTTTGGGCATTTTTTTTGGAGTTGGTGAAATTTTTCTTACTTCTTTATTACTGAAAAATTATGTTTGAATTTTATAGTTTTTAAAGAATTGATTGAGATAAAAAAAATAATTTCTAAGCGTTACAGGCAACATTTTAAGAATTATACAAAGTGTCCGCAAATTTTTTTTTTCCGTTTATATTTCACATAAATATTACACTTCAAATTTAAATCAAATTATATTTAAAATAACGTTATATTAGTAAATTTGAATTTTTAAATTTGAGTAATAGCTAGAATATTAATAAAAATGCAAAAAAAGGAGTCCGAAAAACTATTTAAATTGAAAATAAAGTATTCTTATTTAATTGACATATTCCAGAAAATATTTTTCTTTAAAAAAATATCTGGCAAAGTATTTAAAGCAAAACCTTTTATTAGTTACGAATATTACATTGTAATTTTTATGTCGCGAAATTTCCGTACAAAATTTAGGAAAATTAAGGTTTAGAATTCGTGTAAGTCATTGCAGTTTCTAGTTGCCAAAGAACTGTAGTTTTTGAATTTATAAATTTTCATTTAATATTTGTTAATAATTTTAACTTTTCTTTCCAATTAAGCTGTAACTCTTCAAATAATTTTTTTGTGAAATACTTTTTTCCTAAAAAAATCTTTAAATATACAAAATATAAAGTTTATGAAAAAGCGACTAATGAAACAAAATAAGACACAACTAATGAGACAAAACAACTAATTTAAATATACAAAATATAAAGTATATATAAAAAACTAAGGAATCATAAAACGTAGTTTTCAGAATATATAATCAATTTTGTAGTGATATCTTTATATATAATTCTCTTACGCGGTGATTGAAAAATGCATTTTTTCTCTACTCGGAATGACAACAGTTAGTTTGTTTAAAAAAATCGTTGCGTCTGCATTTATATTTTGCCATTATGTAAGCCATTTTGACGATTAACCACTTCAATTCATTGGTAAATAATTATTTTGATGATTTCAGCTTAAATTAAGAAGAATATAAGCCTTATTATATTAAAAAAAGAAGTTTTGTAAAACGTATCCAAACTGCAAATTCACGGAAAATTAAAGTGGCGCCGTCTGTTGGAAATTTTTAAAACTAGATTCACATGAACTCCATCTGCTCGGTCAAGGCTAAACTAGATATCCCTCCGTGTGGGGTGGGAAGAGACTTAGACAATCACTATTTTTCTCCGTTCCGCACCGGCAGAAAAATGTCCTATCTGAGCAGCGACAATTCTGTGTAGCGGTGGAAATCGTAACTAAGAACCAAAACAGAGGTGCTTGAAACGATGCGATTATTTTTACAAAGTGTTTTTAAATAAAAAATTATAAATTTAATTTTTAACTGACGAACATTTACATTCAAAAATTTTATATTTATATTTACTAAAATAAAAAATATATTACTTCATTAATTTGGTATTCGTTTTTGTCATGTTGATAAAGAAAAAAAATACACCTACGATATTCTAAAAGAGATAAAAATTAAACCCAATCAAAGAAATTTTGAAAAAAATATATTATGCAATCTCTTGGTATTAAGGATAGCACCAAATTTCCTCCTCAAAAATACCAAACGCTTAATCTTATTATACAGCTGCATCCTAAAAAATAATTTGAAATCCAATTTAATATACTTTGAAATTAACAACTAACAAAATCAATTTAAGATTAAGAATTTTTTTTGAAGAATTACATTTGAAACAAAATTTAAGATATCTGTACAATGCCAACTAATTCTTTAATTTAAATTTTAATACTCATTAAAAAACTAAAATGTTTCTTTTTACTCAATCTTGCAGCTACAGCCAATATAAATTTTGTTTTAAAAACCTTTGTTTAAAAATTATTTAGACAAATCCATTCCATGTAACATATGCCGTTTTAGTGCATTAAATGCTCAATCATATTTATTAAACACTAATTTGAATGTAAAATGTTTATTGCTTGAAATACTGCAATGTCTTCAATGGTGAACAAATATTCTTACCGCAGTAGCATACCGCCAACAGATGAACCAACCCTAGAAAGCCGAGTTGGCTTTTATAAACATCATCAATTAATACACAAGTAGCTTTAACTCTTGTCAATTAGATTTTGCAAATTTACTGAAAAATGAAAAAATCTAATATTTCCATTTGTTTACAAAATTAACAACCTTGCAGTTGCTTGGCCATAAAATGACTTAATCTACTATGATTTTAATTTAAACTTGCATTAAAAGTTGACTAGTTGATTATCGTAAATACTAATATTTCACATTAGTACAATCTGAGATTTGTTTAATAATACCATATATTGAAATGGATTCCTATAACTAGGATTGAAGACAAAGCAAACATATTTTTGTATTGAAAGTTAATCTATTTGAATTGGGCATATTAAAATCAGGCTTATATGATAAAAAAAAAGTTTTAAAGTAAATATATATATAAAATATTACTGAAATCTTTATTTCTTCATATTTGGTAAAATGTATAATAATACTACTGGGATTATTGTAACCTTATTTGAAAATAATTTGCTGAAACAACAACCGTAACATTTTCTATTAGTTTAGTTACTACTTAAGTGTTTGAATATATATATTTAGAGATTATTGCAATGCTTTGAAGTTGTACATTATGCGTTTATTAAAGTATCATTACCTTGCAACTTTAGAAGAAATACTCTGACATTAGAAAAAGTTACTTCAACTTAAAATTGCAATGAGAGAAGTTTTCGCAGTAAATTTATTACTATTTAAATCTAACAAAGTATATTGAGTATGCCATTTAAATATATCAAATGAGACATTTTTAATAGTAAATATGCATATAGTAACATAATTCCACAACTTTATGAAAAATACAATGAAGGGAGCTGCTGATATCCCTGGTAATTTTATTGTAGCCCAAAAAACATTTGTGATTGGTGTCATTATTATTTTAAATAAACACACAAACACAAAGATTATTTAGTTGTGTCCATTGGAATTTCGCAGCATGAATGGGCTCTGGGAGTTTTAAGAGATATCTTCTTACTGATAATAAAATGTGTTAATATAAATTTGAAAAAACACACTAAGAATTCTTCAAAATATCCAATAATTTAATAATAAAATCAGTATTTCAAGTTGCTCAAGGAATCGAAAACACTCCACACACACAACAGAGATGTTGACAAACAATCAGTGACAATGCGAAATATCCTCCAAATAGTAATTCATCACTCAAGCGACTGTTTACTTGCCGATTTTTAATGAACTTGGATCAAATATTCCAATCTTTACTCGAAGTATCCATTCATTGTTTACTTGAAAATTAAGAAAACGTGGTTTCTGTAGTACGTATACAACACAATCGATTTTAATGTTCAACACAATAGTTGTTAACAAATGAATCAATGACAACACGATTCTAATTTTTAAAACATCATTTAAGCACAATTGTATATTTTCCAATTTGTAATGTAGTTGATTAAACATTCACCTTCAATATATATGGTTGTCTTCAATTGTTTATTTAACACGCTGCTTTGAGAACTCGATGATCGTTTTTCTCAGTAATTAATTTATCAGAAGAATATAAATATCCATAACAAAATAGTTGGTTTCGAACCTTTCTTCAAATATCTCATTGTGACAAACTGTTTAAATCTGAATCTTTAAAGTGATATCCACACATTTTAGAAGTGGCGAATTTATCGTTAGGCATAAAAATCCTTATGCGAAATACTTTCAAAGCTCAATATCCACTAAAAAATCTTGGAAAGAAATTTTAACAAACTTGCTATCGTATTTGTAGAAAGGCACAAAGCAATAACCTGGTTTATTATATAGTTTTGTTGATCAAATCAGGAAATATTAATTAAAATCACAAGAAGAGCACAGCAATAACACAACAAACCAACGCAAAAACACTTCAAAAGAAGCCTCCGTGACCCGACCTCTAGTGGCGAAAAATGCAATTACACTGTGTCGATGAATTCCTTTGATCTTTGCCGAATTGTCGTAGCCTCTTCCCACCCCACGCGGAGGGTTATCTAGTTTAGCCTTGGCTCGGTTGATAAGGCGTTCAACTACTAACCAGAGGATTGGTGGTTCGAATCCGTGCGATGGACTTGACATAGAAAAGTAAAAAAGTATTGATCTTGCAATCGGTGGGCTGCCAGCTTCGCTACAAAAATACTAGAAAGTCGTCCAGAATATTCAACAAATTATACTGGCGTGTATACGGGACTGGTGCACGATAAATCTGATCGGGGTCTGAAGTCCGACGTCTATGGGGGAGTTTCACGCCAAGAAGAAGAAAACCGCTGTTCCAACGGAACATGGAGACGTATTCTAGACGCCGAAAAAGTTCCGTAGAATTAGTATGGAAGTACAGCTGCTGCAATATACTTTTTAAAATACTAACATGGTGATTTCGTGTAGTGCATTCGGTTGCTCTAACACTGTTTCGAAAGCGGATTGTATTGCAAGAAGAGTTTCTTTTCACAGTTTCCCCCATTCTGATTCTAATCTGATGAAAGCATGGCTAGGATAAAACGAGAAAACTTCGTTCTTACGAAATATTCAAAGTTGTTCTCCGTTCATTTTGATCCAAAATGTTTTTTTCAAACTGGAGGAAATAACAAACAATATATAGAAAAAGACAATTTCACTTATTTTTTCTGCATATGAATAAATATGTAATAAGCCGAAATTTACTAACAAAGGGTCTTTTACTTAAACTTTGCATTGTAAAAAAAAACGATGAAAATACACAGCTAAATTATCTCGTTAAAATACAATACAAAGTTGAGTGGAATAAGCGAGCAAGCGGAGCGACCAAACCACAAGCTTGTCTGCTAAAGAGAAGAAATCGAAACTACAAATAGGGAATTCATGTTACAACGTCACGTGAAACTCCCGCATTGAAGGCGTTGGGTGCCAGTTCAGGCTAAAATAACGAGGTGCATGTATGAATGTGTGTGTGAATGTGTATGTGTTCCCGGGTCTTTCCTTCGAGATTGACCCCGAACCGTCGCCAATAGCCCACTGTGCAGCTCTAGCGCGAAGTTAATTAACAAAACCAAACCAAACCATCTGTATGGCGTATTAACTCAGTAAATTACACATTTCTGGTAGGCAAGAATGATAAGTTTAATGTCAATTATATCCAAAACAAACTACCACTAATGTTAGAAATTAAGCTAAAACGCAGGAAAGGCATGAAAATAACTTGAAAATAAATAAATAATGGTAGGCTTGCCAATGGTACTATTGTTTTCCATTTAAAGTTTTTAAAGAGAGATTGCTTATTTTCAATCCTTCAGTTAACGATGAACTTGTAAACATACAATATTATGTAGTTTGCATGATTGCTGAAGCATACTATTTTTACATTTAACGCAAGTTTGACAACAATTTTATTTCAACGCAAAAAACGCTTCACGTACAATATGTGAAATCTATACATTTTCAATAAATAAACTAAGAAATTATAATACAGGAGCTGAAGTTCGAATTTAATCCTATGACATTTTTTCGGCATGTCAGATTGTTTTCCCCATTCGGTGTGAATAGCTGTCTTTTTCTTCTGGGCATGTAACTCCACCATAAACGTCGCACTAGAGCTGTACAATGGGCTATTGAATGAAAGACACGGGAAGAAAGATGACAACACCTGAGCTGGCACCCAGCGCAATCTCCATTCAAGTTGCGTAAGGTGCTAGGTTTAGAGTGTTGTCCTCATCAACTGATGTAGGTTCAAAATTTCAAGGCAATGTTCCTGAGTCTTTCCTTGGGAATATAGGTCACGGACTGGCCCATTGTGCAGTTCTAGTAATGCATTAATTAAGTTATCTAAAAAAAAAATTCAGAATCATAGTAAACAGCTCATTGTGCAGCACTACTGGAACCCTGGAACGTTCATTCAAGCAATCAATCAATCAATCATTATTACTATAATTTAATTTGTAATTTACGGTCTGGCAACGCTAAATGTGTTGTTTGCTTGTCTTTCTGCTTTTTATTTTCGATATGGGAATTGCAAGCGAAATTTCATTTCAGATAGCAACCCAAGCCACCTTTCTTTGAGTCACCAGCTGCACTTTGCCCAGGTTTAGTCATTCCCGGTCCATACACGCCTATATCAGCGCGGCACCTGCCTCTCTAAACAACATTCTCCCAGTTTGTGTTCATAACGTAAGCAAGCAACTATATTTTTCGTGAGCTATGCCTTCTGAAAAGAAGATAATCCTCATCGGCGACGAGGGCTGCGGCAAGACCGGTCTCATCTTTTCCTTCTTCACCGAGGACCTCCCGGACCCGGCCGTCCCGACCATCTACAAGGAGTACTCCACTGAAGTGGACGTGGACGGCGACAAAGTCCCCATCGTCTTGTGGATCATCCCCGTGCAGGAGCACTATAGCCAGATCCGGCCGCTGTCCTACTCGGATACGGACGCCGTCATCTTGTGCTACTCCATCAGCGATCCGGCAAGCCTGACCAGGGCCGAGGAGAAGTGGCTGCCGGAGGTCCGGGAGCACCTGCCGGACGTCCCTGTGGTGCTGGTCGGCAACAAGGTGGACCTGAGGACCGACGAGGGGGTAGTGAGGGACCTGGCTGGGAAGGGGGTGGAGCCGGTGACCTTCGAGCAAGGGAAGGCACTGGCGGATAGGATCAATGCAAAGGTGTATGTAGAGTGTTCGGCGAAGAATGCTGACAATGTTCACGAGGTGTTCAGGGCGGCCACTGCGGCTTCGATAAGAGCTTGAAAGTGGTCGACTTGTTTAATTGGTGCGAGTTTCTAGTTTTCGGTACTGTTTGATGCAATTGCGAATTCAGGTACAGGTGTGTTACAAACCTTTCGAACAGTGTTTAAGCTGCAGTATGCTAAAAGAAATTCCATTTCTCTAAAATATTTAAATTTACAGTTAAACTTTAATTATCCATATCAATTGGAACCAGACCCTACCGAGAAAATCGAATATCCAGATAATTTGATAATTCCTAGCACACTTTTTTATCATTCACTGATGAAAAAACTTAAAAATACTGATTTCTTTTATTTCCCTCAAAGTGATCCGGATAATTAGAGTTCTACTGTTCATTAGCTAATATGCAAAAATAAATCTGTTACTTCATAAACCTATATACCTTCAAAATTTTCATCAAGCGCTTACAAGAATGTTAAAAATAATATTTCATTTTCTTTTTTCTCAAAGAAATATGTTATAATTTTTTAATTATTAATATTGTATGAGTGTAGTGTATAAATATTATATACCTACAAATAATTTTAATTTTTCATGCTACCAATTAAATTTATTTTAAATGCTAAAATGTTTTTTAAAATCTCAAATTAATTTAGGGATTTTAGCTAAAATACACGGATATTTATAATACAAAGATATTTTTATGGATTGCTATGTAAAATATTATCAAAATTTTCACTAAAGTAAAATTATGTTAATCTGCTATCTAAGGTCCCCAAATACTTTTTTATCAATTCTTATAGCCTAAAGCTGGAACACTAAAAATAAATAGAATTTTTGGAAACCCCGGTATTTCTTGTCATTTCTACTTGGCGATATATTTTTTTAATCTACCAAGGGTTGTCATACTTGGCAGAATAACCAATAATTAATTTTCTATAGCCGTCAAAGGTTTAAAATGCTGCTGAACCTAGAATTCGAAGATATTGCATGTTGCAATTGCTAATTAGCTTTCAAGGAACTGTTGAAAATAATTTTCATTCCCACTTGGAAATTTATCATATCCCAATTCTGTATTGAATTGTTAATATTTAGAATAATACAAAAGAAGAAGAGTTGCATACGTAAATTTTATTAAATTCACAAGTTTCAGTGGTAGAACTTTTTTTACAACTATCTAATACTGTGATTAATAATGGAGGATAGGATCAATGTCAATATTTGTGATTATTTGACACAGAAAAATCAGACAAATTTATAATTACATAACAAACTACTTATTGTATGCTTGATGGGAAAAACTTGCCTGTTAACAATGTCACAGCAGAGGCCATTTATCCAGGGTCACACTATATGTTTTTCAAGCTTTCTAATTTGGTAACAGGGTCTATTCTAACAGGCAGCCGTGACTTAATTTAGAGTTATAAATTCTAAATGAACATTCATAAGTTTGACAATCACAAATTTCATAATTTTAGGAATAAAAAAAATATTGAAATTTTTTTAAGTAATTGTGCAATTGTAATTTTTTATGTAATTGGGGTCTTTGTCATTTTTTTTATGTAATTGGGCTGTCTTGACTTTTAAATTAAAATAGGCCCTGATTTTTGTAACTTCATATTTTGATACTTATATTTATGATAGTAAGGAATAGTATTTAGTTCATAATTTGGTGCATTTCTTCCGTTCTCTTCAGCTAAGGAACTATGCACATAAACTCCACTTTCAAAGACACTGTTTTTGTAGAAAGTAATAGATTTTTATTAGCGTGTAAATTAGCAGAAATGTATCTGATTTTGGAATAATCTTTTTGAAGCACTTTCCTAGAAACTTTTCATATAGACATCGAACAAGAAGTGGTGTTTTCAACTGTTGTTGACACTTCATTGCAAAAATCATAGAATATTGTTCTGTTCACCTTTATTTCATCTTTCAGAAACAGCAATTATCAATCTTCAGGTTGATTCTCCAAAATAATAAATAATTGCTTTTTTCAATATAATGTTGTATATGTCAAAACAACTTTATGTATTTTAACCCTCTTGTGTAATATTTTTTTTAAAAAAATATTATATTTTATGGAATACCTAGGTGGTAAACGACGAAATGCCCAATTACCACATGTGTCTGCATCATATTAATTTATATGCAAGTTATTTAGTTTCAAAACAGGCTCAATCCATTTTTATAATTTGACAGTGAACATTAAAAAGGTTTTACAACCACATATTGGTATACTAAACCCATGCTTATGAATGCATTTTTAGCCTAGATAAAAACACTTTTGGGCTATACCACTATCCTAGGTGATGTAGTAGATTGAGAATTTGCAAAAAACATTAAAAAAAATTATTTTGAAAAAATTTGAATATTGAGCTGAGTTTGAAATTAATTACCTCATGTAATATTTTTAATTTTGTTTGGATTTGGTAGATTCATTTGAACACTTCATTGATTAAGTTCTGATGGATTTTATATTATAAATTACTTGGAATTGTATAATTTTTTAGATTACATAAGGTAGCTTATAACTTCATGTTTTTACTCTTTAATTCTTATAAACCATATTATCAAAAAATAACTATTATTGTTAATATAAAATTCCATAAATATTATTTGTTCTAAATCGTTTATATTGTGTTTTTATATATTAAACTGATAGTCAGCAGCTGGTCTGCTAGACTTCATTCAAAGGTGCTAAAACAGTTTGGATTTTCTTAAATTTCAAATATTGTTAAAAAGGATATACAAATGTTTATTTTAAAAACATGATGCTTTAACACTTATTTAAATTTTAGTAATTCAAATTATAATAAACTCAAAATATATTCAGAGATGAAAATTGTGTACTTGTTCATGTATTAGTGTATAATTCGTTAATCCAGCTAATTGTTTCATTCTTAATTATTGATAATTGGAAGATAAAAAACTTGTATATTAAAAGTTTGTATAGGGTACAGGAGATAAAGGCGCAATGTCAAGCTTTTGTTAAAAAGGAGATTCTCATGCCATCTAGTGGCATCCTCAGGGAACTATTAAACTAGTTGATTTTGGGTCAAGTGTAAATGATGGGGAAAAGTATTGCTATACTCGGATTGAAGGTGCAGTGTTAGCAATATAAACTTGGTTTTTGAAAGAATCATTTTAGTTGACAATGCGCCTTTATCCCCTGTACTCTTCATATTTTTATTCCTTTAATTGAATTTCAGGGCTTATTCTAGCGGGTAGTTGTGGCTCAATTGAGTATTCGCAAATTTAACGTACCATATATACTCGCGTAAGCCGAGAAATTTAAGTCAAAATTTTCAGCAAAAAGTAGGGGGGTCGGCTTATACGCGGGTCATTAAAATTTCTAATATAATTTGCCTAAAATGGGAAAAGGAGAGAAGTTGAAATTAACGGATTCTTCTGAAATCGAGCCAACACATTTCCGAGATCGAGAATTAATCACGTGCTGACTGAAGACCGTTCTGCGCATCGCGGCGTAATCTTAACTCAAAATTGCACTACTCGCATAAATAATCAGTTTAACTAAATAAAAAGTATATATTTTGATAAATATTTCATTGGTTTGTAGAATTTATGAAGCTAGTATACGTTACTTTAATAGAATTTTGGATGGGAGACGTAAGAAGTTGACATCGTGCGTAGCGAATGACACCACTTTAAAGTCAATGTCTTTCTTGCTCGATTGCAATAATTAAACAAAATTTATTTCCCCAATGCAGATTTTATTCTTTGATAATATTATGTACAGATATTAATTGTTGTTTCATTAGTATTTTGAATGGAATTGGCTTTAAAGCGATAAAATCGGGGTTGCTAATCGGCGAATTCAAGTTCTACTTTCAAGTCGTTTGTCTCGTAATTAAAAACTAAATATTTTAATAAGAAGTACATCCCATAAACATTCATCCATAAAGTAGTAGTATTTCCTTCCGAGATGGATAAAAAAAAATGCTCATCCGTATTTAATAGCGACAGTAGTCAACGATGTTGACAGAAAGTTGACGTTTCTAAGTTTTTAAATCTTTACAAAACGATGTTAAAGTTTAGAAATTGCACATTTTGGTATTTAAGTTTGTGGTCTAAATTTTTATTTGATAATAAGGGAGATGTAATTTAAGATGTCCGATGGTGGTTTGAAAGACACCAGAACATTGCGAGTGGTACATACTTTTAAGCCCGATGTATCGTCACGAACTTCGAGGAAGGCCGTTTCTCCAACCACTTTCTTTAAACTTTTAATTTCTAGGCTTAAATATTTATTTTTCTAATTAAAATTTCACTCTTTCGTCGAGGATTTGCCGATTTTAATCGGAATTTTTCATGTACGAAAATACAACTCGGCTTATACGCGAGTTTCCGATTTTGGACAAAAAATCGTCCTAAAATTAGGGGTTCGGCTTATACGCGAGTATATACGGTAATTACAGAATTTTGACGCGAAACAGGTTTGTAGCTAGCTTGAGTTTGGCCTTGTTCCTTTCTCATAGAAAAGTCTTGGCTCCACCTAACCCACGTGAAGAATTTTTTTTTTCTTGTAAAATTAGCCAAAGCATATTTTGTTTGAAATTGACACATTAATGTATTTTAGATATTTTGATGTGAATAAGTATTTCCTTTCGGTACAACATTTGTAAAATCCCCATAACTCCACATGGAATCAAATTATAGGTGATAAATGATCTACCATCGTGTAGACGAAAGTGAGATATGTCGACTAGGTTGATTATTAACCCATTACCCTCTCTTACCTTTGCATCGCGTCGGAGAGAATTGTCACCCATGGTTGCAATATCCGTTTCTGGCCATCATAACTCCAGGGAGAAACAGCCTATGGAGGTAAATGACCTACCATCGTGTAGAGGAAAGTGGTTCGTGTCGAATAAGTTGGCAAGTAATCCACTCCTTCTTCTCACTTTTGTACCATGTGAAGGGAAGGAGTAAAAAAAAAAGCAGCAGGCCTAGCAGGTGCGCGTGCAAAGTATTCACGAACTATAAATACAGGTACAGTGGGAACTGTGCCTGCGCGATATTTTTTATTTGGTGGGGGTGGAAGACCGTCTTGTTTATATATTTTTAATACTCCGAGGAGGACATGGCCTGGCTTTCCCTATACCTAATCTAGCTATTCGCCTCAAATGTGTCGAAATCGCCTTAAAATATCGTAAATTTCGCTTAGAATAGGCCCTGATGAATTTTATTATTAACGTCATATCAAACTAAACAGTATAGTCAGTTTATCGCTTTTGCTTTTACAGCTTTCCCATTTAAAAGGGAAAGAATTACTGTTCACTATTTATTTTATGATAGATTACCTTTGTGAGATTTTAATTACCTATGCAAATCAGTGCCAAATGTTAGGTTATTTATATTTGCACATATGAAGCATTTATGACTGACAGTGATTCTTTATTAAACTAGATTTTGATAACCAATGTTATGTTTTATTTCATGTATAATTATAAAATTACAGGGGTCTGTGGTTTATTACTAATACTTTTCAGAAACTAATTGGCGAGTTTGCAATGGCAGATTTATAAATTTGCCACCTACTTTTTGCAGGAAAATTGATTGACCCATTTACAATTTATTGTTTTTAAATACAAAAAACTTTGTGCTTCCTGTATATGGGCGGCTTAACGAGTCGGTGTTGGCTTAACTAACCAAATGGTATGTATATAAGGCCAAAAAGAGTTTCGAGGTAAAGCCGTTTAAACTTTACAATTCTCCTTGGCTGTAACGTTGAGTGGAAGGACAATTCAACTTCTTATCGGGCAATCTGTTGAATTAGGAGCTACACTACATAGCCAAATGATTATTGCATAATAATAAAAAACGTTTTAGTTCATTATCGGATTTTTGTGGCTCACAGCGGCATCTTTTGAGCGTTCATACGTTTACCAAACCAAAAGGCGGAATGTTGTCTGGAATCCTAACAACTTTAACTTTTAAAATGCAACACTTTTAAAGGTGTGCGTGGGGGGGGGGGGGGGGGTAACAATTTGCCAACTGAAAATTTGGATGAGATTCTAAAAATTCAGTAATTTTCCAAACCATACATTTAACGTAATATTTCGTAATTTAAAGTTCGTTCCCTAATGATAATTTAATCCGTCTTCAATCCCCGAGCCACAACCTTTCATTTCAATTACTTTTGAATATCGAAATTTATCTAAAAAGAACCATAATTACCGAATCATATAATAAAAGAAAATCTATATTTTAAACAAAATTGCCAAATTATCTAAAAATTTCGAATTTTTCTGGAAATGGATATGCTGAATGCCGACTTAGAAAATCATCGGGGGTTGGAGACCACCCCTAAAAAACCCCTTTGGCGACGCGTTGCCGATAGCCCACTGTGCAGCTCTAGTGCGACGTCCATTGACAAAACCAAACCTTTGGTGCCGATCCTTTGACTCGTACCACTTGGCAGTCGAGCCGTTCAGATTCTGATTGCAAGAAGAAGAAAATAAGACATAAAAATGTAATGAGACACCCGCCGCATGGGTAACTTTCACTCTTTTACCGGAATATCAAGTTTGGGTGTTGCGACACGAGAGAAGTGCACAGAAAGAAAATTCACTTTTCCAATTGAGAGTGACCGTCAAAAAAAAGGTCTCTCTGTCGCCGCGTGACCGCTCAATCGTGATCGCTCAATTATTACTCTCATTCCGACGACAACAGGAGCGTGCTCGCGTTAAATGTGGTCCTGAGTATACGTACAGCATGAGGGAGAATTGTAAAGGGAACACGAATGGAGGACAAAAGTAAGTTTTCTGATTTTAGCCATGGTATTATATTATAATAATGCTAAATGATGTTTTGCCTAATGTTGAATTGCGGATTTAGGCAGAGCCGCCCTTTTATCATGCACAAAGTGGTGCAAACCTAGCCGCGAGACCCAGGGCCCGATTAAGACATTGAAGCAAGGGAAGCCCGCCTTTAAATGAGGGCCCCATGGCTGTCAAATTGACCCTGGAACTCAAATCGAGCTTTTACATGCACTAAAATCCTTGCCCCTGAATGCCATTAAAACAAAACACATTATAAATTATATTAAAAAATATTAATAATTAATGAATATTCTGTATGTTTTTTTAGTTTTCTCCCAATATTCGAATAAATGTAACACAAGTGGCAACTTCTTTTTGCTAAATTTAATAATGCCACTTTTTTAAGGTAAAAGGTAAATTTAGTAGCAAACTATGTTAGAGCAGTCAAATATTTATATAAAATGTATGATTTGGAGGCCTCTCAAAAATGTAAAGTGTAAGCCTGGGCTTCCCGGGCCTATTCGGTAATCAGGCCCTGGCGAGACCCCTTTACTAAAAATACCTGTTCAGTATTGAAGAAACTTTCGTTATTTTTGACGAAACAGATGCCTGCTAGCTCTGATTAAATACTTCGTCAAACTGAGAAAATTCATTTTGTCTTTTTTTTTTTTACGAAAATTACTTCGTAAAAAAATAAAAACGCTTTCAAATAAAAAAAAATACAGACGGATCGACTCGAACCAGAGTTCTCTTGATCTGAAGTCTAACGCGCTATCGACCGGAGCCAGAGAAGTTCTTTTGAATTGTAGCAATGTACGGATAAGAATAAAAATTAGAACCGAATGAGCTGTGACCCCGCTACCACCGAAAAGAAATCGGAGTAGATTGCTTTTTCGTTAAAAATATGAAGATTCTTGTTTCGTTAAAAGTCAAGTGATCCAATGATCAAACGGATTGTCAAAAACAATGAAAGTAGTCTTGATAATTGCAGAGTGCTAAAGAAAAAAAATATAGTGTTATTTCTGAGAGAGTAATGTAATTTTTTGCGGATTTAGGCAGGACCGCCGTTAGCGGTCACGGGGCTGAGTGCAAACCTAGCCGCTTTACCCCTTTTGTCAGGAATTATACATTTAGTAACCCCAATGGCGGCGATTGGGTGCTAAAAGTGAGAGGGCAAGAAATTTTCCGAGTTTTGGCAGTAAAACAATTGACTTATATTTTATTTTTAAAAAGTGCTATATTAAAAAAGCGAGTTGGTAACATGAAGAAAAAAAAATCCTGGGGCAACATCAGAAAAAAGTGCGAATGCAATCCCCCCTCCCCCCTAATCGCAGCGACTGAGTACCCCCTCCCCAAAAGGTTGCATCAACCCAGCTTCTGAAATACACACTGTCTCTCTCCCCATTAAAAAAACTATACAAACCTTTTCTAAAAATATGAAAATCTTGTATACCCAGCAAAAAAAGTCAGCATGACACCTTCAGCAAAATTGTCAAATTGAAGGTTTTTTGAAGGTATTGTAAAGGATATTGAAACAAAATACTGCAGTTCTTTTGAAGTTTTTAATTTTCCTGCATAAAACCTTTAAAATATCTGCATTTTTCCTTCATGATTTAAAAGTGAAGGTTTTTTGCAAGTTTTTCTGAAGTTTTTTTTTACAGTTTTTATAAAGGATATTGAAACAAAAACCTTTAATTTTATAGATCTTCAAAAAAACTGCAGTTTTCCTCCATAAAACCTTCAATTTCAAAATTTTGATGAATGTTTTATGCTGACTTTTTTTGCTGGGTATTTCAATGGATAGCAAATAGCAGGAGAAAATATTTATGAATAAATTTTTCTATTATTTCCTATTTTTGATGGTAAAAAAAACATTCTTTAATTCTATAGGCGCCAGATGACTTATAATCCTCGAGTGAGTAAACGCAAATGAAAAAAATAAAATAATGAAATTGCGGTTATTAAAGTTCTTCATTACCTTCCAAAATATTTAATTTTATTATTTATTCGTTTGCTGGGCATGGGGTGGCTCCGAAAGCGGGGCTTTGTGAGGTGGCACGCGTCGCACGCTCCCTTAGGCCCGTTCTACACGAACGAATAAAACGCGCGCTACCTTCTCGATGAATCGAGAATTTATACCCTAGATAGAAGCGGCGCAAGAAACAGTTTAGCTATAAGCAAGCTCGATTTTTGCACCCCTTCCCCCAAATTTTATGTAAATGAAATATAGGGAAGAGTATTTTTGGCTTTTATCTGTACATTTCAGATATTCATAAGTTATTTGAAAAATTATATATAACGTAAAATATTTACAAATTGACGAACCTTGCTAAATTATAAAGCAATCAAAAATTCTATTTTATTTATATAAAATTATCCAGATATATAAAATTAAAAAAAAAAATCAAAAATTTAAAATTCATAATTTGAAATTGAATTGTAACTACATAATTGTTTGGCGTGGCTTAGCCGGTTTGGCTCTTGTGCCATTAAACTTAAAAACAACAACCAACCAACTATAATTTGGAAAGAAAAGCATCATATATATATATATTTTTGTAATATTAAAAAAATTCTATTTTGTTTTTTATTTGCCAGCTATGAATGTTTCTTATAACTCGATACAATTCTATATTCTTTTTAAATATTTCAGTAGCAATTTCATTCCATTTCGGAACCCGTTTATCATCTTAGAAAACTTAAAATGTAGTAGTGTGCAATAGATTCTGAACTCGTCTGTGTCTCATTCACAAGGAAACATAATGGCAAATATATGAAATAAGTGACAAATATAAAAAAAATAGTAATAAAAATTAATAAGTTATAGTCATTAATTAGTAATTATTTTTAATTAGAAATCGTTAATCAGCATTAATGTTGATTACCTAAATTACTTTTAGAATTTTTTTTTAAAAAAGTGACAATTTTGTTATTATTTAAAGTTGGTTCACTCCCTGAGCCTCTACCTTTGTTTCAGGACAAACGCCTATGTTTCAGGAACATATTTTTATTAGAAGGGTGTTGAGAAGTTAATACGATTAAGTGTGACGCTCCTCGCGGAACTCGAAGAGTCCTTGTGCAATAGCAGATTTTTTAAGAGGGTTAGCGTTGTGGTACTTTAAGCCCTTAATTTGTTTAGCAATAAATTTTAATTGTACCTTAATTAATTTGTCACAATGATTCGAAGATATGATAAACAGAAAAAAAAATAGTTTCTTAGTATCATTTAAAATATCTAGAAAAGAGCTTACGCTTAAGCTTGAGGCAAATGGAATAAAAAAAAAATTCGTCTTCAAATTTTCGCGGGCTTTCTTTTGCCTTTTCAGTTTCTCAAATCACCAAATGAAAGAGTTGAGAGAAAGAGAGTTAAATATAGATAGCGGAGCGGTGACAACTGACAGAGCCTCATCTGTACTATAATTATTTCTTACCGAAATAATCAGACAGTTTCTTCTCGACTACAAAACGCCTATTTGTATATTTTGAAAAACACTTAAATATTAATTTAAAGTACAATTATTGTTCCTTGCATAACCAGATAGATAATAAATTTAACTATTTTCAAACTTTTGCAGTTTCGTCAAGTTTTGATAATTTGAATTGAAATCACAGGTAGCGCTTTTCTTTGTGTAAACAATGGCGAATGTATATTTCAGCGATCCACCTAGTTCTGCTAGTTCAGATAGGTACGTAGCGACCTTAATTTTACCGAATAAATAAGAAATATCGCACCACAAACAAAAAATCATAAAACGATACCAATTGACCTCTGATTCATAACAAAAATTCCGCAAGTGTTCTTCCAATGAGAACGTTCAGTGAGGTAGGGAGAATCCTGGTATGTGATTGGTTAGATTTTGAAGGCGTTAATAACAACAACCCGGTGTTCATAATATTTTCGTCTTGTTTGTCTTTAAAAAAAAATCGACAATCATGCGTATTTAGTAAGTGCCATATCTTTTCTCAATTGCATACTTTGCTAATTTATGACCGTTCTAATTTTTTAAAACATGAACGGCAGTACACTCTTGTATTTTCTATTATAATTATTTTTTCAATATTTTTACACATACCTTTACCGCTTTGTACCGTGCGCAAATGTGTAAATAGGGCCACGGCGCGACTGTGCTACCAAATAATCTAGACCGTAGTAACCCTCGATGAAATGATAAGAAAATAACTTATCAGTATTGTTGATAAAATCGTAAAATTTTCTAGAAAGTGTTTCGCATTTGGCAAGATGGTTTGATATACACGTGGTTTCTATGCGGCTTTTGGCTGCCGCGTTGCTAAAGTTTTAATTGCAACGATTTTGGCCTTTGTTATTGTCTCTGAAATATCTTAGTGATTTATTTTCACCGAAAATGGACCTAATTCGATCATCAATCTTCAATGGGCAGTTGGAACGCAGTGATAGGTTAATATTGCGCAATTTTATATAATATTGAACTTTTCTATTTTTATTAATTATACAATTTTTGAGTTATTTAAAAAAAAACACTACTTTCATTGTGTTATTGTTAAATTTTTTGCAATTTTTAAGAATCTTTTTGAAATGTTCTCGTGTGTTATTATTTGCTGACCTAAATCATGCAATTTCCCTCCCAAAAATAGCCCTTAATGTTTTGTTTACTTTTCGCAAATGTTCAGTTTTGAGGGCTTTATTGCAACTGTTATTGAATTTAATTTTTGAATTTATTGAAATTAACTTATTTCTTTACACAGGGTTCTTTGGGGTGCTTTTATCTATCTTTTTCTTGTGCATGTTCACTAATAAAATGTTGTCATTAAAATTTGTGATCCATTCGACTGATTATTATTACTAAAGGTGTTGAAAATTGGTTGTGGAATTTGGAGAACTAGAATACACATTTCTGTCATCTATCCATGGTACTAAATTACAAATCAATTTTTCGAAACAATTGATTAAAACAGATGTGTGCCAGGATATTAAGTACTTTAAAAAAAAAGATCCATTCAAAACTAAAAATGTATTTTAGGTAGTGCCAATTATAAAATCTAGACTTATTTTTGCATATATTAATACTATGGTCAATCTATAAAAATATATTTTTATAACCTATACATGACCCTACCTATCAAAATTTATATACATGGACACAAATTCATGAATATGAATTCCTACCGGATACCTTGCAAGAATTTAAGTACATTTTTCTGATTTTTATTTTTTACTCAATTTTTTAGATTGATCAGCTATTACTTTTTTATTTTTAAATTTTCCCATAAACATGTTTTCTTTATAATTTTCAATTTCAGTATTTCAATTTGATAGCATCATCATATTTAAAATCATTAGTTATGTCCTGTTAGCATTTAAATTAGTTTAATAGTTTCTATAATTTTATAGCCACATTAAGCCTTTTCCTTGTACATTTAAAATTATGAGTAATACCAGCCTGTGCTATAAGCAGAGCTGGCAAAATATGGTTTTTGTGGGTTTTGGGAAAAACCAAAAAAAGAAAATTTCTCCATATTTTGATTTTTGGGAAAACCAATACAATTTTTTTTCTCAAGTTTTGGTATTTGATACATAATATTTTTTTGCATTTGCAATATCATAACAGCCATTGTATTTCTGTACTGATTAAAAAATTAAATATTTCTGTATTAATAGAAAATTGTGACTAAATTATATAGTTAAAACATTAAAATTCCACAAAACATTAAATCATGTTCAAGCATGCTCATGAGCTAAAAAAATACCTAAATTTAAATGACCGTAAAAAAACAGCAAAATATCTTGAAAAGACAAAAACCACAATAATCATGAAAAACCACAATAACCCTAAAACCAAATTTTTTTAATTTATAAATCATGGTTTTTGCCAGCTCTGGCTATAAGCACTCATAGTCAAAAAATTATAATTTTTGACTTTAAGGGCATAAAAAATAATTTATTCACCCGCAAGTACAGGTGAATAAAATACTTCTTCTTTTTTATGTTCCGTATAGATTCTGAAATCTCACTATGACTTCCAAAGTGATTATTTACTTTATACAACTTTTTTAAGATAGAAAAAACAGTATGTACCTACAAAATATTATAAAGTTGGCAACTATGAAAATACCTAATGACAAGTCATGATTGCACAATTTCTTCTCTGAAAGGATAAGTTAATTGATGGTTCATTCACTTATTGATAAATTTTTTTCTTAAAAAATAGTTAACAAGGCGAAAACAATGATGGAACAAAAGGGCATGACAGAGAATTTTTTTTAAATGATCACAATTTTTAATACCCAAAAATGACTAAATATAATTAATTTTATAATAAATTAATGGAATATTATAAAAAAGATATACTTACAGATTCTAAAAGGTATGATTTTGGGTGAGATCGAACTAAATATCCAGAAACGTACATTGTAAGCATGTGTTTAAATGGGTTATTCGAATCAGTGATGGCAAGAAGACACTTTATCAGCTGGCATATAAACTATCTCTGATGTCACAGTTTGCAACATCTTTAGTCCAATGTTAAATTGATTGGATCTTCAAAGGACAGAGATTAATTATTACTTTTAACTGACTTAAAAGCATGCACACCAATTTCAGAAAGTGCACCAAAGGAGAGGTTATGAGTTGATTGATATGTATTTTTTGCATTCAATGGGGTAATGGTATATAATTATTGGCCATAACAAATTGTTCTGCAAAACTGTTTCTAATAACCTGATTCTACGGTATATAATTTCAGGCGGGATATACTTGATGGTTTTATACTTTATAACAGCAGCCAGTGGAAGCAACTTAGGGTACACAAGGAGGATTAAGAACGAATTTATTAAGAGTAAATGGACGGTAAGAACCGTAACGTGCAAGCTTTTAAATGTAAACAGAAAAGAAGAATGCAACAGGTGTTTGCCAGCTACAAAACGAGAAAATATCACAAATATAAACGATTATGATTAGTTACAATAGTATCGATAATTTCAACAATACTGTCTGATAATTGTAATATCCCGCTGTTGCCAATTATCTGGCCTATTAGCCAGATAGGCGCCAAGCAGTATCTTGGCCGGATATCCATTGCATCCATACTTGATAACCAACTTCTCTCTCCTGCAGTGGCAGTGGGGATGAGTTGAACTTTGAGGACGTCCCTGCGGACGATGAGCTGCAGTCCTGTTCCCCAGTCTCTCCCGGCGGCCTCCTCCCCTCTCCCTCCCACCGTGCGAGGAAGAGAGAGCGCACCTGGTCCTCCTCGAAGTCTGCCGTCCTCCGGGAGCCTGTGCTCAGGACACGCCAGAGGACCATCTACACGGCTGGGAGACCTCCCTGGTACGACACACACGGACAGCTGGTGGAGCCCTTCGTTATTGGTGAGACTTGTGGGTTACTGTTTGGACCCACTGTAGGACGTTTTAGGATATATTTTCATTTTGCCCCTGTTTGTTTAGGATGTAGTAGTTTGTGGAGATTTGTATGATCGTTTTTTTTTTTTTTGTCTTGGGGGGGGGGGGGGGGGGGGCAACGAAATCAAATACTGCACTTGGGAAAACTTACTGTCTTTGCATTCAATTGACGTAAGTTTTTACTAAATATCAATAGTAAACATTACTAAACTAGAGAATGTGTGATTTATTTTAGTTTTTTTAAGATCAAATGTTGTCGTTACTCCCTTCCACTCGGTTACCACCAGTTCAGTCAGTCTGATAACAGAGATTGTACAGAACACAAATTGTGGAACAGCAGGTTGTGGGAAACAAATCAATTTAACCGTTTCTGAAAAATGTGAAATATCTGGTTGTGAATTGATTGAAGAACTTTTGTGTCTGAATCCATTATTAAGAGATTCTGAATCAATGGTGCAGTTATAAGTTATTAAACATAAATTGCTGGCAGGATATTTTCTCTTGCATGTGAACAGCACTTTGGGTTTTGCTAAGTATGACTGTGACTAAAGGTGAATGAAGTTTTAATTTACTAAAGTGCTCATTTTCCCTAGAATTTGTTATGCTTATAGAAAAAAGAAACCTAATCTGTTTTGGATCTGCAAAAGAACGAGTTGAAAAAAATATCGATGTTTTTTAAACACAAGATCATGATGTTCTCGTTTATTTTAAAGACAGGGGACCAAAAGAACAAGTCGTTACGTTGTCGCCTGAGCGGCGCCAACGGAGTGCAAAGGGTTAAGTGCAAACTCGATTATAAAAACTAAATTAAAACTCGAGTGCACAGATTTATAAAATTCAGTTAATAAAATATGCTGATACCTAAATGATGTCGTACTTTTAAATGGAGTTAAAGAACAAGGAAACAAGGTGGCTAACAAAAAGAATTTAGGACAGGTAAATTTTTTTATTGACTTGAGAGTCGCCACTCGTGTTCAAAGTGTTAAGCTCTGTAGTTCAGTACCTCAGATCAAAACGAGCCCAAGTCAGATATAGGCAACTTAATAGAAGATCAGTTTTTGGTTTTAGCCAATCACCTGTTACTTCATGTATGTCGCCACTCTCAAGCTGCGTTTGATACAGGAACTCTAATCCATTAGTTTTTTAAGCAATACAATTTATATTTTCAACACAGTCCTTTTTTACCTACATATCTTTTGAGGAGAGGAATTTCGATGTACCCGTGATGCTTTAATTTTGGAAAATGTTTCAAAGTATAAATATTCTGTGTATTTTAAATTGTGTATTCTTAGGGAAAACTGGTAATACATGGAAGGATAAACATATTCGTATCCCTTAGATGGTTAATGTCTGAAATGCGTGTTGCTGTGTTTGCGTGACGTAATACAACTTGGGGGTGGGGATGCTAAAATTTGTGGCCCAAATTTTGATATAAGTTACTTTTTATGCAAATCATAATCCTTCTAATGTTTAGTGAAGTGAAATTTACACAACAGAAGTTTTAAACGACTTGTTTTTTAACTGTACAAATTTATTGTGACATAGGTGAAGGATAAGGTTGATGTAACATGGGGTGAAGGAGTCAAAAATAAAAAAGTGTTAGATTAAAAAAAAAGGAGTTTTTAACAAATGAAGTGAGACACTATATGTTGCATAAAAAAAATTAGCAGTTTTTTTAATCTTAAATTTTTCCTTTCTGACTGAAACCTCATAAGCAAATGATTCAATGGTTAATAAATTATTAATAAAAAAATTGCATGATTTTTTATTATAGTACCTTCTACAGGATGTCCACAAACAGGGAAAACCGGAAAATCAGGGAATTTGACCAGTCTGGAAATATTAGGGAATTTGGGATTTTTTTGAAAAAATCAGGGAATTGGTCAAAAAAAATATTTTTAACTTGATTTCTGGCTGTGAAACATTGTTGATTGGTTACAAATATTCAAATAATTTTTAAATGAAATCAAAATGAGGGAAATTGCGTATGGGACTTTTTTAAAAGTGAGTAAAAGTGAAAATTTTCTCTTTCAAAGTCGTAGAAACTGCACCAAAATGCTGATGTTTAAAATTTGACAAACCAATTGGCTATCTATAACTCGATACTTGCCTGCCCACACAATTTATTTTAAAAATAGATCATTCAATGTTTAAAATTTGCTAAGTTTCTAGTAAAATTCAAATTTTTTTTTGAATGTCCCTAAAATGATTTTTTTTTCTGTTGAACTTGACGAAACTGTTGTTGCCTTTATTGTTTTTTGGGTACATTTTAGATCTTAGGAAATATATTTTGTGTACTAAGCTGTATATCTAAAGATACTGGATTAGATTTAATAAATTAGTTTTATTATTAGGGATAGGGATGCATTGGGTTTATACTTTTTGAGTATATTGGATTTCTTTTTCAATATTGAGGTTACTTTAGACTTTGATCTTAAAGTACAATCACTAAGAGATATATTGGACTTTTATGATTTTTAATTAGCATTTTGAATTATTGATACATATTTGGTAAATGCTCTGGAATTTTGAATTTGGGGTACATTAAATTTTTATGCATTGATTTTTGGATGTTAAACTTTGGTTGCACTTTTTTGGGAGTTAGAAAATCAAGCGAAATAGTTAGTAAACTTATATATTTAAAATAAATATATTTTTGGGAAATAATAAGATAATGTCAAAGCATATCTTGCATAATAAGGAACAATAATACATTTTTAAAATATTGCCGTAAAAAAGAGTACGGCTTGCAGGGAAAATCAAAATGCTTTCCCTGTGGACACCCTGTTCTATGCCTGTTAGACTGTTTCCTAAATATAACTATTAATAGAAAAATATAGTTTGCTTTTTTTTTCTCTTATTGTATCTTTTAATTATCTATTGTAAATTTGCTGTAAAACAACCATGGGCCTGTTTAAATGTTAATAATTGTTACAGGTATATGTGGTGGCAGTGCATCAGGCAAAACAACTGTGGCTAGAAAAGTTATTGAAGCCTTAGACGTGCCATGGGTGACTTTGCTTAGCATGGATTCTTTTTACAAAGTGAGATTTTGCATAGCTTGGATTCTTTTTACAAAGTGTTTTCAGTGTAAAAGATCTTAATTTCTATTTCCAGCTGAAGTATTTTTATAGATTTGAATTATTTTAATACATATAGCTTTCCAAAAATATATCAACAGTTTATATGTAAAAAAACACCTTTTATAGGTATATCTATAGTTCACACTATAGGTTTATATAAACACTTTTTATGTAAATGTTTCAACGTGAAGTGTTAATTTTAATTTGATGTACATTTTTCCTAAAGCTAGAGATTCATAAATGACTAGATGTCTAAATCGCTTTGGGTGTTAAGGAAATATATAATGGAAGTAATCCTTACTGGTCAATAGGCTGGATTATTGATAGATATCAATAGCATAAGCCTTGGAGGGAGAGAGGGGGGGGGGGGGGGGGGCATAGGGTTTCAAGTCAAAATTTTCTACCATTGTCCTAAATGAAATCTTAGACACAAAATTTTTTTTCAAGAAAGTTACGTTAATTCAAATATTAAATAATAAGAACATTATTATTTTTTTAAGAAATTTATCTAGATCTAAAATTTATGCACTTATCTAGATCTAAAATTTATGCACTTATCTAGATCTAAAATTTGTGCACTATACTATTAGCAAATTATTGATAATTAACAATTACTAATTAGCATAACTGTAAATTATTATTTATTTTTTTATATTGGGAATGGAATTAGTTTAGCCCCTCCATAATTTTTGGATTGTTATGCCACGTGTTAAACAGATTAATTTTTAAAATTTTCTTTGGTTTTTATAATTGCATTTAGCACATTTATCTATTTTTAAAGAATTTTAACATCAAGGATTAAAAAATAAATTGATTTCACTATTTATTTTGCACAAACTTAATCTTGTGTTTGCAGCAGTATGGCCAATCATGACCCTTGGACCAATAAATCTTGAGCCAAAAAAACATCCAAGAAAATTATAACTCCCTTTATTGTTAGAAATCTGTTTCTTGGAAGATTTTAATTTGTGTATTTTCAGATTTCACATAGTATTGTTGCTAGTATGCAGTCCAAGCAACTGATAATTGTATGTCTTAATGCTCTTGACAATGAACAATTATCTACTAAATATGATTCATAAAGTATATTGATAAAAACCTTGAATATTATAAATTGATTGAATATGCATACTCTTTTAGGTGCTGGATGAGAAAGACCACAGGTTAGCCAAGCACAATGACTACAACTTTGATCACCCGGATGCTTTTGACTTTGAGCTCCTCATCGAAACTGTGCGTAAACTCAAGGAAGGGAAGAGTGTTGATGTACCAATTTACAATTTCGTGTCGCACTCCAGAGAAAAGAGAATGGTAATTTTGACATTTCATTTGAAATATGTTGTATCTACAGACAACAACACCATTTCAGTGCTGAATAGTAAATGAAAGGACATAGTCGTTAAATCGGCCAGTGTAGTAGTAGTAATGTTGAGAGTTTGTGTTGTTAGCTTATGAGATTGAACATATACATATAACATTGAAGCTGTAAAAAACCCTACGAAAGATGCGTTTATGAAAATATTAAGTTTAATTATTAATTGTTTGATGAAAAATTATTTTTTATATTTTTCTGCTAAAATCTGTTTTTTAACCTTTACCAGAGATGACTCTCAGGTACCACTGTTAAAAATTCACCAAATATGTGGGAAATCGTCTTGAGTTGCTTGTTCGTCCAAGCAAAGAAAGCCTTGACCTCAAAGGGTTAATACATGCAATTTAATTATGAAAGGAAATTGAACAAATTTAGTAATTAGGCAATCCTATAAAACTTTTTATAACATCTAAAAACATCTAAAAAAAAAAAATTCTTATGACACAAATTAAACTATGAACTTTTGTATTAGTGTACATAACAATTTATATGAATTCTTTGTGGGAAAAAATTGTGGGGGGGGGGGGGGGGGGAAGGGATTAAGATTTTACGTAGAATAACAGTGTTGAGTTTTAAATTTTATTTCAAAAGAGAACAATTTTACTTAACAGAAAACCTTTATTGCAAAATAATAATAGTTAATTCAAATAAAAATTTATTTTTTAAGTTCATACTTTTTTTCTGATACTGTCATATTTTATTTGTATTTGACAACTTATTTATTAAAGGGATAGAGGACAAAGTTATCCCTGCCTGCATTTTACACTTTCTTCTATGTATTATATTTGCTATGTTTAATATTGGTTGTTCTTTTATACTTATATTTCTTTTTAAACTGTTCAGTTAAAAACAAATATTGGAGATAAAATTATTAAGAAAGCTTAAGTTATTATTAGTTGAAAAGATTTTTTTTAATGTTGAAATTGGAAAATAATTATATATTATCAAACTGGTATATGTATGTATCTAATATAAATTATGATACACTACTTAAAATCAAGTAAGAAATGGTTTTAAAAAAGTTTAAAATGTAATTAGGTTTATTAAAACCCTAAAACACCCACTTGAGCATGGGTTTAATTGGTTTTAAAAAAAAGAAGTTTGTTTTAGTTTGTAGGCAGGTCCAAAACCCTGGAAAAAAAATTATAATAATTTTAGTTTTGAAATGTTGGCCTTTATGTACAATGTATAATTATATCATCTTGTGCATAAATACACATCCAGATAACTATCAGCTTAACAACAATTCAAAATGTAATTTTGCACCTACCTTAACCCAGTGTAATTCTAATATTTAGTAGCCTTTAATGTTGAACATTCATTAATCGTACTCTTCAAACCAAGTTTGATAACTTTTAGTACAAACTTTTATGTATTTAAAATTATTATGTGTTAATTGTGATTTTACTTTTACAGAAAACTATGTATGGAGCAAATGTAATTATATTTGAGGGAATATTAGTATTTGCTCATAAAGAATTGATAGAAGTGAGTTTCATTGGCTTCTTTTTGACTATGATTTGTATTTAAATCTTAAAGTGTTTCTTATAGTCTTTATAGCATATTGTGAAATAATCCTCATGCCCTTACTTTCATTATCGACTGCCAGAAAGAGGATATGTATGTGTTTAACTTGTATATATGTAGAGAATGAATGAGACATACTTTTACACACATTTTACATTTTGGGAAAACTTTATTTTATTCTAATCTCAGGGTATTCATTTTTAATAGTTAATTTTTAAATAAAAGGTTGAACTTTTTAATGCAGACTCGCTGAATATATTTATAATTTTCCATGTACAAAAATCATAAATTGGTTTCCATGTAAGTTTTTGTCAGAAAGTTTCTTAAATTAGGATTCAACATAGAAAGTATATACAGTATGTATTTTATGTAAAAATCAATGTTGTATGAAAACAGAAACACATTTTACTTTTCGGTTCATACATTTTTCTGTGCAAATGTATAAATCAACTTTTGATTTTCCTCTTTTTGAATTCTCATGCCTTTTATTTGTATCAATGTATATATTGAAAAGGTTCAAATTAAGTTCAAGTATCAAGTTTGTAAAGTCCACAATATGTTAAAATGGCTAAAAGTTGTAGTATTTTTAGAAAAAGTATGGAACACTCAAACTTGTATGTGTGCAATCACTTGACTGTCTTAACTCTAGAAATGTTAACAATTATTTTCTCCCCTTAGTTAATGGACATGAAAGTGTACATTGAGACCGATTCTGATATCCGATTGGCCAGGAGGCTTCGGAGAGACATCATGGAGAGGGCCCGCGATCTTGAGGGAGTGCTGAAGCAGTATGAGAAGTTTGTGAAACCTGCGTTTGATTACTACATTGCACCTACTGTCGTCCATGCTGATCTAATAGTTCCTAGAGGTATGCAGAGTTTATTAGACTTAGTTTATTTGGCTAAGTTACTTGATTTTGTGTACTTATGTATTAACACAACTGGATTCATTTTTGGGACACTCGGACATGCATGTGCTACTCATGCTGACTCCTTTTCTGGCAAAAGATTTTACACAGGGACTATCTACTCATTACTATGTTATTGCTTTATGAAATGTGGCCATAAAAGTCTACTGTAACCTTCCCCTTAAGGCAATTACCTTGATTGTAGCTTCCTCCTCCCTTATCTCATCTCTACCTACCATCACACCATTATTCAGTCAAAGGTTCCTTTTAACATTTGGTGGTTTAGAAAAGCTTATTCAAGTAGCTTGGTTTGCTTAAATTGGAGAATCTCGGAGCTTGGTTTTCTTTAACCAGTGAACCTCGGAACTTGATTTGCTTGGCCAACTAGGAAGGATCACCACAATCTGTTACACTTGTAACACAGACAACAAACGCCAAAGCAATACTACATCAAATTTCCCACTGATGTAAAAATACAGGGTTAGGCAAAAGGTTGGGCACACTTCTTGACTTTGGAGAGTTCCACCAAGATGGCTGCTTTAATATGCAAGAACAGAATATTGCACCATAGAATGGTTAGATGTAGTATTCGGTTAGTATATTTACGAAACAAATAAGAACTTGAAGGAACATAATATATTATTCCTCTATTCAGGTTCGCAATATGCATATCTTAAAAAGGATACCTGCTAACTAGCACATATTAATCTTACAATGTTTGGATTTTAATCATTTTATCTGGTTGTAGATTAACTTTTAAAACTTTTCTTTAGATTTTTTTTCAGCTGGGTGTTTTGACAGCTGTAAAAAGTCCCTAGAACCATAAAAACCCAAAAACTCTTTGAAAAATTTCTTGCTTAATTGTTAAACTGGTTTTCTTTTCATTAGCATTTTTTTCTCCTCATCGTTGATGGTTGACAAAAATGCGAATTTTGACATCATCATATAGTCAAAATAATTGAATACACTTAATATTTAATGTATTTTTTATACCTTTGTAGTGAATCTCAAACATCAAAATTTGCTTGACTTATTAGATTCCCTTGTTTTGGATGTTACATGGTAAATACAAAATATAGGTGCGTTCTAAATCAGTATTTGCTGTTAAAGTTAGAACTGTGTATTCACTATTTGCATATTGTCTAATATAATTTTATAATTATCACTTAAGTATACCATCTAACATTTAAGTTCAATATTACTGCATTTGATAAAGGATATAAAGTTTGAAGTTTATTTTCTTTCTTGAAAAAACACACACACATATGCTTAATAGTCAATTGTAATCTTATTTCTATCGATCAACAAGTTTAAAAGAAATTAGAAACTAAAAACTATTTTGTTCCGGTTTTAGAATTAGCTATGCCAGATCTTTCCTGCATTTTTTGAAACAAGAAGAACCATTGTTGCATGTTCATATCTTATTTACTTAACAAAAAAATATATAAGTTAAACTAGTCTTGAAATTTAGCATTTAACGAATTTAAGAAGTATAATTGTTATTTTTAGACAGCTGAGTAAACAATATGTTTTTAAAAATGTATTAAACATCTTTTGTAGAAGAAATTAAAATATGCGAGATGACGATTAGAAATAAAGGACTTTGGTCCTTTTGTTCTAATTGGCCCTTTGAGATATTCTAAAGCAGGTGAACTTGAAAGTAGGAAAGGGGATTTAAACAACTTGCAGACCTTTGAGGCCTAGGGTGCTACTCTCATTGTTGTTTACTTGTTATTTTGAAGAACATATCATGCACCTGTGTGTGGCCGGCAACGAAAGCGTTAAAAAATAAGACTAGATTGTATGATTGACATATGATACTTTTTGTAGGGGATGTAGTGCCATTTATGCTTGTGATAAAAGAAATATATATATATATATATTATAAATATTATTGATATTCTTTATATATATACATATAATCGCTTAAAAGATTTATATCAAGAACAAATCTCTTTTAATTTTTTTGACTTATTAATTCAATTAGACAATCAATAAGTTAAGACAAACATCAATAAAATAAAATATTTTTTGGCAATCTAAAAATTTGATTAATTCATACGTAATTTAACCTGGATACGTAAATTTTTATCAATTTTTTTTATATTTTAAAATACAGTTTAACACACAATCAAAGTGATATTCTCAAATTTATCTGTATGACTTAATTGTAGGTATTTGTGTTTTTATTTTGTTTTATGGTGCAAAATTGAGAAGCAACCATTCAAAACGTTTTGTTCAAAACATCCAAAAATGAAATAATTACATCTTTGAATTTGCCTTAAAATTTTTTATAGAACTAACCTATTTTATTCGTCTAAAACACATTTTTTCAAAATGAAATTTCTTGTGAAAAATATAGTCAAGAGTCAACGAATGCATTGAGGAAAAGTTATTTGCATTTTCCCACAAATCACCTTAATGTGACAAAACACTATTTGAATGTTTGGCTCCTCAATTGCAAGGATTGTATTAAGATTTATTTTTATTTGTACACATTCGCTACACCTTGTATTTTTTGCCAATATCTCTACAAATTTTTTCGGGTTAGTAAGGAAAAGATGCTGAAAATAGTCGTGACGACCCTCATGTGGTTCGCTTCTTCCACCAAAGACCTATCGAAGATCACGTGTCGCTACAGGTGTCTTGGTTTCTCCTTTGTAGGATTTAGAAAATTGTGATGTCTGTCACAGCCCCCTTTTTAGCTTGATTTTGCGCACTTTAAAAAAGACCAACTTTAAAGTGGTATAAAAAAATTAATACGAATAGGAAAGTAAAATTTCACGATGGATGATTCTTTTTCGCTTGTCCGAATTGAATAAACACATATTTAAAAAAGTGTGGGAATTGACCATTATAAAAAAAAAATAGCGAAAAAAGGTAGTGTAATAAAAAATAAATTAGCATATGACAAAATTTGCTTTAAAAAAATGTAGCATATGCTAGATAATTGCATATACTACTTAACAGCTGAATTAACAGCCGCATTGTTATAACCTTATGAGCTATTTAGAATAATGGTCATATGAATGCATTTACTGTTTTCCTTTGCAATGAATGGCTGAATGGTTCGAGCATCGTACTCGGCAGAAAAGGGAGTTTTTTGGATTTAAAGCCTGTGTAGATATCTCGTAATTTGGAGGGTTGTCAGTTTCATTCATGTTGTTCACAAAAAATATTCTTTGTAATGTATATGGGATATCTGCACATTAAATCTGTTAAGGTATAGATGTCCATGTCAGATGCATAGGGTGCCAGCTCTGGTGTTGTCCTCATCATCTGACCTCGGTTCTAATTGACGAGACAACTTCCTGATTTTTCTCTCGGAATAGAGTCTGATCAATTAACTATTTGTGCATCTCAAGTGTTATGTTTGATTCAACTACCAACCGAATGTTTTTCTCTTTCTAGGTGGTGAAAACGAAATTGCCATTTCGCTAATTGTTCAACATGTACACACCCAGTTGCAATTGGTATGTACGTGTTTTTGTTTTGCATGCTTTATTGAACCCTTTACCAAATATCATATGCAGGGACCGCAGAGCTCCTATTTTCCTATTTTTTTTAAAGTGCTCCTTTTTTTCCTATTTTTCCTTTTTTTTTCCTATTTTTTAGACATTTCTCACCGAAGTTATAAAGTGGCGCGCAGATTTGGGTTTTTCCGATGAACGGATTTTTTTTTTATGAAGCTACGTATACAAAGGAAACAACTGCGAACTTTTTCGCCATTACCAAGGCTGAACTTGATGCGCGCACACGGGCACTGAACAGTCAGTTTCTTATCTCTCGAGCGTCAGGGGTGGTACTTTTCTGGGTACAATCTAGGTGGTGTTGGTTTAACCCGGAATACTAATTTTGTTAAAATATTTCGGTACCTGAAATTCCCGGTGTTTTAAAAGTTTTGGAATGCGCTGAATACTGTGCTTCAAGTCCACGGAAGCGCGGACATAAACATAATTCCGCGGAATTATGTTTTTTCAGACTTTAATTTTATCATCGCTGGAATTGATGCATATTTGCTTTAAAATTTCGGTATGTCTTTGTAATGGGTCGTGACTCTGAGATCCATGAGAAATTTGTTGAAGAAATTATATCCACAGAGAAAGGAAAAACCGAAAGCGCAAAAAGGTGGTGTTCGAATGCACCTCGGAAACCTGTTTGTAATGAGAGTTCTGAGAAAGCTCAGATGTTTCTTTCAGGGGTGCTAATTTTCCAAATCCTAACCCAGAATTCCTGGTTTTTAAATAATATTTGTAGAAATATAAGGTACTTATGGCGCCGTTTTGATCGTTATACGCAAGTGTAAATCGGCAAGGACTCGAGAAGAGAAAGACGAATGGAGGGACTTCGCATCAGATAAAAGTGGACTTTTGATCCTTTTTGTCCGTTTTTTTAGTCAATGGTATTTCGTTATCATAAGACACTTCATCACTGAAAAATCTCAGTTCGTTTGGTAAGAATCGATACTCAATCTAGAAAAAGGGAGAAAGATCTTCGTCAAACGGAGATGATATCACTTGAAAGTTAAGATGGTTAAAACTCAAATTTCGATGCATCTGGCAAATGAGACTTCCAAATGCACTCTTGTGAGAATTTTTCGTTCATAAAAACTTTGAAATTGGAGAAATTCGCTTAACGCGATCTGCTGCGATCTCCGTTGATAAATTTACAATCCTTTTGCATCTGATAAATAAATCCTTATACTTCACTACTTCCTATTTCATCATGATATGATTTGCACTACTTAACAAAATTGCATTAAATTTTTCAAAAATATCATATAATTTACGAAATTGAAGTTTAGGACTTGTCATTTAAATTAATCAAAATTGATTTTTTGAAAAAAGTTTCTTACTTTTTGTTTGGCTGACAATAATTTTCTAATTTGTTGTAATGTTTATATATTTCATTAAAGTTATTATTTTTTTATTTGAAACTTTTCACCACATGGACTCTACAAAATTTGAGAACTTAGAAATTTTCTGTTTGGGAAAACATTAGGTTTTTTGGAGTTTGGAAGTTAAGCCTTTTTTAATTTATTTTGTCTGTAACATGTCTGAAGTAAGCAATATGGCAAGGATAAAAAAAAAGGTGTGAATGGAAGGATTTCACATCAGAAAAAAAGGACTTATTTATGTTGTCCGATTTTTTTAGTCATGGAGATTTCATCATTGGAAAATGTCACTTCGTTTTTTTTATTTTGTGCGAAATCGCTGCTCAATCTTGAAAAACGGCGAATTTTCACAAAAATATAGCATTTTTAACATGCAGAAATATTTGCAATCTTCACGAAACACGGAGATGATTCACTCGAAAGTTGATAGGTAAAACTCTTTCATTACATCTGGTGAAGGTAATCTCAAAATGGCGCTGTTTTAAAAATTATTTTCTCTTGTGAAAACTTTGAAATTTTAGATAATTACTAAACGCGATCTGCTGCGATGTCCGTGGAAATGTTTTCAATCCGTTTGCATCTGATAAATAAAGGCTTATTTTTCACTACTTCCCATTTCATCATGATTTGCTTTGCACTATCTAACAAAATAGCATTAAATTTTATTTTAGAAAATGTAATTTATTCATGAAATTGAAGTTTAGGAACTGATTTTATGTAATAGCTATAAACATATGAAATAAGCTTGTTTCTTTTTATGTGGCTTGCAATTCGTCTCCACATTAATATTTTATTTAAATGTTTATATATATATTTTTTAATTTGAAACTCCCCCTTCTCGCATCTCCCCCTTAAAAAAAAATTACTTTTTGAAAGTTTAAAAAAAAGTTATACAACTGTTTTTGTAAATTTTAATGATTTAGATTAACATGCTTAAGTAGGTATTCTATTAACATTTTATTCTTTAATAAATCTAAATTTTCCTTGAAAAAATTACAGAATTTAATTTTCCTTAGACATTAGCAACCTCCTTAATTGACTCCTCAATCTCCTTAATTCATGTACGTACAACTTATGCAAAATTTCTACAATGTGTTGGTTAATTAAAAAAAATAAACCGCATTTAACTTTAAAAAAAAATCAAGTTATGAAAATTAAGTATAGTAAAATCTTTAAATTGTCTTTCAAATGTAGGCTCTTGCTTGAATGACAGACTTATAGAATGGATATAAATGCTTTTCCGTTATTTTTTTTTTTTTTAATTCCTATTTTTTTCCTATTTTTTATGTTTAGTATTCCTATTTTTACTACTATTTTTTCTCAAAGTTCAGCTGCGGTCCCTGCATATGGACTTTAAACTTGGCATACTTGCATAACTCGACAACAGTCCCAAGTTTTATTCAAAATAATTAGTAAATATTAATTAATAATGAGGGTAATTTTAAATTGAAGAATTGGGTAATGTTTTGACAACTGAAGAAGCACAATGCTCCGACTGCTTGGTGTGGAGTTGCATGATGTGCCAACTTCTCATCAAACTAATAGTTTGCATTAGCTTACAACAGAATAACCTTTCATATCCATTTAGAGTCTTAAAATTAAAAAAGTGCAAAACCTTCAAAATATGTGTTTATTATATCTACTTATTATCCTGTTATCTAATAATTATCCTGTCAAGACATACCCCCCCCCCCCTTCAGTCTACTAATATGAGGCCAGTTATATTTATTTAAAAGTAGTTTTTAGTAATTAATATTAATCACTAAAGACTTTTAAATAGTAAAAAAAAATAAAAAAATTTGCTTTATTAAAATACAATATAATTATATGAATTATTGTTAAAGTTTAAGGCATTCAAATAAAAGGTTTTCAAGATCACATATTATGAATGTGATGTTGTCATTTTATTCATTTAATAAAAAAAAAGTTTTTCTTTTATTTTTGTCATTATCTGATTTTAGTACAAGGTTTCTTCTGTTTCTCATGAATAATTTTTTTTTTAATTAGTAGAATTTATACTTAGTCCTTAAAATTAGTCTCTTGTTAATTCCAATTCAGATTATTTTCGCCATTAAAAAGAGGGCAGAAGTGTTTGGGGAAAAGAAGAAAAATGAGGGTAATTCTTTTAAAGAACATAGACGGGAGTAATTTAACTGTTCCGTAAAAAAACGTAAATGTTAAGATGTTCTTGCAGTGAATAGGATTAAAATTGCTTTCAAGACACAATAAAAACCCATATAATTTTGATCTTATATAAAAAGTGATAAAGTAACATGCAACTGTTTTCAGGTTGTCTGTTTGTTTTTTTGTACATTATGAGGGAATTGTTAATAAAAGATTAAATTTTTTTTCTTTCAGCGAGGACTCAAATTAAGGTGGGTATTATATTTTATTGAATAAAACTTTATTTTAAATTTCAAAGCTAAAATTCATAGTTATGTTCATTGTTCCTAGAATTAGTCTCTACAGATGTTTTTAAGGGTAGAAAAGATATATGCATATTTTGTTTTAATTTAATTTTTGAGGCATATACTTGAATTCTTAATAACATATGGTCTTGCAGGCATTTGCCTTGCATATCAATTGGCCGATCCAATAATATTTTTGCTTTTACAGCAGGATTTCTATGGATCTTTAAAAGTCCTTAAGAATTCCTTATTCTTCAATTATTACTTAGAACTTATTTATAAATTCTTTGAGACATCTCTAAGAGATGACTTGAATAATTGATATTCTGTTTGTTCAGCAACCAAATGTAATAAAGTTTCAGAAAATTAGGAAAGCAATAAAAATTTAAACGAAGTGAAAAAAAAATTTCAGCGGCTTATGCTTGTATGCAAGGTAAGTGTATTCTGCCTCTCTCCACATCAAAAGCATGAATACTAGCTTTTACTATTAATTTATTTGCTATCATGGGAGGAAACTTGTTGATTTGAATTTGATTCTCAGTAAGGACAACCAAATACTATCCGTGTAGCAGAGGGCTGGTGTTTGTTAATACTGTGTAAGCTCAAATATTTTTCTATTGGGTTGTAGCATGAAAGTTTGAGGAGTGGGTATGTTATGTGAAAATCCTGCTTAATGCAAAAAAGCATTGTTAAAAAAATTACTAATTTTTGATACATAAATTTATGAAAATTTGTTTTAATAAAAATTGTACTGATTTGGCATTTGAAATGTTGGTAGGTTTTGTTATGAAGACAATTTAAAAAAAAATATTTTAGGGTTGCCAAGGATTTCGAAAGCGTGAAAACCTGAAATTGTGAGGGAAAATAAAAATAATGTAAAGAATAATGAATTTTTCTGAGAAAAGTTAGGGAACTTTTATTTAAAAAAATATATAGTTCAATGCACATTTTAAATTTCCTTTCATGACGTAATTTTCTTTTCGTTTTGACAATACAAATTTGTAAAAAAAAATCAATTTATCGATTTTCTGTACTTTGCTACCATCACTTCATTTTTTTATATGCTTCAATTATAATGTGTGATAAAATAGGTAGGTTTTGTGGAAATTCTATAGGCTGGAATTTTACGAAAATCTTCTGAGAAAAGTCAGATAATTTTAATTTTAATATTGAGTGGCAGCCCTGTATTACATTTCAGTGCAGCCTTAAACTTCATTAATAATAAATTTTCTCCTTTTAATAGAGTTGTGTGTTCCTTCTTCTAGGACAAAGCTGGCCCAAAGTCACTCCGGGCAGCCCCTTCCGGAAGGGCTGGCCATCCTGCCCCCCACATCCCAGATCAAGGGCCTGTACACCTTCATCAGGGACAGGCACACGTCCAGGGATGAGTTCATCTTCTACTCAAAGCGACTGATGCGGCTGCTCATAGAATTCTCACTCTCCATGATTCCGTTTAAGGCAAGTGGTGCATTAATTCTATAAACTGTATGTCTATGCAGGAGGTGTTGTGATACTTTTTAAACACTTGTAATCTATTTTAATTTAACTTAAAGTAATAGTTAGCTTATGGTAATCGGGATGAAATCCTTCTGCTTTATTCTTTTTCCTAAACTATTCCATTTCCTCCACACACAAAAAATGACAATATGCATATTTTTTTCAAGCTTAAAATGTACAAATCCACGATATTTTTATTTAAAGTGTAATAGTCTCACTTAGAAGACCTTCACAGACAACTAAAATTATACTATTTGACAATATTTTCAACTATAGGAGAATGTCGACTATATTTAGCAAAAATAACTTAATTTTATGAAAAGGCTACTTGATATCCCCTTTTATACTTCTGTATTGTTGAATATAGTGTGAAATCTCAATATTAACACAACACACACAGGGACTGAATTTTTTTCTTATTCTGTACTCTCTCATGTACTTGTATACTGGGTAAAGCATTTTTACATAAGTAATAAATAAAGCATAATTTCCAGGTTTATTTTATACTAGATATATGGATTAAATCATTATTTCCAATGTAGTATTTTTGTTAGGTAGGTAAAAAAATCTCAAATGTTTTATTACTTAAAATGTCTTTCGTCTACAATTCACTCAAATTTTCGTTTAAGCTTTTTTGCTTTTTAGACAATCTCATTCTTGAGTAATAGGTACTTTTCCTGGTCTTATCTGGAAGTTAAGTTTAGGGAAATGGTATTACACATTTTATTTTGATTAAAAATATCAGCACACGGTTTCAATTGTTACAATTTCTGAAGTTTAAATATAATTTCAGAAATATAATTCTTATGTGGCAGTTCTCACTTTATACTAGTGTGAACTTTCACTATATCATTCCATGTCAAATCAACACAGTCATTTTCCTCACCATCTCCGATTTTTATGAAATTTGGGGAACTTGTTATACCTACTAAGAATGTAAAAAATGCAAAATTTTAACCTCCTCGGCCTATTAGTTTTTTAGTTATTCGCATTTCAAAATGGCTAAAAACGTAAATCTGCCCTCCGATGGCTGCATTTAAATTACCATAACTCCTGTACTAATTAACATATAGAAATGAAATTGGTATCGTTTTAAAGCTCTTTAAATGACCTTTAAAATGATATGAAACATATGAAGGTTTGGGGAAAAACATTTCAAGGTCATATTATTTGACCTTTGACCTTGAATTTCCAAAAAACGAATTTTTTAATTTTCACTATATTTTTCCCCTGAATACTACAACATTTGAACTACATGTATACCAATTTTCAGAGTGGGACGACAATAAGATCATACACTAAAATTTTTTTTCAAAAATTAGCCATTTTGAAATGCAAATAACTAAAAAACTATTAGGCCAAAGAGGTTAAAATTTTGCATTTTTTATATTATTAGTAGGTATAACAAGTTCACCAAATTTCATAAAAATCGGAGATGGTGCGGAAAAAAAAATTATTTTCTTGTGCATCTTTTTCCCACACTTTATTTGATTTGACATGGAATGACCCTAATATAGTGCATATTTTTGTTTCTAATTTTTGTTATATATGATCCCATTGTTGTCCCACTCTGAAAATTGGTATATATGTAGTTCAAATGTTGTAGTATTCAGGGAAAAAATATAGTGAAAATTAAAAAATTCGTTTTTTGGGAATTCAAGGTCAAAGGTCAAATAATATGACCTTGAAATGTTTTTCACCAAACCTTCATGTGTTTCATATCATTTTAAAAGTCATTTAAAGAGCTTTAAAACTATACCAATTTTATTTCTATATGTTAATTAGAACAGGAGTTATGGTAATTTAAATGTAGCCATCGGAGGGAAGATTTACGTTTTTAAATGCAAATAACTAAAAAACTAATAGGCCGAGGAGGTTAAAATTTTGCATTTTTTACATTCTTAGTAGGTATAACAAGTTCACCAAATTTCATAAAAATCAAAGATGGTGATGAAAAAAAATGCCATTTCTTGTGTTGATTTGACATGGAATGACCCTATAGCGATCAAGGCGTTTTTCCTCACTTTCTTAGTCATTGAAATGGATCATTTGAGAAATATTGTATCTTGCTTTGCATAAAATCACATTTTAATTTAAAATCTGCTGATTCATGTAAAAATAAAGAGAAACTGTAATCTTTATTATCCGATTAACAGTCAAGGATATTTCATTAGCATAAGCCATTCCGAAGAAATCAGTTTGTTGTCTTATGCAAAATTAATGTTTCATCTAGAAAAATCAAATAATTTCACAATAAATACAACATCTTTTTGATGCAGAAAAATGTGCAATCTGTCAGCAGGCACAAATTCATTAAAAAGGTTGAAGTGGTTATAACTCTTTAAAAGTGCAATAATTATTTGGAGATTGCGATTGTTTGCTATTGGTCCTTCAAATTATCATCTCAATATACATGTCTATCGTAAAATGTATTCCATCTAGATACTTTTTCTTGCATTAAATTTTAAGATAACTGATATTTAATGTATCCACAATAATTGAATTTGGCAAATAAAAACTCAATAAGACAAGCACTGTTGAACTCATTTCTTTCATGAAACCCTCTGAATTCTAGAAATTTACTAATCTGATCTATTATGGCATTACGTTGGAATGCTTTTGCTTCTGGCAAATACTTATTTTCACTCCTTTGCAGTTCATCATGATTTTTATTGTTATTGGATACAAAATTGCTTTTTATGATCTTTATCATAACTAAGTATAAATGTTCCTTTTCGTAATTTTAGGCGATTAGTGTCGACACTCCTCAGGGTATCCCATATCAAGGGAAAAGAATAGCCACAGAAAAGGTATTATTCTTTTCTTGATTATTGTATACATTAATTTTTTTGGTGAGATTTTATTTCTCAAAATTTTAATAATATGTATAATATTCATGCAATATGGAACAGATCTACAATACAATTACAATGCTTATTTCTCCCTTTTCTAATAGATTTGCGGTGTGTCTATTCTTCGAGCGGGAGAGACCATGGAACAGGCTCTCTGTGACGTTTTGAAAGATGTTCGCTTGGGGAAAATTCTCATACAGACCAACCAAGACACTGGAGAACCTGAGGTTTGAAAAATATTTTTTTACACTGATTTTTTAAAGTAATTTGTTTTTGCAATGACCAGTCATTTATTCTAAACTATAAGTATGAGTCGTATGGTGTAAAGTTTTCTACTATATTGAATGATAGTGAATAGATTTTGTGAGTGTTAGAATTTAAAGTCATTAAATTTGATTATCTTATTATTCTATAAAAATTATGTGCTTGTAATATTTAATTATTTAAAATTGAAAATTCCAATATAAACCATTGGTGCCAGTGCTTCTTGAAACTAGTTGACTAACTTCAACTAGAGTGGATAAGGCTTACAATACAAATTGTGTATTTTTTTCATATTTGGTATAATTGAGAATTTTACTTTGATTATATTAGTTAGGTAAATATTTTGATTTTTAACAGATAATAAATCAACTAAAGGTTTTGAAAATAGGACAATTCTGACTTTGGTAACTGAACTATAATTTTTCAGATTTTCAATGTGACTTTTCAAGATTGATATACTGCTTTTTTTTCAGTTTCGATTAGGTTTCTATGTATTTAATTGTCATCAGCTAATCAGATTGCCTATTTTAGCAAAAAGCTGTTTCACAACCTTGTTAAAATTCCCGTAAGGAAAAAAATGCCTTTTCACAAAATAACACCTTTTCTCTTTTCATTTCTAAAGTAAACAGTGTTAATTATGTTTTGGACTATCGAGTCAATATTCCACATTAATCACAACATTGCTTTATTTTAAATTCTTCTATGGTCTATGAATCGCTTAGGACCTTCTCACAAATCACCAGCAGTCCATGAACCATGGGTAGGAAGCCACTGCTCTAGTATGCTGTTAATTCAACCAACCATTTGGAATCTGACAAATAGAATTGTATTTTGCAGCTGTACTACCTTCGTTTACCCAAAGATATCAAAGACTACTTTATAATCCTCATGGATGCCACCGTGGCAACTGGTGCAGCGGCAATGATGGCCATCCGGGTTCTTCTTGACCATGATGTCCCAGAAGAGAACATAATGCTGTGTTCGCTACTGATGGCAGAGTCTGGTATGTGTACTACTGACAGTTACCATCTCGGTTAAATTATTTAGCTTTTCTTTAATTGTGTGTTTAACTTTAAAGACAATTAATTTACTTAATGTATTTTTTAAACTTTATAATTTTGATATATAGTTTTTATTTTTTTATGGATTTTTGTGACTGTGAAAAAGTATTTTGTGGCACTCAAAATTGAAAAAGAAATGCAAAATGAAAACAACTGCATTTCATTTAAAAAAAAATAAAACACACTAAAGTTTATTAAAATGTAAAATAAATGTGTTTTTTTTCTTTTTGGGGAATCATATAAATTACTAACTTTTAAAATCATATTGTGTATTATGCCAAAAGTCCTACTATTTATATTGTTTATTTTTTACCCTATGTAAATTTTTTTACAAATGTTATTTATCATTTTATCAGGTTTTATAGTTATTTGAAGAAAAAAGTACATTTTTGGGGGATGCATATATTAGAATTTGTTTCTTTTAAATTTGTCTCATTTTGTAAAAGTTGAAATGTTTTTTTATAAACATATTCCGTTATTTTAAATTTTTTGCATTGTTTGCTACTTCCAATGCAAATAAAGTGTGTTTTAGTACTATTAGTAATTTTAAACAGCTTGTGCCTGACACTTTTCTAATATGTCTGTGATTTTGTATTTTTGTACCAAACATCTAAACATGAGTTTTATAAAAAAAAAATTAAGAATGGAAAAAAGTAAATTTTCATTGGGATTTTTTTAAGTCATGCAGAAGCTGAGTCTCCCTTTCCCCTCTAAATTATGCCATAGCCACACAACATATATCTAGACTTCTCCCAAAGTTGCAGGACAATTAATTTTTTTTTTTTTGTCCCAATCAGAACTAAATATTTGTATTCACACCTTGCACGATAGGTTGACACTTTAAATACTATTAGTAAAGTCTTTTATGATTATAAATCAGTAAAAAATGTAAACTTTTTTTAGTCATCTGACAATTGTTCTTTCAGGTGTTCACACTATTGCTTACGCCTTTCCTAAAGTAAAAATCGTTACCTCGGAAGTGGACCCTGAAGTCAATGACAGGTTTTACATAATGCCTGGTATAGGTAAGTAAAAATTTTATGCACAAAAGTATTACAGTAGATCTTTCTTCTAACGACCCCCCACCCCCTATATTTCATTCTTATAGCTAACAAAAGTCCTATAAGAATGAAATTTCGTCCCTATTAGTAAAGTAATGGATTCTTAGCCAAAAGGTTGTAGTTCCAAGAGAGGATAGTTTGCAGGTTAAATCTGCTGTGGTATAAATATCCTCATACCTGCATGTGGTGTCAGCTGAGGCATTATCCTCGTCATCTGAACCTGGTTCAAAATTATGAGAAAGTGTTCCCGGGTCTTTCAGGATAGCACCTGAACAATTGCCAATAACTAATTGTGAAGCTCTAGAGTGACATTAATTCAACCAAACATCTTGTCATTATGTTAGTGCATGATTTATGTCTCAAAACATAGGTATCCCCTTTATATGTGTGCTATAAACCAAGATATATGATTTCAGTGGTTAAGTAATTATTGTCTTATTTAACTCATTTTATTGTGGTGTCTTCTGGTGTTGTATCGTCAAATCTTGTAACTATTTAAATCGCCTTTTGATTGCCATGAAATTTGCTTCGCTCACCTTAACCCTCTGAAGGATGAACAAAATATCAAAGTAGTAAGTTTAATTTCACTGCAAGAAAGCTTAATTTATGTTTCCAATACATACCTTAAAAAAAAAGGATTTCTTTTGTAGAGATCGCTTTTAAACGTTCCTCTAATTCCTAAAACTCTTGATTGTTGAAAAAGTTTTTAAAAAAATTGTGTGTGTACTCAACATCCGTCCTTACTCCTTAGCCTAATCAGCATATCCCAAAAAACTAACTTTTGGCTGTAAGCATTTTTAGTAATTTGGTATAATAACACTTCTTTAAAATGCATCTTATTTCTTGAGTGATTAGTTATTATTTCTATATAAGATACGGGTGCTCCTTGCTTAGGAATAATGTAGCTCACAAACATTTTACTAAGCAGGAAAAACTTAAAAATCAGGGGGAGGAAATTGAGGTGAGGCTTAAGAGGGCAATATAGTCAACCTTGAAACAATACAATGAAACTATACAATTGTTCAAACAATACACATTCATTTTAAATTTACTATACTTTAAATTTACTTTATGTTTGAAACTTTATACAAATATAAAAGATTAAGTATATTTAAATGCAGTATCTATTTAAAAACATATAAATAATGTATGTATTGGAAATATAAAATGAACCTCTCTCAGTGAAAACTACTTTACATTTGATATATTATTGGTTTTGAGAAATTAACCAATTTGTTAATAAATTATTTTCATGTTAAAAAAATAGTTATATCGTTATTAAAATAGTTTTTTAAAAATGGCACATTTGAGTTTTTTAGTGTTAGGTGGATGTGCCTTTAATCCTTTGGACTCGAGTGTGACTCTTAGTCAACAAAATAATGACCTGTTCTTTTGTCCCCTGTTCTTTAAACTGAAAAAAAAAATACTGCATGTTTTTTAACGTAATAAACGTTTTTCTTTCTTAAGCTTTTTTTTTTTAAATTTAATTCTATTTAAAAGTAAGACATCACTTGGATATCAACATATCTTATTAAAGCCTTGCCCTAGAATGTGGTCTTTAAGTTACCAAAATAACTATGTGTTATTTTTTATCTGTTGTTCAGAATAAAAAAGAACAACCTATTCTTGTGTTAAAAAAGTTATTCTCACACAAACTTTAATAGAAATTATTTTTGTCATCTAGAAGCACCAAATATTTTTATCTAAAATTTTCTTCAGATTGAAATTTCTCACAACTGTTAGTTTTTTTTTTAACATTTGACAAATACCATAAAACTCTAAAAGATATGTCTGATATACTGAGATTAATATTCACCTTCTATAATTATCCACCCTAAAAAGTACTTCTTTAAAATGGGGTGTAACTGTTCTATAGAACATGAATCAAAAAGAAATAAATGTCAAACATGAATGCAAAGGGTTGAAAGAACCTATTTAATAACAAATTTGAGTCGGTTCAATGCAATACTTTTCGAGAAAACTGTGGAAGGTTATTTGTTATCAAATTTGAGTAAATTGTAATGTGGATGAGGATGGATAAAATATTGTGATGTTCCACGTCAGATTTTTATATTTGTGCTTTCTCTTGCAGGTAACTTTGGTGACCGATATTTTGGCACTGAAATGTTCTAGACTGTGATAAGGTTTTCAAAGCACATTGCAAATGGAAAGGCGCCAATCAGATTCACGATAGTGAACACACAAGACAATATATTCTTTGTATAAAATATACTTATTTCTATTTATAGGTTTATATTGCATTTTTGTTTTTTGTTGAAGTGTTTAGTTTCTTTTATGTCAAATAGTATAGAGTATACAGTGATAAAGATATTGACCTTGTTAAATTTTGAAGAGTGATATAAAGACACAATTTTACCCACACTTGCCCTCTTTGGTAAATCGTATTGGAGCTATGCTTCGAAATAAATTTACTTCTATTCAAAAACTAGAATTGTGATGATTTTAAACTTTCAAATTTATTTCGCTTAATTTAAATTGCACTGATGGTTTTAATCAATAAATAATCTATTTTTTCTCTTTCAAATTCTTCAGGGACATTAACTGTTACAGTCGCATAATACTTGCTTAATTTTAGTTATTAAATATTTAGGATGATTTATCTTCAGTATTTGAGCTATAATTGCTTTTTAGCGAAAAAGGAATCGCATTTCGCTAAAATATTATTTGCTTTATCTAAACTGGGATTATCAAACTAAAAAAAAAATGTACATAACTAAAAGTTGATAAAATAATAAAAATTTCTATATATTTTTTCTTACCTAAAATAAGAAAATATTTGCAATAACTATTAAGTATAAATAATTGAGGTATATTAACAGGCAATTGATTTTTCGTGTTATTTTCAAAGTATTGACTTGAAATAATGCATAATATTCATTGTAAAGCTGTAAAAAACTATGAAAACCATTAATTTTTTTAATGATAAAATGTTTTGAAGCAGCTAAAATTATTTTTGGCATTTTAGTTCAATTGCTAAAGGGTATATGAAACCCAGTATATGCACTTATTCTCTCTCTCTGATTATTACACTGTTAAGATTTTCTATCTATTAATGGGATTCAACTTCTTAACTTCTAATTATGCCTTTTGTATATTACCTATTAATTGCTGCCAATTATATTTTTTGTACACAAAAAATCTTGAAGTAATTCAATATTTGTAGAACGAGTATATAGATTGATAATTATTTAAATCGCTTGTTATTTCTGTATACTGTGACTTTTTTATGAATTGATTTCTTTATATTTGGAAGAGTGTGTGTATGATGTGTGCTGAAATTGTATAAAATAAAACCATTGAAAAATTGTTTTGTAATTTTGATTGTTTCTTTTTATACTCGACAACCTAACTAGACCCTATAGCAAAGGCTATAATATGTAAAAAGGCTCAACTGGACAAACCTATGGCTCTGGTTAGCTAAAATAATGCACCAGTTGCCTTAAGGAAAAACGAGAAATGAGTATGAAAGCCGTCCTATTTGGCGCCTTTATCTCTGCGTTTTCTGCAACTGTTCAAAATGTATAATTCACTTTTATTTATTCCTCTTTTAGAGATTGAACTATTCAAGGGTTAATAGACACCGATGATCTAGTGCTCTTTATTCGTTAAAGCTGACTTAACCTTATCCGATAGGTAATTATGAACATTATACACAAAATTTAAAAGTAAAAACATTTAATTAATAGTATTAAGAATATTCAAATTCCATTGAAAGTTTTGTTCATTGTATTGTATATATTTCTTTTGTATTTGTTAAAAAAAAATTATATCGGTATTTTTCTGCGAAAGGATCATCTCTATACAGCTTAAATGCTTGGGACCAGAATATCCTTTCCACAAAATTATGAAATATTCCACCTCGCAAATGGGTTAGTATTTCGTATACTGTCTATGGATATATTCAAAGCCTCCAGATCCTTTATTATTTGCCCAGAAACTAGTGCCATTAATTTAGACTATAATAACTATATTAGTTAACACTCGGTACTAAGTTGAGTGACACCCGGGGTCGACTTCTTATATGCTTATTTAAAATTGTAATGAATATATTTGCTCGGAGTCGCACAAATTATATATTAACCATTTACTTTTTGTAAACATTGGTTACAACACCATATGTATCACATTTTAATGACTCGAACGCTTATTTTAAAGACTAGTTTCGAACTCTAATCATACAATAGCTAATTTTACCATATGATTATTTTACTGTAAATCTAGAGGTTTCTATTTTGAATAAATAAAAGTTTCTTAAAAAATGGCGTGTTCTGGTATGAAACTTTTTGTTCTTGCTAAAATAACCTATTTAATTACTTAATCTTAACACAGAAGCTTTACTTGAAGGTTTGAAATTTATAATAAAATAAATTCCATTAATATCACTTCTAAGTATTTATTAAAAAATTTAAGAAAAGTATAAAAAAAAAATCATATACCTGAAACTGTTAAATGGATGAGAAATTTAATTGTACTGTGGATCTGGATTGTGAGACTTTCAATTTTTTAAAAACTTTTTATTAGTTTTCATAAAATACAATTTAAAAAAATTCATGGTAAAAAAGGCGAGTAGGCAACAATTTTTATAAAAATTTAAGTTTTTAAAAAGTGGGGTGTACTTGCCCCCGCTCTCCATCCCTAATGTTCAAAGGTGACATAAAAGTTACCAATTTTTCGTTAGATATTTACAAATTGCTTATAAAAACTCAACAATTTCATTTACTTTGCACTCCGAGAATTTTTTAATTTAATCTTTCAACAATTCTCAAGTCATTTTTTACTATGAGCTACCAAGTACTTCGCGATTTCACAAATTAGTTTCTGAATGTCGCCGCAGCAACGACAACGGAGTTGCCAACTTATATTACACTGTCGCACAGCGGAGTGCAAAGGATTAAAGTTGCTATACCAAAGTGTTTATTTTAAAGTGAAACTTCTTTAAATTAGGCTAATGAATTTCAATTACCTCGACGCAGAAATCGAACATGGAATGTAAGCATGAGTTAGTGTGCATGCGTACAGTTCAACCACAAGTTTATGTCCGTGGCAATGCTTTAGTTGTTTGATATCACTTAAGTGTTTGAATAACTAAAAGTTAAATAATTTTGGATAATTTTAAATATTTATCGTTGCGGGGCTCGATCCACTATATTAATTTCTTATTGTTTTGGAGATTAGGTGTCATGGCGACATGCTATGGAGTACGGGAGGGGAGTTGGAACCCCTCGTATCAGTCTGTAGAGAAAAGTTATTAGTATATTTGCCATTTTTTTTAAAAATCTATACTAAATAAAGGTGGGTGAGGTCTTTTGATTGAATCCAAGCAGGCACGTAGGTAAGGGGGTGGTTCAGGGGGTTCAAACCCCTCCAATTAAAAGTCAAGAAAGAAATAATTACAAATCGAATTACTGTAAAAGTCATAAAAATACTTTAAAAAACTAGAAACATTTCAACTTCTAGTGTAATATTTCTTGTTGAATTGCATGTGGGAAAACCTTGCATTTTCAAAAGGCTTTAAAAACACGATTTGAGGGTATTTTGATCTCAAACTAAGCTTAAAATTATGTCATCGTGGTTCATAATATACCTGTAGTATAACGTTTGAATTTCGGTGACAAAGGTAAAACATTGCGAAACGGTGCCGTATAAACAAGTTGTAACTAAAATAATATATTATTTTGGGGGGAGAGAACCTACCTAAAGAAATCCGTTGCTCAGTTACTGAACCACCCCCATGAAAAATCTATGCCTACGTGCCTAAATCCAAGAGAAAATTATTCCACAAGATCCATGTTTCTTTTAAATGCGAAAGAAGCAATTAACAATGGTTTGAAAATAATTCAAAGAAAAGAAATAAAAGTGCACGGTCTTTGTTAAAACAAATTATACGTGATATGAAATTTAGGAATTTAAATAATTGCTTTAATTTTTTTTATGATGGGAATGATAAAAAAAAAGTTTATAGAAAAATATTTTTAAATTATCTATTTCCTATCGGTATATGTATAGAGAACAGGCGCGTAGGTAAGGGGAGGATTTAACGGGTTCGAACCCTTCCCATTATACAATATACATGACAATATAATGGTCAAAGTTAAGAAAGTAGAGTAACAAAATTTAAATCTAAATTACTGTAAAAATATAGCGAAAAAATTATGAAATTTAAATTTCCCGCGTAATATTTCTTGTTGAGTTGTATATGCTGGAAAGCCTTGCAATTTTGAACAGTCTAAAAACTTATGTGAATTTGTAAACAATATACTTATTCACATGCGATAATTTTCCCTACGGCGGCACAGACAAAATGATAAAAAAAAATACAATAATTCAACATTTAATATTCTACAGCAGAATAAATATCCCTAGAACATTCTCAACTTGATTTTATAATATATATTCTTTTGATTTTCTTTTTGGAACTTATCATATCCCTACATACCTGTTATCTATGTTAGAAACTGTATATTAGAAAAGCATATAATTTATTTATTTTTTACCTCTACCGAGCACAGTACCTGAAGAAATCCGTTGCTCGGTCACCGAACTCTCCCCATAAGAAATGTGCCTGGTGGAGATATTAATAGTAATATAAAACCCAAGTTAGTAACGATATTGAATTAGCTGTAAATCCGTTTTACTAGTATCATAAAAATAGATACATTGAGTTTATTATCTTTTCTTCCGCTGGTAATTGGATGATATGTGCTTTATTTGTTATGATATACGTACTGATATTTAAGTTGTCTTACGGTTTGTACAAGTGAAACCTGCAATTGAAATTTTCTAAAAAGGATTCGAAAGTGAAAATCTATATAGGGCAATCTTTTTCAAAAACTTCATCTATATTCTTTTTTAAGGCTTTCTAAAAAACATCTGAATTCCTAATTTAAATTCGAATTGATACAATATAGTTCCATACTCTCAAATGAGGATGAAGGTTGTTGCTTTGATACAATAAAACTTTTCTCAAGCCAGCAATTGAAGGGTATTAGAAGTTTGTCTTGTTTCACACCAAATTTTTTTGAAAATTGCACTGCTGAAAATAGGATGTGGTAGAACAAACTAGGTTAGCCGTCAACTACTTGGGGTATTAGCATAGAAACACTATGTTATCCTCTTATGGTTAGTTTTTCCGAAACTATAATTCAATGACAAATTGTACGATTGACGTAAATTTGATCTCGTTTGATAAGAAATTAAACGCCAATTCGAATAAAACCTTTGAAAAATTGCACGTACGTAACAGCTTGCGTAACTTCCTTCTTTTGGCAAGGTTTGGGTTAGGCTCTAGTTCATATTTATTTCGTCTGCCAAATTTTAAAATTAGCAACATCATTTTATCCCATATCTACAATACAACTCATAGCACGAATGACATAAAATTGGACACGTCCAATAAGAAATTAGACGCCAATGCGAGCAAAATCTGGATATAAAGCAAATCACGTATGTGGCGTAGATAGGGGCCCACTGCGTCAAACGGAGGTTTGTTTAGGGTCTTCCTGTTAGGAACGTTTGCTTGGTGACCAATTCCTTTTATAATCTGCTGAAATGACGTTTCACGTATAACTCTTCTTCTTTTTCATTAATAGTGGGGGGGGGGGGGGGGGGGGGGTATTAAATATTTTTTTTGTAGGAGCTCCCATTCCTGTCGAGGAGCAATTCCTGGCGTCACCACTGGTTACAGGATGCAAAAAGACAAAATAAAAACGAATAATACCATTGTTTTCAAATCGGTGTCAAACAGAAGAAGGAAAAATGAAGCGTCACTTAAAGGTAATAGAAGGTGCGTTAAAAATCCCAAGTTTAAGTATTTTCCTTATTTAGGGGCTGAAGGCTATTCGGATTAGTATAGATGCGCACTTAATTATCACTTCTATTGTAGTAGTAACTCAGTAATAATTTGCAGACAGACAATTGCGGTTCATAAATTTAAAAGTCACCAATCGAAAAGGAAAACGTCAGACATAATTTTATTTTTTAAGTATTATTTAAACAATTTCTAATATATTTTTGCTTTATAATTGTTTAATTAAATTGCGTCAAATATTGATTTAAAAAAAACTATGTTAGGATGTTTGATCTTTAATATAAGTTTCCTTTCCAATTTACGAACTTCATGTACGACTTCCGTTAGAAAAGACCCTGGTCTGGTCCGGATCACCTCTGAAATCTATAACGGAGACACAGAAGCGTTATAGGACAATTTTTCATTAAGAAACGTTTTATTTCGTTACATTATATGCCGACAATGTATGTGTAATTTTATTTTGTACTGCAAAGAGATTCCCGTTTTTCGGACGGTATTAAATAAAACGAGGCACCCTAAAAATAAATAAGACTAATTGAAAGAAAACGTTACTTAATTAAATTTCTTATTTTACAGAGGCAATTTTTTTTTTCATTTTTGTTAGAAAAACTTGAGATTTTCATTAAAAATCTCTCCACAAATAAAAAAAAAAATAAAATCCTCAAATTAGGAGCAAACATTTCAAAGTCGTGTTGTTAACACAGACCCCCTTATCGTAATTTTATTAGAATAGATTTTCTTAAATAATTGCAAATCTTTTTAATTTCCATATTCTTTCGTGCTTATAACTCATTAAACTCTGTTGCTGCGCAGGATCTATACTAGCGGGCAGTCGGGTCTTAATTGGGCAGTCGTAAATTTAAAATAGACTGTCGTGAAATTTTAACAAATTGGAATTAAAAATAATGAAAAATAAACCCACACAATTGAATTAATGAGGAAAATTTTAACCTCTTTGTTATTTTATTATTATTGTTAATTTCCTTTTCAGTTTAACCCTTTGCACTCCGAAGGCGCTTCTCAGGCACCAACATAACGACCAGTTCTTTTGTTTCCATGTTCTTTAAAATAAACGAGAACAACGGGATATTGTGTTTAGAACATCAATAAACTTTTTTGCAACTTGTTCTCTTGCAAATACAAAACAGATTAGGATTTTTTCCCCTTTATGACTATAAAAAAAATCTGTGGAAAAGAACGTAAAGAGGAATAACTGTTCCATAGAAATAACACAAATCGCAAAGTGTTCGTGGAGTGCAAAGGGTTAAACACCAACGCCTGCTATTCATTTTGTCTTTCTGCGCATAAGACACGATTCCCGCGTCTATTGAACACTACATCATTTTGAATATTCCAAGGTTATCAAAGGATTCCGAAATTAAATTAACTATTTGCAGTTTAAGAAATTTTTTGACATTTCCATTCTTTCTACGGAACAGTTATCCCTCCTACTGTTCTTTTACCCAGAATTTTTTTATGCTCATAGAGGGAAAAAAATCATAATCTGTTTTGGATCTGTGCAAGAGAACAAGTTTAATTTTTTTTTTAAACACACGATCATGATGTTCTCGTTTATTTTAAAGAACAGGGAACTAAAAGAATGGGTCGTTATGTTGTCCCCACAGAGATGACAATTAAGTGCAAAGGGTTAAAATGCTGCAGAAGTTTAAAAAAAAAAAAAAAAACTTTCGCAGTTAAAGTGGATTGCTTGTTAATCCACTTCAACTGTGAATTTGTGATCACAATTGGGCAGTTTGATTTTTTCTGATAAATCGTGCAATCGAAATTTTTTGGGGAATTACGTATAGTCGTAAAATTTTGTTTAGAATAGTCCTTGTTGTTGCGTAAGACCAACAGACACGTAAAGTAACTGTTGTGATACCCCCCCCCCCCCCCCAAATAAAAATAAAAACTGGGTTTAAAAAATGAGGTTTTCATGCCTATTTTTATTCGCATTCACTTACAATTCCAGTCAAAAGCATTAAATTCGAAATGAAGTAATTTTCTTGTGTAAAAACATTCACTGCTTTAAATTAGCACAGTTAAATTATAAATCACCTACAAAGATACACGTTATGCGTAGGGATTAATTAAAACTAGGTCCTTTAGAAATAAGTTCATACCCTAATTAAATTTAAAAAAAATAACTAATGAATTGTAGCGTTTTTTCAAATTTAATTTGCCCTAGAAAATCTCCGGATTTTCATAAAAAATCTATGATATAGGAACAACATGTGATCCCCTTTTATCTTTTAAAATATATATAAAATTAGGGGCACACATAAAAAAGTTATCGGAGGACAAACATAAAAAAAAACGTTATAAAGGAAAAGGAGCAAGAGAAGCTGTAATAACTCATTTCTTTTTTTAACATAACTACCAAAATTACACAGATAAAATATTTTTAAGTTTATAACACATGACACATCTTCAAAAATTTTAAGACATATATAAGATAACATTTATCATTTAAAACTTCTTCCGTGTAAAAACTATGATTTTCACAAGTCACATTAATAACGTGACTTAGACTCTTTTGTGTGTATGTAGGGAGGGAGGATGTTTGATTTTTTTGCTACCTCTCTATTTAATCTACGTTTGAATTATTATACGTTTATAAAGGGCAGTTTTTCTTGATCAACTGAAGGTCCGTCCACAAATGGGTTCTAAGTTATCCGTGGTGTAATTTTCCATTCACTAAGATATTTTCTTTTTCACAAAAAATCGGGTATGCACACTCCCCCCACTATACCCAATAAGGTTTGGTTCGTGATTACTTTGTTCGCACGCCTGCTCCTTCTTCCATCTTCTGTAAGCTCTAGATATTTACGCATTTGTCATAAGTTTTAAAAAATAGTTACGACTTTATAGTTTTCAATGTATGACTTTATAATTGCACATGAATCTAAAACTTTCCTATATATGAATCCTATCCTATCCTATATATGAAATTATAAATGTCAATTTTATATATATATATATATATATATTGAGTACTTTTTTTTTTTTAAAGCTTGTGTTTAACTTTTATTAAAGAAGTATTTTTTCTTCTTACATTTCATGTCACAAAAGTTTTTTGAAAATATTTATATTTAAAGTAATTACTGTTTCATAAGAAGGAAGTTGCATGAAATAAAAATATTAATAATTTTTTTTTCAAGAGTCATGAAAAAAAAGCCGTCGTGTAATCTTCACAAGGTTCATACTTTCCTTAATGTAAACCCGCACTCTCCACCTGTTTATTAGAACTGAAGTTACAGCGGTTAAACAGTCCAGTTTATGCCCAAAACTTGATTCATTCCCCCGCATAGTGCAAAGGTCAGAGAAGGGACGACGCAGCTCTACTTCCTCTACCCGATGGTAGGTCATTTATCCTCATAGGCTCGTCCTCTTAACGTTTGGGGGCTTCAAGTGTACGTATCTTCATATTTACGTAAACAAATCATGCTGTTTTCTTAGATCGATATCGAACCTTTCAAGAAAACGTTTCATATTTGTAATGATTAATCTGATATTTACATCTTTATATACTGTCTAGATTTTGTTTTTGGAAATAATAAAATTAAGTAGAATCCTTTCATTCGCATTTAATCCCATTTTGGTCGGCGTTTCATGTCGTGCGACGAAGAAAGAAATGCGCGTGAAAAGATAATATTCAACTCTACTCATATTTCTCATTATATTTCCCAAATTTTGACAAAAATTTACTTATTTTAATTATTTTTGCATATAAAAATATATTTTAACATAGACGGATAGGAAGAGAATTTTATATTTTTCAGTAGAAAGAATATAGTTCTGATTTATCGAATGATGCCATTTATTCAGAGTCTAGTGATTCAGAACTAAAAAAGAAGGCGGGTAAAAGAAAAGAAATTAATGTAGTCTGCATCAATTTTGCTGAAAATCCTGGAATTTTGGTAAATTTTATTTACGTAAATTAAATTTATCATCTGAGTGTGTATTTTTGAATAATTACTTTTATAGAGCTATATTATAAGACAATGGATTTGAAAAATATTGTATCAGAGAGTATTTTATGAATTAAAAAAAAATTAAATATTGCAGGAAAGCATGGAGATCAGTGAAAATGTTATCACGTGTGATCGATAGCCAGTGGATCAAGCAAACATCCGTTTCTGACAAAAATATTTGGATTCGAATTCATGATAGAACATGCATTCATTTCCAAGAATTAAAAAAAAAAGCCTTAATTTTTAAAACGGAAATTGAAAATAACTAATAATAATAATCCAACTAAAAAAATATATACTTTCATTTATTTCCCTCGTTTTAAAATGTACTGATGTGACAAAAAAAATGACGAAATTGCTGAAACAAATGTAAGCTCAATTATACCATTGATTACGTGGAGGCAGAAAGAAACTGTCATAAATTGAAATGTTAAATTATTAAAAAATATTAAATTCGTTAAAAATTCTTTTCGATAATTAAGATTCCTTATAATATACCGTATAAAGAAAGTTATCTACTACATAAAGTACATGTTTATTATCTAAGTAATATTAATTGTTCTATTTTTATTTAATATTTTAGATAGTGTAGTGATGTTGTCAGAAGCCATCAAAAGGTTAGGAATTATTGATGTAAGGTAATAAAAACTATAAAATTCCTGCTTTTGACAAACTAACCCGTAAATGATACTTCAATTCTATAATATTGGAATTGCAAGACGTATCATCCAAAAAAAATTAATTTAATGTGAGTGTGTGTGGGGGGAGGGGATAAGTAAAATATTCATACACATTCCCCCCTCTTACAATAAAAGCCAAAGAGTCAGGTTCAACAAACTCTTGTGAAACGGCGAGGAAGAAAATTCGATACCGATTCATCCATCAAAAGCTATATTATTCGAAACGCGGACGATCAAGACCGCGCGTTTGCCAGTTCGTTCCATCTCTCATTTGCAAATTTTCTTCCCGAAAATAACTTTTAAAAAATTATCCCGGTTTTCCCTCCGGAGAGAGGAAACACCGGAAAAGCACTCTGTAAGTAAACAACACGTGCTGCCATTGATTTGTTCGAAAAGGAGGGGCGAGTGAACCGCCCACGCAAAATTCGAATGTTCGAAATAGAAGACACTCTCATCTGATAATGCATAGCGAACCCCTTCTGAAAATTCCCTCCCGCTTTTGAAAGCCGGGGTCCTTTGTTATGTTCCAATACTATAACTATTTATCACTTAAAACTCACACGGGGGGTGGGCGGGGCCTAATCCTTGTTGGCTTCGTTAGGGACATGCGCAATGGCAATCGATCGATCCGTTGGTTTACTTTACGGGGCTTCACTATCACCGTGATGCATTTCACAATAAGAATTGGGATGTAAACATGGGATGGAATTATGTTTCTCTTGCTCCTCTTCATTCCGCATCCACGCACTTGTTTATGAACCCCTTCCCACGCTTCTGCGCATGCGCTCACGTTTATTTATCGTATGCGGCACGTGTCTTCTTCGAAGATCAGATCGACCTCTTCCCCCTCCTTTCATGCCTCTAATTAAAGAATTTCAAATCCTGCTTCGACTCGTGTTGGATCGCCCTCCCAGTGGCGTAACCAGGATTTAGTTTCAGAGGAGGCTTCAGAAATTTCTTGAGATACGCATTTTTTAAAAAATATTTCTAAAAACAATCATTATATAATTTGCTACTTATAATAATTACATTTAAAATAATATTATTATCAGAAATATAAATTTTTGTCAACAATCAAATATTATTTATCAAAAATATTATTTGATAATTTAGTTGTGACAATTTAAAACTGTAATTTTGTTCTACGAATTAATCACTCGAATATAACTTCAAGCAGTTTGAAATCAACAAGTAATTCAACGATCTTAAAAGAGTTTTTGTGGTCATTAATAGCAGCGTTCAAATTCCCTTACCACGAAAAAAATTACGCATTTATCAGTATCTGAATAATTTTTATATAAAATTTTTTTTTTTAAATGTTTTTAAAAAATGACATAATACAAATTGCTGTGTAATATTTCTCGTAACTCGTACGAATTTCGTAGGAAGCCCGAGCCGGTAGCAGTCCCTCTAGCTACGCCACTGCCTCTATCATACAAAAAGTTATAAAAATAGATACACAGAGTTAAAATTTATGTCCAGAACAATCATAAGACATTAATATTCTTCTCTTATTAATATTAATATTCTATTAATGTATATACGAAGATGTAAAATAAGAAACATAAAGTGCAATAACTGTTAATTTTTTACAAATTATCATAACATAAAGTGATTCCTGTCTTTTAGAAAACAGGTGTACTAAATCAACGGAAGTAAGACATATTGTAAAAACTCAGTTCCTTTTTAACTTATCGACACAAAATAAAATGAAAATCCTTCTCTGGATTACTATTTTAACTTGTCAAGTTTCGTTAAGATCGGTCTAAAAGCTGCTGATTGAGTGGCCACAATTGAACTTTTACGCCAATACAGAAAAATACAGACGAAAAATATTACTCATCTTCTTAATATAATAGCAATAGCCCAATTGCGGCCGAAGGTAGCCAGGTTTACCATATTCTTAAAGAAGAAAACAATTGTTTATCGCCCACACAAAAGGTTGACATGGGCCGCAAATTGAAACTTTCCGGTCTGCTGACATTCGGGGGTCACCCGGGTCACAAAAAAAACATGTTTACACGAGTTTCTATTACAATGTTTCTATGAGTTTAAATATACAAGTAAGAGACTAAAAGTAATTAAATTTTCGATTGTGGTGTTATTTTCCCCATATATTAGTTGGGTAAATTTGTGTCCATATTCTTAGTAAAAGCTGTGTAAAGTTAAAAAAATATTTTAAAATAATTTTTAAAAAAATTCTTTCCTTCCTTTTCATATTCAAACAAAATTGAAACGCATACATGACCAGAAAGCGGGAGAATTCCAAGTGCATGTATGAAGACACGGGGGCATTCTGCCCTATTTTAGTTTTATCTAAGGGTCCGTATATAGTAGTTTAATACTAATTGGGACCTCTGGGAGAAAATTACATTTTTGCGTTTAAGCATTTTTGTATAATTTTTCTAAACACATTTTTTGGGTTAAAGTAGGTATACCTGTTCCTGTTTTGGATTCCCAATTGAAGACCCCATGGTTTGAATGCCGCATGTTTTATTATATGTACTTACATACATGTATTATGGTTTACAATTTACATAGTTTGTTTTAAAAAAACAAAAAATTAGTAATTTTTTTTATTTAGAAAAAGCGTGTTTTTTAAGCTTGAATATATTTAAGTATTTAAGGTTGACTTGAAACTCTATGAACATGCGCAGTGCATGCATATTGAGGAGAATACAGTGAATCACTCACTTTTAATTTAATTTATTTAATATTTTTAAATCTTCATTTAACATTCCGTATATGACTTGATTTATGAAGCTCTGGAGGTGGTACAAGGTAAAAATAAGTGTAGCCATTTTCTTTCTTAGTGATGAAAAAATACAAGCAAAAAGGATTGAATTGTTGCTCTGGAAACTGGAAAGTTAATATATTGTTACTTTTTTTTAAGTCTCAGAAATAACACTCTTATTTTTGAGATTACTGGAATGGATAAAGCCAGTATATTTGACAATAGTTTCGTAATTTTATCACGTAACTTTTGACAAAACAAGAATCCTCAAATTTTTAACGAACGTAACTTACTCAGATTCCTATACGGCTCTTTTCAGGGCATCATTTTGGACGAACGAAAGTAATTATTATAATTATTATTACTAAATTGGTAGGTAGTGTGGGGTTCTCTTCATATACCCAGAGACTGATTTACGGGAGGGCATTCGGGGCACTTGCCCAGGGCCCCCATTTTAAAGGGGCCCCCAAACATGATTTAATGCTAAATATATGTAAAAAAGTTAAAAATAAATTTACTAACGAAATTTTTAAAAATAAATTACATTTATTTTCATCAAAATTTTTTAATATTTTTTAAAAAATAAATCGTTAATTGTTTTGCAAAACTTATATTATTTTACCCAATTAAATCAATTTCACTTTTCAGCACGTTCATGATGTATGTCACCTTTTGCATCGCGTTTTTCAAAAATATGCGCTTTGGATCACTAGTAAAATTAAATTAATGACCAAGGTCCAAGGCCATAAATAAGTCGTGTTTACTAATCGCATGTAGATTTGTCGTTTACGGATACTTTTTTCCTATACCAAATTTCCTAATATTGTAATCATTAAGGATTTGCTAGCTATAAAATGGGTAGTACATACTAATTTGGCTCAACTAAAAAAAAAGCTAGAAATGAAGAAAGAACAAAACTAGAAACGTATGAAAAAACTGTTGCAGTATTGATCACTAACGTTAATTCAAATTCTCAAAAGTAGAAAATTAGTAGTTTAAAAAAATATATTTATATTTGCATTAAAGCTGACTGATTACGTCATTTTGTATTGTGTGCTTGTGCATAAATTTAGCAGTTTTATTTTGAATTACGTCGAGGGGCCCCCTAATGTTCTTTTGCCCTGGGCCCCTAAGCTTGTAAGTCGGTCCCTGCATATACCCGATTCTCCCACTTAGGCGGGAGTCAATCAATTTAGCATGATCGGCGTAGTAAGTCTAAGTTCCTCTGTTCGATACCGAGTGATGACAGCCAAAAAGTGCATAGCGCCGCATTGGTGACTTTCGGACTGCATATCAACGCAACCTTCGAACAAGAGTACATTGAGTACATTGTACCTTGTGAGAGTACATTGTACCTTGTGAGAGTACATTGTACCTTGTGAGAGTACATTGTACCTTGTGAGAGTACATTGTACCTTGTGAGAGTACATTGTACCTTGTGAGAGTACATTGTACCTTGTGAGAGTACATTGAATCAACTTCAACCACTGTCAACGTGATAACACATGACGGTATTGACCACTTCCCACGTGATAACACTTCACGGCATCAACTACTGCCCACGTGATAACACTTCACGGGCATCTCAATCATTCGTTCCTCCGTTCGACTCACTGAGAGGGGTAAATACTTCAAATAACTCCAATATCCGACTAATTTGTACTAAAATATAACAAAATATTAAAGTTTAATAACTAACAATTACTATAACTAGTTTAAGATAAAAATATTAATTATGTATAGCTTTTGTAGTCATATATAATCAAACATTCACACCTTCAGACTTGGTGAGAGGAAAAACCCTTAAGAAGCTGTCTCCAAAATATATAGAAAAATTTAAGAAATATCATAAAGTTTTACTTTGCCCCTCCCCCATTTAATTTTTTTCTGTGTCCGTTACTGATTATTTCATGGAGCCAATCTGAATTTTGAACTCGTAGTCAGCGTTCATCATCTGTATTTGTACAGCTGATTGAAGGACAATATTTGTATTCCTGCAAAAGGGAGGGCTCATTTATTACGTCACGCTATTTCCATAATTTTATACTCTTTACTTCTTCCATGTCATGTTCCGCGTCCTAAGCCTACCCCTCCATACTTCGTGTAACGTCACGATAATTTTTTGGAATTTAAAAACATTTAGATTTCCAGTCAGTCTATTTCATCAAACATCCTATAGGAAAAAATAGTTTTTACTATAAAAAAGTGACATATATAGATAGTAATAAATATGTTAAAAAAAATGTCAGTTTTTCTCGTCAAACAACACAAAGACCTCTTTCGCCACGTCATGTCCCATAGAACCCCTCCCTCCCCCAAAGGGTGCGTGACGTAATAAATGAACAACCCCTAAATCAGTTAAATAAAAATATAGCAGTTTCTAGTAATTTAGAAATACCCAGTTTTCCAAGACAAAAGTAGGTTCCAAAAATATTCTAGGTTCCTAAATAAAAAAAAAGATTATAAAACATTTGTTTTTTAAAATGGTAAGTGTAACTATTAACACCCTATTTACAGGATCCACAAATTTTGTTTCGAATAAAAACAAAACGAGTAAAGTTTATATAGCTTTAAAGTTTTATTAGTACTATTACAATTCCTAACGAAAGTTTAATGTACTTGTTCAACACGCGCCACATAAATCTATCTCTGGTAAACTAGCAGTTATTCATGTGAATTATACTTCTATAAACTATTTTATGATCTAACAAAGTTTGCGAAACCGCTATTACCACGCAATAAAACATAAAGACTATAAATTTAACTACAATAGACAACTTCTAGTATATACTAACTATATATCGATGTATATAGTGTGGTCACAAAATGTTGGGCGATGGTCATTGCTTGGCTGTATCAAATTTAGCTGTATTGGCATAATAAAACATTTTTTTGCCCAACTACTTTGCTTATATTTTAAACAAGTCGTTTAGCTTTGGTAGTAACAAACAAAGTAGTTAAATTAAAGCAAAAAGAATGGTTTGTAATGTGAAGTTAAACAACCAAACAATGACCATTGCCCAATAATTCGTGACCACCCTGTAGAAATACTCGTATCTAGATATAGTAAAGTAGTACTAAAGTTGAGGGTTGTATTTTTTATTAATACATCTTTTCCATTTTCCAATGTCAGTCGAATGTGGTTTTTTTTAGGGGTAGGAGACAACAACATTGTAGCGGTCTTTTGATATGTCTGGCTGGACTCGGGCCGGTGATTGCACCCAGGGACCGACTTACAAGTTTAGGGGCCCATTTCAAAAGAACATTCAGGGACCCCCGACGTACTTTAAAATAAAACATTCTAGAATGCGATTCGAAACATGACATACATCAAAAACGCGCAGGGAGTATGAAAGCAATTTAATTGAATAAAATAGAAGAAGTTAAAAAAAATTCGAAATATTTTTAAAAAAAATTCTTTAGTTTAGTAAATTTATTTTTAACTTCTTCAAACTTTTTTTTAGCCTTATAAGCATTTTTAGGGGGGCCCCTTAAAAATGGGGCCCTGGGCAAGTGCCCCGAATGCCCTCCCGTAAATCAATCTCTGATTGCACCGGACCATCCTTTGTCCAGTCCGCTCCTGGCCCTGACTATGCACGATGAGCTGAGGTAGAATAGTCTATTTTTACACTCGTGCATTAAATGTTTATTTTTTTAATACTTGTTTTTAAAATTACGTTTAAACAAAATTGTAAGATAATCAGGAAGGTTTCAGGAGGGTTAAGATTTTTTATTACTTTCATAGGCATTGCCATTTCAGCGAAATAAAATTTAAACTATGAAAGTATGTATAACTATGTAGGTATGAACGACCACGAAACCCCACTTTCCACTATATCTGTATTTTAATTTTTTAAAAATTGCCCCCCCCCCCCCTACAGTTTTACTTGTTCACATCATACACATTTTTCATAATTTAACGATAATAATTCATTTCTAATTTAAATATGCAACAAATTATGTTCAATTTTAATTTTTAAGTATTATACTCATATCTATTTTTAAGAATTTATACTCATAAATTCTGTCAAATCTTCATATATTCTTTTTTTCAAACTTTACTTTACCATTTAACAAATTTAAACATGTTTCTACTGAAATTGACCATTTTAGAATGTGCCATTTCTTAGAGAATAACAAATAAAATATAAGTGGTTAATAAAATCGTTTGAATGCAGAAAAAATACTTTATCCTGTTTTTCTAATATTGGCAGTTACTGTTGGTGAATAATGCAGCAGGAAAAATATTATTGAAACGTAAAGCGGAGAGGGAACCTTAACCATCATAATGACAAGAAAGTGCACTACCTTTTTTTATATTTTTCTAACTTTGCACCTACCTTCGCCACTTTACCTTTTCACCTACCTTTTTTTTTATTTCTTACCATTTTGAAATGTAAATTATACTTCTATAAATGTTGAATTAATTTATTATATGTTTTTATCTCCATTAAAATCATGCAGCTTTTCATTAAATGTTTCAATCATGGTTAACTTTGCCAAAGAGGAAAAAATTAATTCTTAAACAACAAGAGAAATTTTTAAGGAAGAGAATGAAGAAAAAATAAATTTAAAGAGTGCTCCTTAGTATACCATATCTTTATGTCAACTAGCCAATTAATGAACGAAATTGACTCGATTAAATATATGATAAAAAAAAATCTTCGATTTTTCCTTAATTGGTTCAATTGTAAAAAACACACGGGGCGACGCAGAAAAGAGAATTTTTTCATCTCTTTTTTTTTTGTGCAGAAAGAATTAAATCGTTTGTAAAAAAAATCCTCCATCGCATCGCGAACCCAATTCTTTTTTCTCTGAAGGTTCATTTTATATGTAGCAGATTAATTAGAATTTCCGGCACCACAAACTAGTTCTGTGGTCCTTTGCTATGTAATATTGCATCTCCGAAGCCCTGCGGGTCAAAATTTGCTAGTGAGATGACCTTGGGCTAGATGGCGCTGCCAGCGCATATGCTTAAAGATGGCAGCTTCCTTTATTGTGATGAAGTAAATTATGGGTTGACATATTCCGAATCAGAACGGCAGCGGGTGTAATGATTATGGCAAGCAGCTCAACCCGGTGGATTGCAATTTGCAGGCCTAAAACTGTGGCCCCGGTGAAAGCAAGGATGGCAGTGATCAAGACAAGGAGAACGAATTTCCAGGTAAATAAATTTAATTTTTAAAAAATTAACTCGAATCAAGGTCAACACTCTTTTAGAAATGAATATATGTACGTATCGGTGGAGTGGTACTCTTGCGTCGCCGACATTTTGAATATCGGCATATGCAATTATCATATTTTGAACAAAGCAACGATGCAATAATATTCGAATGGAATCGGGATTTAAAAACTTTTCATTGAAAAGGCGTGGCATTGGTTTTAATTTTCAGACGATATTTGCGTTTTTCGCTCTACGTAGCGATTTGCATGGAGTTGTATCTGAATATGTTTATATAATGAAGTCCATGTTTACGTCGATGGAAAAAATGAGAAAATGTTGTAGAGAGTCAATTTGTTTTGTTACTGCTATATACACGTGTCGTTGTTCGTTTTTTTCGCAAAATAATTATATTCTTTGCTTGACATTGTTTACAAGTCGTGTATTTAAATTTGTGAAATTATGCATGATTAAGTAAGTTGGGAGCGCTACTGTAGCTGAATTTAAATAACTAGAACGCTTATCCTTTAAATGTATTTAACAGCCACGCTATGAAATGGTTAGAATATATTTTAATGGTTATAGATATATTTTATTTTAATAATTGCAGAAGTTTATTTGAATTTTCATTTTTTAAATACTAGTTAAATTTAATGTTGTCATTCATTGCGCTTATATTTAGATTTCTATAATTAATATTCACAACGCGTATTGATTTTATTTTTTTATAAATGCACAAAATTAATAAAAACATATTTTAATAATTTTTTTTTTTTTAATTGTCAGTATGTGGCAATATTTCGATGTTTATTTGTTTACAATAATGTTTCCTGTAAATTATTAATTTTTTTTTAATGTGCCCTATTTAAGTTTATAATTTTGTCATTAGTATTCAAATCGAGTTTTTGACCAGTCATCATTTTTTATACTTATTAAAAAACATTGTTTTTCTGTGTGCTATTTTATTTTTTATTTGAGTGGTTTTATTTAAAAAGTATAGTAACACAATGTATTTTTTTTTTTTAAATAACCTCTTAATAACAGAAAATGGATTTTTCATAATTATTAAAAGTGTATGTAAATTCCATAATAACTAGCTGATTTAATTTCTGACAAATATATGGATTTCTTTTTCCTTGTAACCATTTATTTTATTTGTTCTTTCCTTTTGGTTATTTTCTATTTGAGATAATATAAATTATTCAAACACATTGAAACAATGCGAGGACGTTATTGATGGTATCACCAAATCTAATGTAATACAACCTTTTTCTTGTTATTTTCTCTAAAATAATATGTATTTTTTTTGTAGCAAAATCTACTGTTTTTTTTTAAAATGATAGATAGCTGTTGTTATGTAGTACTGTGCAATAATAAAAAAAATAGCAATTTATTTTGTAGTATAATTTTATTGGATTGCATTATTTAAATAGGTTTCAGCTATACCTATCATCTTAACTCATCAATTTATGCAATTTCAGGGTTAATAACTTTTTAAGATTTATGAGGTTTAAGCTTCTGTACAACATTATCCTACAACTCTTCTATTCTTGGATAACTAGCAATCAGTGAAAGTTATGTTGTAATTATTATTTCATTTTTACAGATTCTTGATCCCCAAATGCTATACTATACTTGGGGACAACTTAAGTTGAACCTAAAGCAATGAAATAATTTTACATATCATAGCTTCAACTTAGGTTGTCCCCGAGTATAGATAGGGCCAGCTGGTATATTTTGATAAAAGTTAATTGATTTTGGTTGAATATAATTATATTTTAAGTATGATTCTGAAATGAAATTTGAATATTTTCAATTAAACTTTAATAATTAAAATTCAGAGTATTACCTGATTTCATTACAGGCTATAGTAGTCTTTTTGGTAAAAATGTTGATTATGGGGTGAATTGGTGCATTTTTGAAATTCGGCAAACACTGGCGACATCGTTTCTCGCCTGCCGACATCTACCAGTAAAGCAACTCGATGCGCTGTGTTTACGTCACGAATGAAAGTGCTACGGTTAAAGCCTGAAATCCTCCTTCTTTCGCGATTGGATTGTGGTGGAAGGGATAAATCTGATTATTCTGTGCGTGAATTTTAAAATGCATCGCAGCTGGATTCGAGGCGGTTCAAACTCGTGTTCAGTGGTTTCGCTCATTTGATGAGTGGTAGCTTATGACCCTCGGCCATAATGTCTTCGTTGAAAGAGGAATGTTAGATTACACAACAATATTCGAATTTATTTGAAAGAAAAACGTGTGGGAGTTTTATAATGATTTATTTTTATTAAAAGAATTTTAACTAAATAACTAGTAGATTATCGGTATTTTTTACTGTTTATGAACACAAAATGTGTTAAGAGTACACAAAAGGGCTCCTTCGGAGTGGCTGGGATACGAACACGCAATTTGACCTGATATCTTTGGAGAAAATAAATTTTAATACCTATATGTATATAAATATTGAAATTTATTTAAATGAAAACCATGCCAGTAAAATATTTAAAACATAATTATTATATGTAATTTTTTATTCACGAAAAATCCAATCTAAATCCATTTGCGTTATATGGATTTCTTATATGGAAAGCAAATATAGTTTTATTTCATTAAATCGAATTAGAGTACACAAAAGGGCTGGTACAGATATCAAATAGAACTTCAAATTTCGACAGCTCTCTTAAGCGAAATTCGCCCCATCACTGACATTTCGGCCATCTTTTATTTTTAACAAAACGTCAAAAGAAATTTCATTTTGCAAAAATTTTAATATACTAGCATGCTTGTGTGATAATTATCACATGAATATCCACACCCATTCAGGTGAAAAATATTAACAAATCTTTTATGGATAAACAATAAAAAAATGTAGTTGTCAGTTAATAGATTATCAACGGCAGCATTATCAATGATTTGTTTTTAAAAAAAACTTTAAAATGAATTATTTTAAACACATTAAAAAAAAAAAACTTTAATGTTTATGATATGAAAGTACGATTCTTCACTGGTCCACGAAATTCTCTTTCTTTTGTTACCTTGTGTTATAAGATCCGTTGCGTCTAAGTGGAATAAAAAGGATCTTGACTACAGAAGTAATATATATGATATTTTCAGTGTTCACTCTATGAATTTTTTGAAGGATGCCCTGTACACTCTTTTAAATCTTTATAGTGTCTTTATGCCCTTTTTGGAAAAATGCTGCCCTTTTTTGAATTTTTTTTGCCTTTTTCAATCAAGCACAAGTGTCCTTGCTTCCCTAGCTGTCTTAAAAAAAAGGTCGCCAATAGCCCATTGTGCAGGTGCAACTTACCCAAACTTTAAAAAAAGAGGTATTGATTTTAATTGTGCATCAGAAGTTAATTAAAACAACCTTTTTAACTAAGGGTGTTGCGCAATTACGATGAATATGCAGTAATTTCAAGGAAAGGGCATCCTTATGTGTTAACAGGGGGACACGTCCACCTTAACCTTTTTGTTTTTTGAAGTGCCCATTTCCTGCCAATTGCACCCTGCCCTCTAGAGTGAGCCCTGATATTTTTGCTATAATATGAGAATTAAACTTACAAAACTGAAGTTAAAAAACATACAGAATTATGAAATCACATTGTAATAGAAATGCAACTAACTTTAAGAAACTTTAGTTAAAAAATGTAATTTGTTAATTGCTTAAATCTTTTAAAAAGATTGGGTATATTTGAGCTAAATTGCTAAAAACTTCTAAAAAACAGCTTAAATACTGATACACAGTTTATTTTAAAACATTTTTTGTAAGTTTCAGAGCAACATTTCTGTAGATATTAACCCTTTATAGTGAACAAGTTAACACTATAAGATATGCATTATGAAGAGGGATTGAAATTTAGTTTGGACTATTAGTGACTTGTATGAAGCAAGTTCGTATTAATGCAGTTTGACTGTATTTAGCAATGGGACCAATTTCAGCATTTTTCATGGAAGCAGTTTCTTCTATTATAATTTTCAAAACTACTTGTTATCTCAACTGTACTGTTATTTTTTACAAAGTGTTTAATTTTTAATGTCATTCTTTTTAATATAAAAAAGTTAGTTATCCTTCTAGGAATCTTGCACAGTCATCAATAGTTAATCTTATTTTGTTAAAGTAATATCTTCATCATTTAATATAATCTTTTAAAGAAGTCTACAATTTTTTTAATATTTTTTTTCTTAATTGTAAAGATAACAAGTGAAATTTTTATTTTGATTAAACCTTACTTGCTGCTTTATAAAAGATTTGGAGCCATTTCATTAGAAAAAAAATTCAACTGCTTTTCACCCAATGATTGACATTTAAATACTTTTTTCAAATTTAATAATTACAACTTCGATGTGAAATGTCATTAAAATCGGCTAAATGGATTATCAAGAAAGAAACACCATGTTACATTTGTGTTGATTCATTCAGATACTATAACTCCATGGCAAATAGCACAATTGAAATAAATGTTCTCCCGTTGAATAGAAAATTATGAGCTGATGCATGTAAAATCTTTAAATATGCAAAGCAAAGCATGTATGAGGCATGGATGTTGGCCTACAGCATCGGATGTAACAGCTAGTGCATCTTAATTCTTTTGGTGAGATTTTGTATGTGATCAATCCATTTCTATGACATCCATTTCTTTCTGCTGTGCTTCTGCAAAGCCATGTCCAGATTTTTTTTGTCTTACAGAAAATTCCCTTATTTAAGTGTATTTTACAATAAAAACTTTTGAAGTAAATGGGACTGATATAGCAGTACTAATACATAATGGGAAATAGTTTTGATTGTGATGTAGAGAACAAGAACAAAGATATCTTGAAACTTAAAAGGGAAAATTTTGCGGGGGAAAATGAACAATACGAATTTACTCGGAAATGTCAACCACTGTTCGGTTCTTTTACAGTTTTGCATTGCTATACAATTTTTAAAAAAAAAATGTTTTTAACTCAAAAAATCTATCGTAAAATGTGTCATATTATCTGCTAGATTTTACTATAAAGTCTTGTCTATTAGAAGTAAAATCATCTTTAGCCTAGCATTTTGGGTGCAAATGAATATTTCCTTCAGTTTTTTTTAAATGATTTATGAAGTGAAATATTTTCAAGCTCAGATTAAAGTAAAAATTGACTTACATTTTGTTTCAAAATACTATAATACATGTATGCAAATGAAAAAAAAAAATGGATGAAGTTTGAAAAGTGGAAAATTAGTTTTGCTAAATCTGTAATAAAAAATACTCTCTCCAATGCAACACTTTTTTTTATTTGCGTGTTGTAGGCTATTTCCTATTTCTAATAAAGTATACTTAAAAAGTCTGAAATCCAGGATCCTAAGGATTCCGGATTTGGGACTTTCTACTGTATGTAATAAATAGGGATGAAACGGATATCCAGTAACTATCCGGTATCCGGCCTATCCGGTTGCTTTTTAACTATCCGGTAACTATCCGATATCCGGAAGTAAAGTGCCGGATATCCGATTTTCCATGCCGGATATCCGGATGAATAAAACATCGAAGATTTTTTTTGTGGCGATCAATTTTCTTTGTTCTTGCTTTAAGTATTTTCCTGAAAATGCTACCAATGTATTCACAGTGTGCAGATTCTCCCTTTAACCAATAGAGACTTTAAAAAGCCCACTTTTTTTTCAAATTTTTTACTTTAAAATTATATTTTTAACGAATTGTTATGATGTAGGGTCATCACATCTCACAACTAATATAAAGTTGAATAAAAAAATAAATTTCTCAAAAGTTTAAGCAAACTTGAGTTTTTATGTTTGGAATGAAAAGGCATATGGTAAAATTACAATTATTCAGAAATTAAGTGTAAAATGTACAAAACATACGATAATTGCTAGCAGCACCCTAGAATAACCCTTTGTACTTAAAAAAGTTTTTTGAATGTTTATTCAAATTTGGTATCACTTTAAAGATAAGGAATTAAGAAATATTACAGAATAAAAAAATATTTTTCAATTTTTGACCGATTTCCATTTTTTCTAGTATGTATGAGAAGTTATTTTCATAAAAATAAACTGCCGGATATCCGGCAAAATCTAGTTCGGATATCCGGTTTGTAATGTGCACCGGATATCCGGTATCCGGCAAAACCATTATCCGGTTCATCCCTAGTAATAAATATTCGTTTTGGTGTGTATTAATAACAGGCATTATTTCTCTTTTGATATTAAAGATTTTTGTGATTTTTTTTTATGTAATGTAAGTGCTATGTTAATTTAAAAATACTCTTTTGCAAACCACTAAATTGTTGTTCTTTTGTGCCTTGGTTCCAGGGTAGAATAGTTCACGTGAACACTTAATAGTTTTCTTTTCTCCATAACTTTTGAAATTTTTTTAACATGGTCGGAAAGGTTCTAAGAGGTAAGTTTTTTTCAGTATTATGGGCACTGTTGTTTATGGAAAGAAATATGAAACCAAAAAAGTTGACCACTTTGGCCCCGTTCACACTGATCACAATAGAATTGTACTATATTACTGTAATAAACAATTTTTCCAAAAGTGTTACTAGATAAAAATTTTTAGCAAAATATTTAGATTTTATTTTATCACTTTTTTAAACAAACTTTTATTTTTATTTCATGTTATTAAATTTTTTATTAAGTTTTTTCCATTTATGGTTTCGTATTTCATTTTGCAGATATGAATATAATGATTCATATAGTAAGTGTAGTGTCAGGTCAAATACTCCTTATTTGTATGAGAAAGGAATATCAGTTAATGCACAGAACATTATATATTTTTTTAACAATTGGTGCACAACACATCAACATACATTATATTTTCTTCAAAGGTATTTCAGTGTGTTGCTATACCTGTTCAAGTGGAAGACTGAGGTGTTCACATTTGAATCGAAGATGTAAAAAGGGGATATCTGCTATATTAAGTATATAAAACATATCCCTCTTTTGCGTCTTTCGATTAATTTGTTCATGTTGCTAATTAGGATAACTTGATATTTAATTTTTTCTCTCTCTCAAACTAATTGTTTCACGTCCATCGAATGCTGTTATGTACTTAGAAAGGTGGTCAATTAAGGGAAAGAATAGTATGTAGCTCAAGTATGGTAAAGCCACTGAAGTTTAATAAAACATTGAAACCAATCTGCCACTCAATATGTAAAATACTAACGTTGATTGTATTCGATATATCTACAGTTAAAATCAGAAGCTTTAAAACTTAGATAAACGCCTTAGACTCTCAAGTTTCATCCAAGGTTTGAAATTAGCGAACGTCATTCATATTTTTCACCTAAAAATGTCATTTTTGGCACCTAGGGTGATGCCTTTGGCGACTGGTTGTAAAATTACGTTGGGCAAACTGCAAATTTTTGGTGCATAATACTAAAAATGACTGTTAATTTCAAATCCTGGTTGCAAATGTTTGGCATTTGAGGACTCAAAGTGGCAAAAATATTGGGAAAATGTAAAAAACTGTTTGTTCAGGTCATAGAGACGGACATTCACACTAGCCATCTCTGTATATTCTCTTTTGAGCTAATTTGAGGATTACCAGCCAGTTTTTAGGTTTATCATATTGTAAAGCATTGCTCATTTATTATTTTCACTTGAAAAACGGTGTTTGGATTTTTTTAACACTTGCACACACACACACATCGTTTACCAATTTTTGTTATAACTTCTCGAAGATATAGTCTTTGACTATTGCAACTAACATATATATATTTAATTTCATAAAAAAAGATGTTTAAGAAATGTCAAACAGGTTACTTTCAGAGTTCAGGCAAACTTTACATGTTATATTTCAACTAGCTGTAATGCTCGGCGTTGACGAGCTTTTATTTACAGCCCCAGTAGCAGAAAATTTCTTAACAGTCTGTGACAACATTTTAGTGAGTAAGATTTGTCTTCGATTTAATTTTCAATATAACTATCGGCACACCCGTGATAAGCAAGTATAACAGCAACGTTTCAAGATAGAGCCTCGGAAACATAAAAAGAATTTGCAGAAAATGTTCTAATGTAGTGTAGACATAAAAAATTCTTCTGATATACTTCTGCAAAAGATTTGTCTGCAGACATTTGAAAAAATCTGTGACGTATGACACACATCGCCGCTGTTCTACTTCCGGGTTTAGATTGTTGGCTGATTTCTTCACTGTGCCGCCATCTGGCTTTTTTACTAAGAAGTCCTTCTTTTAAAGGGGGAATGGAGTGGTATCTCAAAATTTCATGCAAAAGTCAAGTGTGCAAAATTTCATTAAACTGAATAAAACTGTAGATTTATATAAAAAAAAAACCCACAGACACTCTTCTTTATGTATATAGATTCCCTCTTTTTTTTTCATTCACAGATTTAAAGACGCCGTACCCACACAAAGAACTTAATGCCTAACGTAGCTGATAACCTGTCGACTAAAATGGCCAGCGCTCTGTTCACCATCGAACAAATCGAGTTGATCCGCCGCCTCCGGAACAGCGGCATCACCAAGGAGCAGGTCTCGATGGCCTTCGACCAGATGGACCGGCTGGACGTCGAGCTCGGGAAGCCCTCCTCCAGCCGCTCCAACAGTCTCCACTACCCGACCATCTGCTCGACCCTGGACCATGACCCCACGACCAATGGGGTCTCCAAGACCCCTGGCGAGCCCACCCCCTTCTTCAAGCAGGGGGAGTCGCCCTACTACAAAGACTGCTCGCGACCCCACAGCAGTAGCAACTCGTCCACGGACGGGGCTGCTACTGACAACGGCAGCAGCACCCAGAATGGCGATGCATCGCCCCACGCCGCCAACCACTCTCCTACCTCTCGCCTGTCGAACGAACTGACGATCGTACCTCTCGCCTCCTCCGCGCCGCCAGTTCCTGTGTCCTATTCGTCGGCCGACGGAGCCTCAGTACAAAGCCACGTTTACAATAGCAGCCGGTCGGCCGACGGAGCTTCTTCGAACTGCGTCCCTATTCAGTGCTTAGTCAACCCCCTCGATTTGTTACAAGATGAGTGCTATGAACTGGATGAGCTTAAAAAGTTAGTTTCAGTGTTATTCAAATAGTGTGTGTGAAAAAGGTTTTTAAAAAAATGTCAAATAGTAAAATTGCCATACTTTTTTAAAATGAGTTCCGGTACCACTGGATAACACCTTGGTAAAGTTAAGAGTGCCATCCTAATGGCTCTAAGCTAGTTTTTCATGGGAAAACTTGAAGCACTGGCAACCATAAATTATTTTAAGAGTACAAATATTTTTATTTAAATTATTCTTCTCTCCTGTAAAAAGTCTTAAACTTTGCTAAGGTGGTTGGGATAATTTGTAAATACTATAATTTTACTACTAGAGCATGTTTGAAAGTTTTCATTTCTGGATAGTTAGCGTTCTAAGATGTGGGGTAAAAATGCTGAAATTGTTATCCCAGCAAGAGAATTTAGTTTATATTTTCTTTACATATAATTTTATATAGCTTTAAAAGAATACCCCAAAACTTTAGGTTAATTGTTTCAATGCAGTGGGTTTTCAGTGTGACTTTATCCAGCTATCCATAAGAGGATTGGGAGTTTGAATTTGTATAAGAGGACATGATAAAAGTTGAAATACGGCAATCTTGTGATCTGAGGTTTCTAGATTCGGTCTTAAAATTACAAAAATCGTTCGAAATTATTCACAATTCCACCTGCGTGTATGTTAAATCCGATCACGGTCCAATTTCCTGATGCTTATTGAGGTTGCGTCGTGTGCTAGCTCAGGTGTTATCCTAGTAATCTGACCTTGGTTCAAATATATGAGGTAGTGTTCCTGGATTTTTTCTTCGAGATAGACCCCAAACCTTCACCATAGCCCACTGTGCAGCTCTAGTGCGATGTTGATTCAACCTACCATCAATATAGAGTATTTGTATGGAATGCTGAAAAAACTAGAAAGAGGTAGATAATCCAAACCACTTAAAAGATTAAGTGTGACGGCATCTTGAAACGGGTCAACATTAAATCTGATGTGCTCCAAATATCTTTGCACCTATATCAAGTGAGTGGGGTGCCAGCTCGTGAGTTGTCCGAGTAATCTAACTTAAAATGACAAGGCAGTGTTCCTGGGTTTTCCTTTGGCTGAAGGCCTCCAGAACCTTTGCTAATAGTTCATTTAGTGTTTAGCTTTTCCAAAAATATTTGTTGTGTGCCGGTTTTAAAAATGTTCCTTATAAATTTAAATTTGATTTATTTAGTTTGATCGTTAGACACGAATTGGTATCGCTTGTCTCCAAAAGTCCATTTGTGTAGTTCTTGTGTGACTATTATTCAACCATCCATCCAACCTCGATCTACTTATATATTTAAAATCTAGGTACATATGACAAAATATTGAAAATAAATATGATTGTTGTCCGAGAGATCAGGGTTTGTTACCAGCTGTAGTTTAAATTTTGTACAAAATTATTTTAAATTACAACGAATACATAAAGTTAAGGTGCACAATTTCTTCCAATAAAAAAGTTTCTTTAATATGTCGCATCTGACATTAGAGTAAATGGAACGTTGGAGGTTTTTTTTTTGTCTTGATAAGTAGTCTTTTTATTGAAATAAAAATACAACGTTAAAATAGTATACGCAATAAAAATCCATTAACTCTGTAAACAGATTTAATGGATTTTTATTGCGTATTTTAACATTGTAATTTTATTTTAATATTCTTAACGCAATGTTCTGTAAGACAGGTTTTTATCTTAGTCTTTTTATCCTTCCCAGAATGATAATTATTGTAGATATTTTAGATTTTTTTGCCTTTATCGTAGTATTTATGGTTTATTCTAGCTTTTTGTAAAATATTCTGCAGTTGGTTTCAATTTGGAATTTAATTTTTAAAATTAAAATAAACAAGGTTATTTTTAAAATATTATCTTATAAATACATTTGTACAAATTATTGCAAAGATCCACATAAAGAAGAGTGCAATGTCTTGAATAGAGCATAATATTGTGAAATGATCTTGCTTCTATTAAAATTAGCTTCTAAATGATTATTTTAGTCTTGGCAAGTGAAATTTATATGATAATTATATTATTTCTAGCAATTTAACTACATTAGGTTAATATTGTGACAGAATTGCTGCACATTTGAAGAACAGAGCAAACTTGGAGTTATTAGGAATATATGAAAATGGCTGGAAAATTGGGAAATAGTTAAAAAAAAAGAGAATTTTTTTTCCGAATTTGTAGGAAAGTCGGGGATTAAAAAAAAAATTATGTTAAAAAAGTTTTTTTTAGGTTTTAAATGTGCCCTGTTTATTCTTTTTATGGTCATTGAAATAAATTTCCATTTGTTGTGTAGATTTAAATTTGAAAAAGTTCCAATTTCTTGTGTATTGTGTGGAAAAGGTCAAATAATTTTGATTGTAGTATTGAATGGCAACTTGAATGATATTCTAAATTCTATCCATTATATGTTGAACTACATCAATGCAGAGATATATTATTTAGAAAATGAATATTTTAAAATACTTTATACAAGTATATTATTTACGAATTTTACAAATTTAATTCATGTGAGAACTACAAGCTATATTTTTCCCATCGCCCACTTTCACTTAATATCAGCATATCAATATTTAAGCTATGTTTTATAAACCTGAAATTTTCGTAAAGTAAGTAAAATCCTATAACTAATTTCAGCTTTTTCATCCACATATTAAGCATTCAGAAATTACATTTAATAGTTATTACTTAAATTTAGATAATTTTATTTCTATTGCATTATTTTACTTGTGTTATTTATGACTTTTCAATAGAATTTGAAACTCAAAACAATAACTTTTTTTTATGACTTTCCGAAATATTAATATTTTTATTCACCAAAAATTAAATTAACAAACATATATTTTTTACCTAAACTACTGTCTTTTCCTTTATAGGAAAGGTGAAATGACGATACTATCAGAAATTAGAAACTTTGTGATGAGGTATAACATTAAGCAGACCATGATTGCCGAGATGACGAAAATGAGTCAAGCCTACGTCAGTCGCTTTTTTCGTGGTGATATTCAAGACATGTCCGATCGTACCAAGAATGCCTTCTACATGTGGTATCTAACATGTAAAAACAATCCTTGGAAGCTCAGTAAGTAAAACACAGTTTCCTTACTACTCACTGCCAAAAGTTTAACTTTGTTCTTGTATCTAAATGCAGGGTTCTTGGATGTCCTTATGAATTTTTTATTTTGTTTAATGTTTTTAAGGCCCTTATATTAGGAACTCCTTTATTGTCCTAAATTTCCTTTGAAAATATTCAAGGTTTTTAATTTAAGTTTCTCTTTTTAATTTTGAATGTTATTGCAATGCATTGACATTTTTGTAACTTAGTTTTATTTGTTAATTTTACCTCAATGGCAGATTTGTAAATTTCCTGATTAAGTGCTGCACAAGTTATGCTGTCCTATTTTTTCAGCAAAGTAAAGCATGTGTAAAATTGTAACCATTACTTTTTTAATATATTCTTCAAAGTTTTATTGTAATTCAACCTATTTTTTAAAAAAGAAAAATAGGTAAACAAGAAATGAAAATACTATTGATAAAAATATTAAAATTGTTAAAATTCAAAAGAAAAAATTAAATATTTTAGGAGGGGGATGAATTGTAATTTGGCTGAATACTGAATATTTGGTTGACTTTGAGGTTGAATAATAACTTCCTTTTAAAATTCTTTATACAGGCAAACAACCCAAGTTCCCGAGGTAAAAGTTGAGGACATAAGGTTATCATACATATGTAGAATAATATTTGTATTTACTATAGATTAGTAATTCTATTAAATCCAATATTAAATATATAGTCAATTAAATTTGAACTTAAAATACACAAGACTTTTCTGTAAAAAATATTTAAATTAATACTTTCCTAATATAAATATTCATTGATAAGTTATTATCTGCAGACACTTCATTTTTATGGGTCTCTGCATTAACTTTGACAAAAAAAAATCTATTATTTTTCATGTATTTCTCATTCTGGAATTTTTAAAAAAAACTTTCTGAAAAACGTCGAAAAGTCGGGGAATTTTAAACTCAATGTTAAATGGCAACCCTGATTCAAGTTTTTTGTCATCCTATCATTATTAACACCTGTTTTTTTTGTCGTAATCAAAACAAAAAAATATTGTTTAATAGGTTTTGTAATTTTTTAAAAAAAGATATTAACTTTTTATTTTAATCACTGATTTAAAAAATAGTAGATTTCATAGAAATTTATTTTAAATCGGCTAACATTTTTTACTAATTACAAGTTTAGAAAATATTTTATCTTTTTTTCCCAAAAGACTTGCTTCTATGATAGGTATTCAGCCGATGATTGACCGAATATGAAAAGTATTCAGCCTAACCGAATATTCGGCATATGGACCGAATACCAACCTAATATTCATCTTATCCGTAAAATATTTGAGAATTTGGTTTATTCTCTTTTGTATATTAATACTTCAACAAAACTCTTTTATTTTGTTGCTTCAGGCTAATACCCCCTTCAGCTCTCTTGTAAATATGCCACTATTTCTAATTGAAACTTAACCATGCCTGTGTTCCTCGCGCATTACAGCCCAGCTGTGCCCGAACTCTGGCGTGAAGCGCATGGTTTCGGAAAGCGGTGACCTCATCCCCCTGAAGAGAGAGCGCTTCACCTTTAAGGCGGCCCATCTGGCAGTACTGGAGCGCTACTACGAGAAGGACCCTTATCCGGACTCGCAGACCAGGGAACAGATTGTGGACGAGTGCAATAAGGCAGTGGAGAGAGCAGGTATTGAATGTAGATTGTGTTGCAAAAAGGGATTACTTTTGATACTGTCGCGCAAAGTGTGCTACTTCCAGTTTTCACTCTAGGCGTTTTTTGAAGGGCGGTCCGCCCTGCCCGCCCTTTTTTCATCTCGATAGCGCCCTCATGCCCTTTTTTTCAAAACTGCCGCCTTCTTTACAAAAAATTCCGCCCCTCTTGTCATTTTAAGTGAAGCACAAGTATCCTTGCTTACTTAGCTGTCTTTAAAAAAAGCCATCGATTAAATAAAATTGTGTAAATTGGAATTAAGTGAATTATGACAGTAGAAAAGCAAACTCCTTTTTAACTACGCGTCTTATGCAATCACGATGATTCCATGAATCCTCTTGGTTGCCTGTGCCCGCATATGAAATGCTAAGTTTTTTTTTTTACTGTGTTTTTTTAAAGAGAAAATAGTTTGGGGCAAAGTGGCAAGATTAGGCATTTTATTACCAAATTTTGGATTTAAGTAGTCTTTTAATCGGTTTCGTAAGGTGTCTGATTAGGGATACTTACAGATTTGGTTTTTAGCGAAAACGTTAATTATTAAATTTCAAAGTTTGGATTTTAAGTAATATCTTTATAAAGACACACCAATTTTGAAATGGTCTTTCCTTGGAGGCCCGAACCGTCAACAATAATCCAAATGTAGCTCTTACCGCAATGTCAACCAACAAATCGGAACTTTTTTTTTATTTGGGCACGGTCCGATGTGTCAACGGGTGGCCACGCCTATGCCAAACTTATTTTTTAAAGTGCCCTTTTAAAAACATGGTGCCCTTTTAATGCCAACAGCGCCCTGCCCCTTTTTATTTCTAGAGTGAACACTGCTACTTCTGTGGTGTGTGTGTGGGGGAGGGGGGTTGTGAAAAATTATTCTTTAGTTTCTGTTGTAAAAGTTTTGAGTGATTTCTTTTGTTTCTGTAACAAAAATTCTAAGTAATTTCTTTTGATTTTATTGTAATTTTTTTTTGACTGTTGTAAAAATTATAAGGAATTCCTATTGATTCCTCTACAATAATAATATCTAACTTCTAAAAGTTATTATCTTTGTGTTTTAAAAAAATTCAAGCAATTTTATTTATTTTATTCTGTTGAAAAAGTTTTGAGCCTACGTTTAATTTTAGTGTGACATTAATTCAATCAGTGGAAATGACTGTTGCAATTTATAACAGATACTCTTTTTTTATAAATAGCTTCTTAAAACTGTTACTTTTGTTACACACTGTATAAATAACTCTGTATAATTTACAACGAATAATATTTTTAAAAACATAATTTAAACTAGTTTGTTACTTTAAAAGTCAAGAGATGCTGTATGATGCCGCCATTGCATACTTGCCAATTTTTATGGAATATCCATATAAATTTTTCATGGTTTCAAAGAATTTTATCCTTTTAAAACATGTAGTATTTTGGTTGCCAAGTGAGCCTTATAATACTTAAAAACAACTAAATCCTTCGACAGTTTTTATTTAGTTGGTAAATTGTTTTATTTTATGAATTTTTTTGTAAAAAATGCTTTTCAACTTATTTTCTATTAAAATGCTGTTTTGTTTTAAAGCTAGAGGAATATTGATAATAAGTAAATAAGACATCTGTAATCAACATTAAGTAAATTTAAAGTTAAAACCATTCTTTTCGTACTTAACACCACCGAAACCATAATATTTTGTTATGTTATGCAAAGCAATTCGTAAAAGTTTTTTGTGAATAAAAATTGTACATATTTTTTATTTTTAAATCTTTGGCAGATGTGCCATTGTGCTTATGAATCTTAGTTCGCATTTCAGATCGACCCCTGGCAGAGCGGGAACGGGTGACGCTGCCCGTTGTCAACAATTGGTTCAACAATCGGAGGAAGGAAGCCAAGAAGCAGCTCAGGCAGCAACATGGTGAGAACTCCCATTGAATTGCAGTGTTTCGATATTATACTAGAAAGTTCATTTAAAGTATAAGCCTATATGTGTCATCAATTTGAATTGTTTGATTAATTTGCCAGCTATAACCTAAGAACATTAATGCCTAACAGAAACAAACTTTTTTTTGTAGAGCGTTGTGCGAAAGGGCTATGAGGGGAAGGGGTACTCATAAATTAAAAGTTTTATCATGGGGTATGTGATATAGAAGTTTGAGAATCACTGTGATTGAAGTTTGTAGGATTTGTTTGGTCATTGTATGAATTTTACCATTATATATTTTTTTTAGGTCATCAATAGCTTATTGTGTGGATTTCAAGGCTTATTTCTTTTTATAAGTTTTGCCTCAAAAATTTAAACAGAAAGCCTCTTTTAAAAGAAAATAATTGTTAAATTGTCTAATCTCATAAAATTTGCTTGTTAAAAATAATAACTTTTTTTTGTTAAAATGCTGCAATTTTTAAAATATTGTCTGCATTTGAATTTATAACATAAGTTAAAAACAAACTACTCTTTTCAGTTTAAATTGGTGATTGCATTAAAAAAATATTTAAAAACTATTGTTGTTCTATTATTATTCCTTATGGCAAAAATACCTTTGATTCTTACAAAATCCTTTAAGAGTTTGCGAAAAGTGTAAACGATTAAAATCAATAAACTTCTAATTCCCCATCCAAACTTCCATTTCAGCTGCAGCCATGGCAGCTGTCTCAGTGAGCATGTCTCCCATGGGCCAGTCCCCCATGGGCCTCGCCTCCGTCGCATCCATGCCAGCCATTGGCTGGCACCAGTCTCCGACTGCCCTCGGAGGCGTGGCCAACTTTGTCAATGCCCACCAGCCCGCCTTCCACCCCAACGCCCAACTGGACCTAAGCAGCGAGGCGATGGACGACAGCGACAGCTCGCGTGACTCCTACGGGAACGGTGACGCCCTCTCGGTTGAGATTCACGAAGACGAGAACAAGACTGCCGCCAGCATCAAGCAGGAGGTGTGACCTACTGCTCAAAAGGGGGGAATGGAATGGCCAGCATACTCTTTGGTCTGCTGTTAAACCTGGGTCTTTGACCTTTTCGTCCAGCGAGATAGGTTCTATAGGCATTTGTATTGTTTTGTTGGTTTTTAAAATAATTCATTGACGGATTGGTTTGATGACAGGGAGACCTTACAGGTCACTTATACTTGCAAGCAAGGCTCGGTTGAAAGGTTTGCAAAGTGATTCCATTCAAGATGAAAGTGCATTCAGATGTAACTAAATACAGTCTTAATATTATAAAATTATTGACATATTCATGAAGTCAATTAAAAAAAGAAATTTCTAGTTGGATAAACCCATTCTTCAAAATAACCCTCAATATGACCTTATTTTCACTTGTAAGTACCACGAATAATAGAATTTCCGATTTCTAAGAGCTTTAATAGGCTGATTTTTAAAGCGTCCAGATGAAAAATTTAAAACGCCCAAAAAATTTTGCTTATTTTGAATTGGCAACCTTGTAAACATCAGCTTGCTCATCTTCTAAAGATTGGCTTCATTGTCAAATCTAAAAGCTTATCAGCCAATGTTTCTGGTTTCACAGAGGATTGTCAACTGTCAATCAAATAAGTTCTTATTTACCTAAAATCTTTTGTATTCATTAATATATATATAGGTATTTAGACTTGGTGATACAAGCCAGGTTCTAACAATTAATATGTTTGTAATGTAAGAGCTTCAAGTATCTTTTTGCACTTTGTACATTGAGTCCTTTACCAGCTTTTTCCGATGCCTTGTCCAAGCACAAGCTCCCTTTTGAATTTTAAAGCAGGTGTATTGTTAATTTAAAAAATTTGACCTCGATATTTTTCTTATTTTGAGAAATTTTGCAATGAAGAATGTTTTTATAACTGAAAGTTCTTTTAAGGGTCTTGGACACGGGACCACTTGGACTGGTCAACACAACTACTAATGGAAAATGCGAGCGATAAACTAAAGAGTGTGGTAGATAAGTGTTTTATATATGTTTTTAAGTTTTTTTAGATTTATATGTTTTGTTAACTAGTTTTATGTTTCCTTCTAAATAGATTTTGTTTATACACGTTGTAGTAGTAATCCTTTTATTTAAAATATTAATAGACTTTTTTGTGTGTGTAATGGGACAAATTTGTGCATATTTGATTCGGGTATTTTATTTGCTGGATTGTCCTTTACGAAAGAATTTGAATGCAAGAGTACAAATTATATTGCCTTTACAAAGTACAAATCATACAAGGATAAAAGCAAATTTTAAATTATTTATTTTTATTACAAAATTTGTTGTCCATTATATTATCAAAAGCAACAATCTTTGAATAATACTTGTGGCGTTTTTGATTTCAGTTCCTCATAAGAAAATGTGTATTTTATGTTTTATTTTGTGTATTTTTATGTGTTGATTACTAATGATCAAAATATATTTGTTATCGGGTGTATTCATTATGTATGAAAACATCAGCAATAAGAGTGGTCTATAATATATTATATTTTGCATTTTATCAAACTTTTATTTCATCAAAGTATAGTTTTGAATATCAAAAAGTCAGTTGTGTACCTTAGTTGTTTTGTTATAGCTATCAACCGCATTGCCTCGTTGGCAGAGCGTTCTAATTTGTCTACCACACTGTTTCGTCCCCAGTGAAGAAAAAGACTGTTTTAAGGAACTCTTGCCAAGCAAGATTCTTTTGTGAAATCACGTTTTATGGCCTGGCCACAAACTTATTAGTATTGTGTCGTGTTTGTCATGTAAGAAAGCATTTAGATTTTGTCATTGTGATAGATTTCCCTATGGTAGTCAATGTATTGATCTTTAGTCCCTTGAAAGATGAAGTTACATCAAGGAATGTGCAGTGCATTATATTACAAAGTTTTTGAAGGGCAATTTGTATATAGTATTCTTTTAATGAGCTATGATATATTGCAATATAGGTACTATTTCAAAGCTATATACTTCCTTTGGAATGGGGACTTCAAAGCTTCACTTTGCCTCTCCTAATCTTAGCCTGAATCTACACTGTTACCATGGAAACAGACTATCAGGAGAAGAGGAAAGTGTGACCTTGAAGCACTTATTCTAAACAGTCTATAGAATGATGTTATTAAAAGTCCATTTATTTATATGAAAACAGTATATCTTAATTTTTTACTTAAAAATAGTTGAATTAGGATTTCCTAGTTAACTAATAAAGTTTATATATAAAATTATAATCAGTTTTTATTTTAACTGCAACAAGTTGGAAAAAATTAAGTGGAATTTGTTTTAAATTTTAACTATTAAATGAAAATTTGTCTATATTAAAGGTGAAATTGCATAGATAATTAATTTGTTTTATTTCGTCTTTTAAATAATTGTTTAATTAAATTTTATAAATCTGAATATTCCTTAATGGCATTTATTTTTACTGGTTGACAAGATAAATGGATTTTTAATACATATAGTACAGTGAGAGTGTAAGTATTTGGTTGTAGTTTTACTATTTCTTATTGAATTATGTTTTTGTTTGACATTCAGGAAGGTACTATTAATTGGTCATAACTCCAAGAAGATGGTTTGAAACAAAACAAAGAAAGAATCAGGTATGCAAGTATGCCGGCACCTTAATGGTTTACAGGAATCCCCCTTTTTTAGTGTATAAATGCTAGTACAAAATTTTGTATTTTGGGTCAGCATACAACAAAATGCACAATTTTATTAACTTGAAACTCAGGTTTGGTAAGATGTTGAATATACATTGTTTATGTACTTTTAGAATCGTATGATTTTAAAAACGTTTTTTACCTCATTGTAATGTAACAAATTGCCATCACAAAGAGTACCTGCATTCTATAGCTATAATCATTAGTTTTTTAGCATATATTGTATGTGTCTAATAATCATGTTTTTAAATGTTTTTGAGTGTTATTTTTAGTTTATCTTTAGAAATCACCCCTGCTCTGTTTTTGTTTTGCATTTCTTAAAAGAAATGCACAATGTGTTCATAATAGCTATTTGTTTTGCGAATTTAATTTCTTCTTTGTATTGCAACTCCTTCAGTCATGGTTCCAATTAAAGCAGCTGCATTATTATTTTGCCTATTAAATTTAACTATAATCCAAATGAATGTTGACTTCAAACAATTTTTATTATGAGTAATTTTTTTTGAACAAAATTTTATATGCCTATTGAATGCATCCAGTTTAAAGGCTTTTACATTTTTTAAATGAAAGTAGAAAAAAAAAATTCAGAATGTAAGTATCGTGTATGGGGTGCATTGCATCACAATGTTTAATGGATATATTTCAGTGTACTATACCACACATCATTGACACGTTCAATGTAAACGTTACGGTGGTATTGGTTACTTACTGTGTACCATTACAACGTGCAGTGTACATAGCACAATCTGAAGGAGTTGTATGCTAGGAGTCTTACTTAAGAATTTCTCAGGGTTTTTTTAAGGAAAGAGTTATTTTATATTTTTTAGGCATTGCAAGAGGTGCCTAATAGGAACTGTGTATTTGATCATTCAATGTACTGTTGTCTTACTTGTTTAACTTCCTTTTCGAATATCTTCCTGAAATATTTGAAATGGTAAAGGTTATTGGGATTTTTTTTACTGTGAAGTTTCTCAAGCTTCTTTGTTTCTTTTCTTTATTTGTTATCGCAAATAATTGAGTGTTCAAATCATTTTAGTTCAGAGCAAAGGGTCGCTTCTAAAGATAATGTCCCTAGATATTCCAGATTTTGTGCAATGACTACATTTCATACCAAGTGAAGATTTGTCAGGGTTCTGAATATCCTTCTAAACATACATTATTATCTCAATATTAAAGAGTATTCCTCTTTTTCAAAACAAATCCTAGATATTTAGTTTAGACATATAATAAACTATAACAAAACTTACACTTTGTAAAATAAAGAGTTAAGTAAAATTATGAAATACTTTGATACTTACAAATGTGACGTTAACCTAAATTTAATATTTTAGGGCAATGGTAAAAAATATACATTTTCAAAGCTTTTTTTAATTATATTTTTAAAAATAGATAAATCATAAGAAATGTACAACCACATCATCTTAACAGAGTCTTAAAATTTTAATATGAATTTACAACTTATTACTTAAAAAAAATTGTGTACCAAATCTGATCTATTTTTGCAGTTATGAGATACTTTAAAAAAAATAAATTAAATCTGTGTTGAGGGATGTTTAAGGGACTTGGAGTTTTTAGTTGGTTGTAATGTCCATTGTATTTGTGTATTCAAGAAATATGGGGAGAATCAGCATTTTTCCTTAACTACAAACAGTACAAAGTATCATATTTGTGGTGTCCCCAAAGCCTATCAAAATTGGAATATCTACTGGGTTTTTTCTCTCCAAGTTTTAAATATAGTATTGTTATGTTATGTCGTAAAAATATTTACAAAGTAAAAAATTGTAAATAATTATTTTGAATCCACCCATCACATACAAGTTCCCTGTGACTCATTTGAATTTTCTACCTCTTTCGAAAAAATGTACAAATATTATACGAATTATTATTGATCGCTGGTGACCAATACATGAGGATATCTCGTACAAAATATGTTGCCAAAAGTATTGACAGTATTTATGTCTTGACGAATAAAGTTGTGCCATCCCTTATTAAAGGTCTTGCCTTTCTAAATTTCTTAAATGATTTAGCAAAATATCTTGAAGTGCTAAATCCTCAGGAAAAATACCTCATGGAAATTATTTTATTTTGCAGATTAATGCAGTAAAAGCTAGATTATATATATATATATATCTCAAAGTCTAATTAATTTTAATAATCAAAAGTAGAAATTATTAGTAGATGCAGTTGCATATCTGCTAACTATATTAGAATTCGACCATCCTTGAAATGTTTGTCTTGTTTTTGAAAGAAAATAATTGGTTTAATAATGAACAAACCTTTGAAATATTTTTAAATAGATTCTGAATCACAAAATTTTGTAGTTTGTAACATACAAGTAATGGTTTATCTACTTTTTAAATAAGTTTTAATAACATACATTATATATATTTATTTAAAATCATAAAATTGTCATTTGAGAGCCAATTTAGTATTTTGGAAATTATTTTTAAGTTATTGAAATACTATATCCTTTGAAAACACTTAAAACTTTTGGTGTAAAAAAAGTTCACAGGCTTGAAACTTTTGGTATAATTTTGAATTTATAAAAGAGTGCAACTTTGAAAAATAAATAAGAATACTAAAATCAAAAATGAATGTAAAGTTTTTACAAATCTATACTTATTTTACCAATAAAAGTGCAATCAATTGCAATGTCACTATGAAAATCTTAAGATTGAACATATGCTGCAAAGCATATACATTTTTGAAATTGAAAAATGTGTTCATTTACATATATTCTTCATTTTCCAACACAGTTACGAAAAAAATATTATTTCCTTATAACTTTCATCTAATCTAGCTTGAACTGTAGAATTTATTATTTAAGATAAAATCATGAAAAATATTGGCACTAGTAAGAATGTCCCATGTATTGGTCGCAAGATTTGTCGGTGTTATAAATATTATTTTAACTACATATATGCATTTTTATAATTGATTTTATTTATGACAAATGTATAACTATAAATAATTAAGCAAATAAGTACAAAGTGTGTTTTTCCTTATATGGTATAAATTTTTAGTATTCAGTTTTATTTTTTAAATAGTTATTTATGTATGGCCCTGTTTTTGTTTCTTAGTTTACTGCCTTTTTATGAACGTTTTACAAGATGGATTTTTTTGAATACTTGAATTGTCCTTTTATCGTTCATAACTAAACAATGTACAAATGCAAAATGTATTCTAGAAATGTACTTGCACATTGAAAGAAGAGAATACTTGTGTGCAATTATACTTCCGTTACCTCATATTACTAAATCTTTATTTTTGAATGTTGTCTTTTGAGTTAAAAAGTTTTGCTTCATATAGCAAGCTTAGATTTTAATATTCCTGATTTAATCACTGATATCCATAATCACAGTGTATATTTCATTTTTTAAGAAGAACAATCTAAGGGTTTCAAAGAATAATGTTTAAGGCAAGGTTAGAAAAATAAAACAAATTTTAAAAAAAAATTAACTTGTTTAGTTAAATTTATTATGTTTTAATGTTAATGGTTTAATAATTAACCATGTTAAGTAGAATATTTATTTAAATTTTATTTTTGAAAATAATTGTTTGCAGCTTGATCATATTTTTGCAAGAGAATTATTTTTTAGTGTTTTGTGTAAGTTCTTACACATGTGTCCCTTTTTACCCTTTCAATATAACTTTGAAAATAACGTAAATTAGGAAAAATTATAAATATATAAACTAAATGTTTTAATCGCTCTTTAAAATATACATGAACTGCTAGTTTTTGAAGAGAACCCTGTTCTTTTGCTAACCTATTCTTTTTTAACCCAAAGATTGAATGACCATAATATTCATTGATGTAAATACACAACAAAAGATGTATGCTTGTTAATTATCGCACTCATTGTTTTACCACATGAGTTGTCATAGTTCTTTTCACATGAAAGACCCCCAATTTCCATTAAGTTTGCATGTACATGCAAGTTTACATCTTTATCAATAAGCCATTTTGTTCTATTAAGAACAGTTTCTAAAAAAAAAAAACATTCTAAGAAAAACACTTAAAGTATCCGTATTTCAAAGTAAATGTTACATACCAGTATACAATTTTTCACATATTTCTTTAGTGTATCGAAAGGGTTAAAAAACAAACAAATCTGATCAACTTCGATCATAATGCTAACCTTGCCTGTATGAGACTTAGTCTGTTGATGATGGTAGCTGCACAATGCAGTGTTTTATTTTTACCCATAAAATTTTTATGTATTCATCTACACGCGTCGCATGTAATGCCAAAACAATGCATTTAGTATATCTATATACCTATATTTTTAAAGAAGATGTTTTGGTATTTCTGGGAGGAGTATAGCGGGTCTTTATTTTTAAACCTACGAGTACAAGATTTTATCCTTGAAACATTGGTGGCATTAAAACAGACTAGAGCTCCAAGGCTACCCAAGGTTTTTAGATTTTTTATATAGAATATAGTTTAGGTTTACATCTGATTACTTTTATAAATAACTGCATTGAGGATATTTGGAGTATATCGAAACATCAAGGATTTCATAAAACTAAGCATCTTCATGTAAAAAAAAAAATTAATACATTGACATTTATTGCTTTAACAAGATTTTTATCTTAAAATAATTTTTAAATAAATTATTTTGGTAAGTAAATTACTTGCCCATACATATTTTAAAAGCTTTTGTTATATAGTCCTAAAAATATACATAGGTGATTGAGTAATCACTTTTAAATGTAATAAGCATTACCAAGAGGTAGTCTAATGTCAAGCTTTGCTTAAAAGTAAAACTTTAGTTTTCAGTAAACTCTAACTAAATGTTAGCTATCGTTTGCTGGATTCCAGTTCCTCAGTATTTAGTTCTGTGTCTAATGCCACCACTGTTTGAACCATTCAGTTCAAATCTTCATAATGTTGGACACCAGTCCAATTCCATAATATCAATGACGCAATCAATCATAAAACTTCATCCACCATTCAGTATGCAAGCAACAAGTACCTGGTTTTTCTATTTCAACATATAAGCCTTATCTACGTTTCATGGAATAGTATACGTTTTCTAACGTAATTTCTTTTCACACAGCCCTCGTGTACAAATCTTTTTACATACATATATATACTATTATATTTAAACTATAGCCGACTTTGCTGCAGATACATAATATATATATATGCCTTTAAAGAATATCTATGTCCTTTATGGTTTTTCCATAAAGAAAATGCATCTATTTATTGATTGAAGCGAAAATGATAATTTGTGTCGCAAGTTCAAATTTTTCAGGAGCTGCTATAACTGCATTTGCTGAAGCTCCTTACTATAATTGTAATAATACTGTTTGCATGATACACCAAATGGATTAACGTCAAGTGCCAGAGCTTTATTAATTAGAGAATTTTTTTATATTTTCATAGTTAATTATCATATAATAAGCGCATAAGTTATATATAACTATTTTTTCTTAAATTGATTTTTATTTATATACAAACTTTTAAATGTCTTTTGAATTAATGTACATTTTTATTACTCCATACCATTTGAAATATGGTACTTGTTGGCAAATATTTCAGAAATTTTAAAACTGAAATTTCAGGTCCCTCACTTTTAGGTATTACATATTTTTTGTGTAAAATTTCTTTATGTGCTAAAACATGTTCGTAAAGAAAGCATTTTAATTGGTATAATCTGAACTTAAAGTAATAAAATTGGTGAATATATTGAGAAATATGCTTTAAACACTTAGAATTGATTTTTAGCATTTCTTAGTTAATTCTTGTACAATGAGTACATAAGTTATATATATATATATATATATAAGAATAAATATTTTAAATAGATTTTTTATTGATATACAAAATTATACCTTTCCTTGATTGACGTATGCAATGATATATCACGTAAAATTAAAAGGCCTTTTTTTACATTCAAACTATGCATTTTTTACAAATGCTTATGAAAGCTAATATGTTCATATTTTTTCCCCTTCAATACTAAAGATATTGTTCCTAAATGAAAATTATCACTTATTGAAGTTAATAGGAAAAGTATAACCTAAACTTGGTTTTGTGCTTATAATAAACAGTGTAGAAATGCCATTGTTTTTATAATTAATATGTTAGCTATGGCACTTTAGATATATTAATACACCCAACATTAAATTGTGCGCTTAACTAAAGCCAAGTTTAAAAATAGTTATTCAACATTTTCAGCATACAATATATATTATTACATACTGTTAGCGATAATTGTGCTAAAATTTTACATTAAAATCTGTTTTAAAAGCTAAATTTATAGTAAAACATAATTTGTGATTGCTGTTTAAAAATGATTCAAATAGTTTTTTGTAAATATTTAAGTCTGAAGTCTAAAGAATTTTTCATATTTAAAAAATATTTTAATAACTTTTTTTTTATTGTACAATTGTTGACTTTGGCCTAGCTATATCGTAATCTTTCGAAATTTATATTTTATTTACTTGACACTGTGGTACAAAATGACTGTACAAACAGATTAAAATATATTTCATTACTATAGTTTTATTAAAGAAATATAGCTGCTTCTTAGAACATGCAAAATGTTTTTAGCATTTGCAAAAAATTAAAAAATTCCTAACTTGAGGTGTTAATGAACCTGAACAAAGTTCTGCGCACTTGACAGTTGTCCAATTGGTACTGTGACCCAATGAAACGTATTCTACTTGCAGTTAGTCATACTCCTGCAAGTTGTCATCTCTCATATTATGTGACTCATGGTGCCCTTTCTGTGTGATTTGCTAATATTGTGGAGGTATAGTACAAAGCATAGATGTGTAGCCTATGGCAAATTAATCCAGAGTGTAATGTATTACTATACTTATATATTATGTCAAGTAGTGTTGCGTCTTGTGTGGCTTAATGTTGTGACTGAGCATTATATAAATAATAATACATAAATAATTAAATACAAAATATCTATTGAATGTGAACTTACGATGCGCCATTTGACCTTCGGAATGGTGATTTGTGAAATTATTTTGTTCTGTACCCATATTTTGAGAGTCGCTTGGATCACAGTTTGGTCTGCTTCCAAATATGCCTTGAATTGATTTCGGAGTTCATTTACTACACCCATTAGTGTTGCTCAACGTTGATTTTTCTAAACGTCCTTTTCGAAGTTTTCTTACTTGGTACTGTAGGTAGATTCGTATTTCTTGTGGCCGCATGTGGTTTAGTACTTCGCGAGTCGTGTAAATGCACAAGGAAGTAACTAAATTCAATTTTGGACATTCCTTGGCATCTCTAGACGTTTTGCGAAATTCTGAACTGTGAAATGAGGCTGCATTACCTTTATGCTGAAACAGGAATGAAAGTTTTAAGATGCTGCTTTAATATTTTAAAATATGAACTTAAATTTTAAATAATTCTTGACAAAGCACGATGCAATGATTTATCTTTAGTTCAATAGTTACCCCTAGATAAGGATATAAGTTAAGATTAAACTGAATTCATTTTTTAGTAAACATAAGAAAAATCTATATTTACTTTATTAATTGTTTACAAACTGAATATAAATTCTGTTGTCTTATATTTTTCTCAAAACATTTTAACTCAAATTGATTTGTAGGTTTTATATTAGCAAATGCTTAATTTTCTATGATATGTATTTATACTAACTGATATTTTCTGTAAATTTATTTGCATAGGTTTAGACTTAAAGCTGATCTCCTATTTTTTTTATTATTAAATTATATTTTCTAATTTCTAAAAAATTCAATCCTTTGCAATTTTTTTAATCTTTGATATTTAGAATTAAGTAACCTTATTTAAATAAAACATTTAATTCTTAAACTTTCTAATTTTAGTAAAATACCATATTTAGTCTAATTTGTCCAAAAAAGCTCTTAAACTTTTGTTTCTGTTTCAGTGACATTTATTAAACCGTATATAAACCCTAATATTGATTCCACCTCAAGTTATTTAATAAAAAGAAATATTCTGGCGGTGAGGGTGTGATTTGAGCTAAGAATAGCACGAAATCTTTTTGTAAATAGAGGTATCTTCATTAATTTCTCAAAGCTATTATAAGTTCTAGCATATAGTCTATAGCGATTTCTTAGAGTGCTAAATATTTTAAAACGCAAACAGTTCGTCCAAAATTCTGTGATCTGTCTATCTGTACTTCTCGGTTTATTTCCTTGTACTTCTCGTAACAAAGCAAGCGAATTCTATCTTGTCTATTTTCGCTAACCGTCGTTGTTGACTATTTTTGTGAAGACAAAAATCCATTTGTAATGAAGAATATGACCTTAAATGTATATGGAGCAAACACGGAGATACTTCCACAGCTATAGTAGATCGAAGTTCCTAATAGATTCGTAATGTGTTAATCTTATTTCGCAACAGTTTGCGTTTACTGATTTCTCTTTAATTTTCATAGAAAAAGTTACTACCTGCTGGCCTTTACTTATCATCCAATCCATAGTCCAAAATTGTATAGTTCTAGATAATAGTTTGTTATAAATGTAGGTGGCCGAATAATAAATTTGTGCTCCAATATATTTCGTTCTTTTATTATTTTCATAATTTATGATTAACTTTACAAATATAAAAAATATTCTACTGCAAATTGGTACATTTGGAAGTTTATAAAACGTAACTATATACTCTGAATATTTGTAACTATATATTCTAAAAAAAAAAGAAAAGAAAAAGCAAACTCTTAAGTTGCTAACGATCGGTTTCGTTACTGCTTTAAAAGCAGCAGTTGTAAATGATTTAGCAAAACTTTGAGATAAACTGTCTTAAAATATTAAAAAATTCCGGAATTTGTGAAATAGTATCGTTTTCTATTCAGAAAGTTTTTTATTTTTAACATGGAGTTGTGTAATTTTTGCTGAGGTGCACTAAAAATTCATTCTGTTTAAATATATAGAACATATAGTTTTGCTAATATACATTAAATAAATGAGGCAATTACAAATTATAAAAATCTAGTTTTCAGTTATTGCAAATGTTGCTAGTATATTAAAGTTTGCCTACTATGAATCGTACTTAATTTGGTGATTATTTGTAACTACTTAGATTAATATTTCAGTTATATTAGTAACTAATATTGCAAAAACGTCTTCCTACGTGGGATTCCTGGTAAATTCTCAAAGATAAACGGTATTGGACGTACAAAAGGCTGGCAGGTATAAAAGTTTAGATTTAAAAGTGCACACATTTCTTTCTTTAATTCTTCGCTTTTTCATACAAAAATGAGAAGGGTTAAAGAAACCAATTGCGAAACTCCAATATTCTCTAAAACTTAATTGCAAAAATGAAATTGACGCAGTTGAATATAAACCTGAACGTTATTTTAGTATATGTATATTGTCAATTCATAATTGAACTGCCACGGCTCAATTTTTTAAGCAGAATCACCTGTATAACTGTGTGGCATACTCATACATAACAGTAGAAAATGTACTTTTCATTGTTTCATGCATAATATCTTATTGTTGGGTTTATGTTCAACTGTATTCTTGGATATTTTCGTGCATTACTTAATTTAAAATGGAAATAATATGGCTTAAACTGAATGAGGGATTACTATAATAGAAATCTTAATTTAATCAAAAAAAATTCTCTTTGCAGTATTTTTAAATAAACTTTTGATAGTGAGTTTTATTTAAACAAATGGTTTCTTTTCCCACTTTTCATTTCTAAGTATACTTCTTAAACTATGCTTGCTGTCTTTTATGTCAATCTTTCCGAAAGCACTCTCCCTCAAGCCCCCCTCCCCTTCCCTAATATCTGACCCTAGTTGCCAACAGAAGCAGAAATCCAATACAAAAATGGCAGGCAGGTCAGGTGGCATTTCATTATTTCTGGTGCAGCATCACATCGCTGGAGGAAAGCCCTTCATTTTAATATTTAGACAATACATTACTTTTCCCACGAGTGGCCACACTCATGAAAGTGTGAAAGAACATGGTGTACAAATTCAATTCTGCCTATGAATTGTCAGTTATTACGATGTATTGTAAACTATTTTTCTGTAAAATAACAAGATTTGCTCACTATTGTTATAAGTTATGGGTTATTTTGCAGTGTCGATTTCAATATATACAATCGGCTTGTGAATTCTATTTTAAAAGTACAAATTATTCTGAGTGTTGTGTTTTGAGTTACAAAAGACAATGGTACTTCGATGCTTTCCTTCAGGGGTTGTTTGCAATGCTCCCACTCTCTAACGTTGTGAAAAGCACACTCAAAAAAGACATATAAAGTTCCTGTAGCCAGACACTATACCTCCGTATATGGCCAATATACTGTACAACCATTGTTTATGATAGAATGATGTGTGACTTGTATTGAATGCATGATGTGTGAATGTATGTGCATTGGTTTTGTACATCAATCGGCCTTCTTTGTACAAGCTCTTGCAATAAAAGTGTTTGTACGAAATGTAGTGGTGTCTCTCTTTCAAATGCTTGTGTTTTTATTTCATACTAGCAACATGGCCCGGCCAAAGATACTATAATAACCCTACGGTAGTTACAAGTTCTTTGGCCCGGCGTTGCTCGTAGTCAATTTGTGAAGTAAGAACTGTGGTACTTTTTTAATTAGCGTAACCAGTCGAATATAGCTCTCTATACCCTGTCTAAATTTATTCAATTACATTGGGTAGTTATGGAGATATCTTAACCTATTAAAAAAATATATATATATATATTCACGACTTTACGTGCTATCGGCGTATAAATTGATGTTTTTGCAATATATATATATATTTCAATCTAAAAATCACTAAAAATTAATAATTAAAAACGCTTTTCCTAATATTAGCCTGTAATATGAAGTCGATAAAAACAATGCATTTTGTAGAAAATGAAAAATCACTTGGAAAAATCACTTACTATTTCTGATACCCATGTGCAACACTTGACATTTACTGATATTAAAAGACATACCCCATTTAACAGCCTATTCTGATATTTTTGTTAAATCACCTTGTAATTGCTCTTGTTCCCCAGAATTCACAGTCCCCATAATTTTTAAATCATCTGCAAAGATGCTGACCTTGCTCCCAATCTCCCAACTAATATCATCAATAAAAATAATAAATAAAAGTGGACCTAACACAGAACCCTGTGGCACTCCACTTTTAACTTCTGCCCACTGAGAGTAATTACCTTTAATTTGCACCCGCTGACTCCTACCAATTAACCAATTCCTTATCCATTGTAAAATTTCACCCCCAATCCCTAACCTTTCCAACTTGAACAGCAATGCCTCGTGGGGAACTTTATCAAATGCCTTCTGGAAATCAATGTATACTACATCTACACTGTTCCTTTTATCTAGTTCTTCAGTAACCCTATCGTAGAATTCTGAATATCTGAAAAAATTTCATGTCACACTCTTCGCAAGCATGTGGTTTTACCTCTGTATGAGTGAAGATGTGGGCTTTTAAATTGGTGTTTTGGGTGAAAGATTTGTTGTATATCTCACAGCTATGCGGTTTCATTCCAGCATTCATTCCGCATCCACATGCGATGCTTTGACATATGCCCATTATTAGAAAAAGCTTTGTAACACGCTTCACACACATGGCACTTTTCTTGACAGTGCACAAAAAGGTGTTCTTTCAGACACGACTTCCTAGCAAAAGGCTTGTTGAATACCTTACATTTGTGGGGCTTTTCTTCAGAATGCGATCAGAATAGTGATATTATAGATGGCTTTTAAGATAGGCCTTCATACTGAAGGCTCGGTTGCCAGTGCCGTTACACAAAACATATTTTGGGGGGGTTGAAACAAGAAATTTCCTAACTTAACGATTCGAAATTGCCAACTCAACAGGGCTGAAAATTCCCAGTTCCAACTTATCAATTTTTAAAAAAATCTTTTTCTTATATATATTTTAGGTAATATTAAACAGTTCTCACAAGCATTGATTTGTTGCACTCATATTCCAATGCAGTGTCCGTACTGAGGTCTAACTTAAATACAATCTTACAAGTTGCGCAATTTCTAATTTTTCATTTGTTAATAATATTAATTTTCTTCAGGCATAAATTTTCCCAACTTGGGGTTTTTAGAAGTTGAAAATAAGGGGTAGTAGGTGCAAGTCAAAGAAAAATTCACTTTAACATTTTAATGATAACATTGTGTAAAATCCGTGTGGCCTCTAAAGTTAACACTACTGAGAAAACATCAATGTTATTTAGTTTTTATGGTAAATCAGCATTATTGATGTCAAATATATAAATTTTTGTCTAACAGCCACTTATTTTCTTTCTCTACATTTTCAAATAGTTACAATGACTTAAGTCTATTTTTTATAAAAGAAAACTTATACAGGCATTTAAACTTAGGCATTTTATTGCAAAATCTATAATGCTTTTTATATACAGAAATTAATTTATGCATTTTTTTATGACTATGTATATGCAATAAGTAGTAATTGTTGAAGTAAAAGTTAATAACAATAATGAAGTAATTTATTTAATAAAATGTACTGAAATAAAAATGAGGAAACGTTGCCCTAGAATTCCCTTGTTCAGAATGGCTATGGTTATAGTATGTCTGAAGAGTTGGGTGACGTTTTTAATTATGACTTATTGGCATATCACACAAAAATTAGATCAATTTCCAAACGAAAAGGGGGTTTGAGATGTAAAATTCGGATCAAATGATGGGCTGCTGCATATCACACTAGAATTGTACAATGGGCTGTTGGTGGCCGTTTAGGATTTACGCAACCATGACAGAGTAGAAATACTAATGAATGGACAGATGATGATACCAATCTGCTCTCACTAGCAAATGCTGTGGTCTCATACATTTTGTAAATCAATTTCTTATATGACTGATTAGAAGTCCTATTTTGATAAACTGTCTTTTGGTAAAAAACGATTAAAATAAAGTGTCTATTCAGTAGTTTGTATAAACAAAGATGCTATTTCAGAGCCCATTGAAATTTTTCTTTAAATGGCACAGGAACAACTAAATGTAAAACACAAGGTTTGAAATAAATATTTCTTATTCAATTTTCTCATTTCAGCATACTTTTTATTCTACTCTTAACAAATTTTGATGGTCTTGATGAAGTTTGATGTCTTTAAAAATAGATGAAGAGCTTTCAGTCAATTTCACTTGTACTGCTACAAAAAAAAGTAAACATTTTACTCTGAATAACATAAATATAGTCAATTTGTTATGTTTTTGTAATTAAATACATAATAAACAAACGGTGAGCAACTAAACAATTTTTATAAACACACAATTTTAAAATGTTCCAAGTCCTAAAGATAAATGTAGTTATTTTGTTTCAATATTCAAGGTAGTATTTAAAAAATGCCAACAGTGAACACTGCTGTAAACTAGCTATTACATATTTTAATGCTACACATAAACATGTTAAATAAGAGCATTAGTATGTTCATACTCACTGGCAGTATCTCAGGAATTGCATCTGCAACAGACGCCAGGAACACGAAATTGCAGTGGAGGATCTGCTGGTACCTGCAAAAAGAACAAAATAAATACTTATCTCACATTAAATCAGTGGTTCTTTAAAAAGTCCCTAAACAAAGACTCCAACTTCAGGGCATGTCTTCAAGATGAAATCCTGAGAGAAGACAGTCAGTAATAGATAGGGTGACCACCTGGGAACACCACACGCTGTTGGCCCCAAGGAACAGTATCCGGCCGGTAACCAGAAGATTGTGAGTTTGAGTCCTTATCATTTTACCACGGTTAAAAAATACGAGACAGTGTTCAAGGGTCTTTCCTTTGAGATAAATCCCTAACCTTCCCCAATAACCCATTGTGCAGCTGAAGTGTAATGCTAATTAACGAACCATCAAATTGAATGATAACTGCATGTTCCAGAACATAAAAATTGCCTTTTTCGCTATCTAACTTAATTTAAATAGAAACCTTCATTGGCCGAGCAGTCAAGAGTAGGAAGCTCATAAACGGAGGATTGTGGGTTTGAATCTCGACTCTTGAGAATGCAGGGAACAGGAGGACCGAGGACACTACAGTCGTGTAGAAAAGATAAGTACCAAAAAACTGTACAGATCGCATTGAAAAAGTTTTAAAAAACTTTATAAATATACCAAACTAAAGAGGTTGGGCAAAAATCAAAAGAGGGAGGGCCAGTAGGTAAGCAACTAATTAAAAAAAAAAGTAAGTATAGTGAAGGTGAAACAAAATCTGGTAAATCACTATATTATGTATGTGGGTTTTGCAAAATCCCCATGCTTTAGTGAAAATAATTTATTTTTTGTTGGTAGGCATGCAATGTAAAACCGTTTTATGGTGAAAAATTGTAACTTAAAATACTTATAAAAGGCTGTATCTCCAGCAAAGGAAATGATAGGGCAGTAGTAGTAGTTATATTTATTGCATTGAGTATTTCTTAGAGAACCTCATTATGTAAAAAGTTTGCAATATTTCTTTATTTTTATTTGTAAGTCTAATTTCTTATCAAAAGACATAGAAAATATTTTCGTTTGTCACACAGCAATATTATCATTGAATATGCAGTAAAAACACCTTAACGACCCCCGTACGACGGCCCTTTTCCAGTTGGGGAAAGAAATGAGAAAATTTTCAAGATTTTAAAGAATGACAAGGAGCTTGTGGTATCAATCGACAGGGTGAAACCAGCTTTTTTGTTGGAAGAGAAGACTTTTAAAGAAAGTCAAGCAGACAGTTCAGGGATATCAACCAATCCAGCAAGTAACTTTAACTTTCCTAGCTCTCCACAGGAAGAGTATTTCAGAACCGGAGAAGGTCGGAGATGCAAGGCTAGAGTAAAATTCCAAATAGGTTCGCTGGTGCTGGAAGGGGGGTACGGCAGCGGTTAGAAAACTCGGCAGAGGAAGGATTTGAACCGAGGTGCTTCGGCGGTCAGACTACTCAGCATCGTTAGGAGCTGAATAGAAATGACGTCAGTTTGGAGTACACATGCGCAGTGCCCACCTCGCTTATTTAAGACTGTTGACTTTCTGCTAGCGAGCACAGTCGTTGGTGATACGCCTACTAGAGTGTGTGCGCCATTCATGTGAAATCATTATATTGTATAATTTATTAAATGGGTTGTAAGATTCAACTTATATAATATTTAGTTTGTAAATGAAATATTCAAGTGAATAAATTTAGTTCTGATGTTGCTATTAAAAACGCTTCAAGTGACAGAATCAATCCCCTTAAAAGCATAGTATGGTGTTCCTACCCTGATGCCTCATTTTATAGGCATTTAGACAGTAGGATTGATTGACAATTTCATGAATTTACTATTGCACATTTTTAATTTAGGACCGCCCTATTGAGCCATGACTGCATGTTAGAATATGGCATGATTTCCACTGCACTAATTTTTTTTTTTAGAAGAATTTTTTTTCGACAATTATTTTTAATGATAAAAAAAAAGTTTTAAAAAAAGTCTAACCCATAAAAATTATTTAAAAAATAAGCAACTATACCTTATAAAACCATAATACACAGGCAAACATGTAAATACGTCTTAAAGTGAATCGCATTGGCTAGCAGGACGGCGGGTAAATAAGAAAACATGGTTTTTGCCTATTAATATGTGGTTGTGCATTTGATTTGACAACATCAATTTCAGAATGGAGACTTTTGTTTTAACATTGAACAAAACTATTTATTGCTATGATTAAAGTAAATTCAAATCACTGCTTAAAATACAGTCACATGCGTTTTGTATTGAGGTACATTTTCCATTACCTATGTGCCTATTTCTGTCCTCATTTAAGAGACTTAACACAGCCATACAGATACACACCAATAATTCGTCACTTTTTAACGTACGTCAGATGAAGAGCAAGTATTAAAAACCTTAAATATTATTTTCCTTTAGTGTATTATTGAAAGAAAGAAATGTGGTTTTAAAACTAGGATGAATGCATTTCGTCTTATAACAAACACCGTGCGAAAGGGCTATATAACTTTCTACCTATTCGTTCAACAATAAGGGTAGTCACCACGCTTAGTCTTCACTCCAGTGGTTATATTATTTTAGCTCAGTGCTCCGATCAGACGACGAATAAGGGTGCCCACGGGGGAGGGGAGGGGGGGGGGGGGCTGCTGTGGAGCGTGGTGGATTCTCTTAGCTTGGGGGTATTTTGTCGCTACTACAGAGGAGAAGCATGCGTTACGGTAGGGAGACGTTTTCAGAAGAGAGCATTAATGATTTTTAAATATACCTCTAATACACACCATCATGCAGCAACATCGACCAAACACTGCGCATCCAAAAAACATAAGAAAACATTTTAAAAATCGAAGGCTACGTAGGGCTATAGCCCTTCCATTTGGGTCTGACTTTACTTCAAATAAAAGCCATAACATTTATTTCACAATAAGTAAATACCAGATTTTAAAATAAAATGACGGCATTTAAAAACTATAACAGATTTTATAAAAAATAACGTCAAAAAATAACATAGATTTTGCAATAAAATAAGTTTAATTGCTTATATAATTTTTCTTTTGTAAAAATAGACATGTCAAAGTCTTTGTTCGAAAACTTTCGAGAGAAAAAAACGCCTGTTGAGCAGACTCAGACATTTAAAAAAAAAACTTTATATATTTAACATTGACAACGCTAATTTGAACGCACCGGCAAAAATGCAACACAAGAGATCGGCATCAACCACTGCCACGTGTTAACCTCATTGGCATCTCAATCATTCGTTCCTCCGTCCGACTCACTGTGAAGGGGGGGGGGGGGGGGGTACTGTGGGGTGCACTTCATCTACCCGATACTCTCGCTTAGGCGAGAGTGATCACTTTGGCCTGACTGGCAGAGTATCGGCATAGCAAGCCGAAGTTCCTCTGTTCAATACCGAGCGTAGCCAAGTTGTGGCATATCGCTACAAGCCCCCCTCCTTTTTACAAAACCTGAGTCAGCTACTGTTATTCATCACTATCATAATAAAAAATTTAAATGTTTCCTGCTTGATTTGAGATACTCATAGTTAAAAAAATAGTAATTAAAAAAATCGTTTGTAAAATCATAATTGCATGGGGCGTAGTAGTAAAAGGTCGTGCTAAAATCGACCATCAGCCATTATTAGATGTTATTGTAGCTGTTGCGCGAAATCCGCTCTTACGGCTAATGATAAACTGTTCTAAAGGGTATATTTAATTTTGCGTAATATCGAGTATACTTCACGAAAAACCAAAAAATTAAGAAAACGTGTAAAAAAGATCATTCCCATCAAATATAATTAAAATCCGAAAACTTATGTAAATGTAATTTTCCCTTTGTCATGCAGTTCTAGTTGGTCCATTCAATTAGAATTCCATTATATTAAGGGCCCCATTTATCGGTTTTCGTTAAAGACGTGTTCAATTAGTGACCGGTGTTCCCCTAAAGAGCATTCTCTACCCCTCCCCTTAAATACACTTTCTATTCTTTCATGTAGACACTGCTCCCGTTAGAGCTCTGACACTTCCAATGTTCATACTACACTTTGGAAAAGTAAACGCTGACTGTAACAAATTTAACTTTTCCGCTTGTTAATATGTGGCATATGTTTTAAAAAAAGACTGCAATGAAGCACAGACTGTCTCCTCATCTCAATAACACGTATAACAAAATTAATGTTATTATATAATAAATAACGTTTATACCACTCCACAATAAACTAAGAAAAGGAAAGAGAGTTAGGCCAATACACAAAAGTGTTTATTAAAAGTGGCGAGGATTGTGACTTAGTTAAAAGCTACACGGAGGCTAATGTGATTAGATAGATTTCACAGACGTCGCCTATGGCCCATTGTGCGACTTTTGTAACAAACTTTTCTAAATCCACTTTTGCAGCGATTAAATTGAAAAATTTCTGGCGAGAATTATGGACCTCTAATGAAGAAGAAAAAAAATCATGTTAGTGAGAGTATTACTTAACTCTCTGTTTATCATACCCTCTAAAGAGAGGGGAGATGGGTGAGAACTAGGGCATATGCTGGCCTGTTTAACCTATGTAACTTTTGTACTAATCGACATTTGGAGAAAGTGAGTGCTTAAATTGAAGATTAATGATGAGCTCTAGAATACCATTTGACTAGTTGAGGGTTTCAGTAATTTGTAGAAATTTTGTGTGGAGTGGAATGCAACGATTTGTCGAAGATTTCGCTCTTCAGAAAAAATATCATTAAAATTCAATTGCGGCCTACGGAATGTGATGAAGTTGAAAGAACAGTTCAAGCCGAACAAAATGCCACCAAATAGTCTAAATTTATGTTAATTGAGGAGAGATCAAGAACTTGCCGAAGAAATTGTGACAAAATCGCCTGCTGCAAAGTTTCTTAAAAAAAAAATGTAACTTTAAACAATTAATCACAAACAATGCTAAAAATTACTCTGTTAACGATTTCTTTGTTGGCAGTTGATAATTTTTTCCTTTGTTAAAAAACTCGCCAAAGAGCCGCCATTTCAAATTTTCCTCAGATCGCAATTCGCTGTCTACCGTAAAGTACAACTTCTGAACTGAAAGTATTTGAGACAATTCTAAGTTCATAAAAAGCGATTATTTTCTTCTTTTAAAACCCTCAAGTTTCATATAAAGACTTCAAGTCAAGTAAGTGGTGTTCATTTATAACTTTATCGTATAAAAGCATTACTAAAGAATTTTCATTGATATGGAATAGCAAATTCTATTATCAAAATGGCGTAAGTAAGAAGACATTTCAAGTTTCTTTTAATAATCCAAATAAATGTAAATTACTTTACAAACATTTAAAATACGTTGTAAAATGACATGTTTTGAAAGCGAACTAAAGTACAGTGGTAAATTAGATGGCATTTTGTCTAAAGTAAATTGAATTTCTAACGTTTCAATGGAATAAGGTCTTATAGTTTTCGGATTAGATGGCGCTCGAAGAAACCAATTCCTAATTTTAGTTCTACTATTAAAATTGAATTCATGTATTAATAGAATGGTACCTTGAATAGGTTTACTTTTAAACATGAATCATTTGTAGTCAATTGGTTTATTTGGCCATCTATACACATAGTATTACGTATCAGAAATCGTTGGCAGTTTTAACTTTCGGCACTTACCTGCAATATGATTCTGAGAAAATCGTATTCTAAATTAAACCTAATTTAAATGTTCCTATAAACAATTTGTTTTAACACTTTATCAACTAATAATTATAAAAAAATTATGCCTGTTAATTGCCGCCATTCGCAGAAAAAAAACGGGAAATCATTCACTAAACCCAGGAAAAGGTTTCCACAGAGAAAGGAATGGGATTAGTCATTGGTGGTGGATGGGAATATGAAACTGTATTGTAAGGTATTATCCTATTAAATTACTATGCTTTTATATTTAATTAGAATGTCTAATATCAAGTTTCAAGTTAAAATATAACATTACAAACAGTTGTTTTTAGCCATGATTGCTAGCGAGAGTTGCTGAGTTGTACAAGCGCTTCTTTCATACATAAATGTTAAAAATATCCAACAAGAAGCCATATCTTCCTGACCGAGTGTTTTTAAGTTATTGATTGACTAATGTACTAATTGAAGATAACATTGTTTTTTGTTTGAGCGGATTGGCTGACAAGTTATGTGAGTCCTAAAAATACGAAGATGGACTAACACTTTTCTTTATTACTTGGCAACCAGATCTATTGTACCAAATGGTGAGATTTTTTTTCAATTAGTTTCTCAATAATGAGTTGAATGGAAACGAAATAGCAAGTCGAATTACAAACTTGAAATGCTCTTTCGATGGAACTCTGATTTTGAACATGCACCACTTGGCAGCCAGCCTGTTCATATATTAATTAATTTTGCTTGCACAGTTGTATTTGAAAGAGAACTGTACCTAACCTCGTTTTTTGAGAATCTAAATTTTTTTTACCCAATATTAATTTAAATTAATCAAAATATCTATCAGTGTTTTTTTTATTTTTCAACATACAACCTTTAGTGTTTTTGCTAGTATATGTATAAAAAGCTATTGATTAAAAGTGATATAAAAGCTATTGCTTGCTGTATAGTCAGAGGAGCCTCCAGTGGAAGGAGGACATTACATCTCTCTTCTTCTTTTCAGAAGTCGACATGGGATCCGTCTGCTGTGGTCTCAAGGAGGTTCAGTTGCCAGTGGATGGAGGAGAATCCGGAGGAATGCCAGCCCCTCCCATCGCTGCCAGGAGGTTCCGGAGGATCATCCGCCCCCGCTTCCGCCCAGATCTTCCCTGCATCCCGGAGGAGGGTGAGAGCGAGGAGGAGAACCCGGAAGAGTCCCGTGACCTCCGACCCCTCATCAGGACTCGCCGTGCAACCGCCAGGCTGGGAGGAGCAGTCGACAGTCCGTCGTGCCTGCCAGAAGGACCACCTGTCACTGCCAGGAGGACTTCCAGCCCCTGGTTCCGCCCCCACCATCTTCACTGCATTGCGGAGGGACCCAGTGAAGACCCGGAGTGGTTCCTGCGACGACTCCAGGGGGCTCTCCGTACCAGCACTACTCGACGGGTGCACCAGTACCAGGTCCTGCGGGCAGCCAGAAGCAGGGTCACTCAACTGCGCTGGGCAAAGAACTACGAGGAGGGGGCAGCCAAGTGTGACTTCCTGGAGAACCGTCTGCAACGTCTGGCCAACAAGTTCCACCAGGGAGACGTCCCCCCGACCCCCAAGGTTTCTGCAGCGAGGAGGGTTCTGCAGTTGTTTACCTGCGGCTGAACAGGTTGTATTTTTAGATTTAAGTAGTTTTTGTAATTGTTTAGAAAGTGTTTTTGTCCTTGTGTTTTTATATCGATATCAGTCCGTCCATGTTTATTGTGTATTGTCTTAACATTAAATAACGAAACTCAAGCAATAAGTTAAAAGCTTCCGATTGTCGATTTCATTAAAATTAATTTTAGTTCTAAATTTAAATGCAAAGCTCTTCTATCCACCTACTAAAAAATTCATTGACTTAAGTATGTAACGTATAGGACATACTACCGAATTTCCAAATATGACCTACTACCGAATATGACTATAATTTCCCGATTTTGACTATAATTTCCCGATTTTGACTTTAAAAAACCTGATTATGTCTTTGTAAAAACTCGATTATGACATACTGTAAGACCACAAACAATATTATTACAAATGGCACTTAATGTGCGTTTGTATAAATATTCTATAAAAAAATGGTTTGTGGCGAAGTTTTTTTTTTGTGTGGATATGTATGTTTTTTAATTTAAAAATATTTTTTAATTAAAAATATTTTTTTAATTAAATCATTTGTGTGTTTGATATTGTTTTGTTTTAATGTTTTCTTTTTGTGTTTGTATTGTTGAATGTGTTAATGTTTTTTGTGAACTGTTTGTTTTAAATTTTTGTAATTAAAAAAAATTCTTTAATTTTTTTTTTAAATAAAAACATTTTCATTTTTTTTATAAAAAAACTTTAAATTTTTTTTATTGTAAAAGTGTTGTTGTTTTAATTTAAATATATGTATGGGTATATGTTATGTATGTATGTATTTGTGTTGGAAATGAAATTGTTTTACATAAACACTTAATTATTTTCATAAATTTTTAGTCAACTTCATTTAGTTGCAAATGTAGGTTGTCGTTTGATTGCGTTGGTCGTTTAAAAAATATTTATTTAGATAAAATTTTTCTGCTCGATATAATTTTTTAATATAAGAACGAATTGATTTAAATAATTTTGAATATGAGAGAGAAAAAATTTAATTCTATTTTGCAATGCAACTTCAACATGTAAATGATTATAAACAATTTTTAAGTACTGCCCACATGTGTTGTGAGCAGCCACACATGGTGATTCTATAGTTCAGTGGTTCTCAGCCATTAAATATGCAAAAGTTGTAAAAGGCAAAAACTGATAAGTTTTAAAATCGACAAAATTTGAACAAAAATTCTATTCGTCAATAAGTCATACTATAACTCAATTCAGTGTTTTTCGGGGTTGAGAGCCACTACTACAGAAAGAGTGTATTTTGTTAAGAAGAGGAGTCTACATTTCAAAGGCTCTACTTCGGGGTTGTCTTCTCCATGAAAGTACCAACATCAGAGAAAGAGTGCGATACTAAACATTTGGCAACTCATTTCATTTGCACTTAGTGCTATTATAAAAAAAAAATCAATTCCCCTTATCAAAAATTAAAAGATATACATGCATCAATCGTTCATGATATTCATTGGCAACTGTTCATTCTAGTCCAAAAAATACATTTTCCAGTATCGCACAGAAAAGCGAAAGGAGAGAAGACAACCCTTGAGGAACGACGAGTGGCCCACCTCCGCGTGGTGTTCCTCGGGCAACGCTGTGCCTCACTCGGGGCACAGCGGCTGAGAGGCCACTCACTCACTGGGGAACTGAGATCGGGGGAGCGAAGGTTGGGCGGATTGTCTTTGTTTGCAATTTAAATAGCAAGTTATAAAAAGGAATTCAATTAAAATGATTGTCAGAATAGAACAGTGTTTTTTTTTAAACTTGTGAAAGACCCTCTTTCAACACTGCTCAACAGTTGTAGATGCAACGTAATTCTATAATTTATAATGCGACTTTGAAATGTAATGTTGCATTAGATCAGTATTTTATATGTATTTACACGTATTTTCATTTTCCTACTCGTTTTTAATTTGATGTATCTTGTATGTTTCCATGTCATATCAATTTAAGTCTTTTATTCAACATTCCTAGAAAATTGATTCTTTATGGTGCCAAATCAAATAAAAACATGAGTTAGGTGAACGTGGTACATTGAGCACTGATATAAATCACGTGTATGTATGTATGTTAAGAAATAGCATATATAAAATATTCAATTACAATGGTATTAAAAGCCAAGAATTTTTAAAAAATTTTCTACGATTTTAAATGAATGAAACACATGTTTACGTTATTCCAGAACTACACAATGGGCTATACTCCAAGCCCATATATTTTTAATCAAATTAATAAAAATCACTCATATAACACCATTGGAAGCGGTTTTTGATACGATTATAAAAGATTTTAACATATCTTGGGATGCTCAAGCAGGACCCTAATCGTCACAACCACTTGTCCTTCACCACCTCTTTTTTCTACACATCTTTTGTTTCAGGAGGATGCACCGCAATTGCAGCGTCCAATAAATTTACTGAGTCCACCCCATTGGTCTTGCCCTTTTTGCGCCACATATATTATGTTAAATACACTGTTAAAAATAGGTATTTAAAAATAAGTCGAATCCACTCATTTTTTAGCACATTCGATGTTTCGTAAATTCACTTCCAAACCTGCCAGGTTCGAGGTATTTTCTGTAGTTCGGACGACTCAAGGAGAAGAGACATCTTTTGAAAACTTAACTCGTTTTTATTTGCATTCTCAAACAATGCTTGTGTGGAGGAGCTGAATTTTTACCCAACCAATCTCAATGGCGGCCTAGTGTTCTCTTTGATACGAACTGAAACTTCTCAAGTGGAAGATGCCACATTCCAACCCAAATGGGGCCTCTCAGCACAGTGAGTCATGTGCTGAGAGTGTCTGTGGCCCAAGTGGGCTGGTTTGCAACACGATGCTTACCATAGCGCCGAATACGTAAGTTTCATTTTTGAAAAAGACATGTACTCAAAAATGATTAAAAACTAATAAAAAGAGCAGAGCAGTTGCTTACCTTCAAAGGCTGTCATCGTAAATCAATTTCAATAAATATAGACAATTACAACCAAGATTTCCTGGGAATCGAACCCAGATCCTCAGGCACCGCAGGCCAGTGCGTTATCCGTTACTACCAGGGCGACGTGAAAAATTCATAAACAAAGGACATGTTAAAAAGGTTTGCCAAAAGAATGGGAAGTTAGATGATTGAGTTGCAATAACACAGTTTCCATTTAAGCAATCGACATCAAATGATGTGCAAAACCATCATCTGAACAACTATTATAAGATTGTCGAATGTTAAGATGGCTGTAACAGAAGATGATTACTTAAATTTGAGTACGTCATCGATCTTTTACCATGCAATTATACTAAAAGAAAATAGTAGGTTCAGGTACTCATTTTTAAGTACCTCTTTTTTACAGTGTAACTTTGGAGTGGTGATTTTGAATATTCAGTCGCATTTGTAACAACATATTCAGTATTCAGCAAAAATTGACATATTTGTAGTAAAATTTCTGTTTTATGATTTTATAAAGACAATGGGACTTGTACTACAAAAGCTAAATAAGCGAATTTATGTTCTGTGGTTTTTAATAGAGCATTTTATTGTATATTAAAAGCAAGCATGATTACCATGATCAACTCTATCGTGCGTATATTTCAAAACTTTAATTATTTAAATATATTTTTATTTAGACAATGAATCTGACTTGAAAGAGAAGATTAAGTTGAAGAGACCTGGATCAAGCGCTCGAGGGCAGGCTAATATGTTGCCCAAATGACAAGGTATTCGGATATATCCCGTAATGTCATCAAAACTGTAGCGTGAGGTATACAAACACTTAAATATACTGTGATTTTATAAAAATATTTTTTCTACTTTGGAGAACCCACTTATGTGTGTTAAATATTTTAATAATTGGTACTGTATTATTTAAGCGATGAATACTTATAATCAAGATGTCACATATGTGATAAAGAAAGGAGAGAAGGGGGAGGGGGGGGGGGGGTTACAAGAATTGTGACAGCACACACATCACCTGAAAAATATCGCAAATCCAGAAAAACAACAAACAAAAAAAATGAGAAAAATAAACCGTTTAGCTTTCTGTTTGAATCAATATAGTTGCAGTTGAAAAGTAAAGTTGTAAAATAAAATTTCAAATAACTTTGGTTTGTTTTTGAACTGCCAGTATATGTATATTATTGGTATATATATATTCCTAGATTGAGATTGTTGGTAGCAGTGGCGTAGCAATTAAAAAATTTTGGAGGGGGAGAGGGGCTCAATTAGTTTCATTCCCAGAATATTTACCATTATAAAAAAAATATATGCCAATTAGTAATTAATAGTTAGCAGTTATGCAAGTAGTTGTTAATTTGTAATTGTTAATTATTAATAATTTGTAAACTATTAAGGAATTGAATTATTATTTAAATTTTATATTAATAATTTTAAATTAAATTTTGTTGTATTGGCAGATTACTTTTAAAATGTGCCAATATTTAACTAATATTTGTTAATATTATGAATATTTTTAGCAGGACTGCCTTAATTGAATGGTTTGGTCAAATAGCCTGATAGTTCAAATGGAAATTGGATACTGTTGCGGTGGTCACTGCCTGCGTGATAACACTTCACGGACATCAATCATTCGTTCCACTGTTCGACTCACTAAGATGAAGGGTACTGTGGTGGGGACTTCAAACTCCCGAGATCTCTTACCACTTCGGCTCGAGTAATTACTTTAGCCTAGTGGTTCCCAACCCGTGGTACCGCCATTGGTGGTCCGTAAGAGGGTCTGAAGCGGTCCTTGGTGCTATTGTATCATCAGGAAAATATTTGAGATTTTTGTGAAAAGGCTTTTTTTATGTTTATTATTTTTATTAAAAAAAATTGAAATAAATCCATTGTATCAGCATTATATTATATTAACATAATATATTAGCATTATATATTAGCATTATATCTTTAAACGAGACCACCATTACATGTATTGGGTATTCATGTCCAATTTTCTGCTTGTATTAATATAGAAAATACTTGATAGGATTAGAATAGCATTAGAGCTGCACATTCAGCTATTGGCGACGATTCGGGGTGTATCTCAAAGGAAAGACCCGGGAACAATGCCTTGCATGTTTGAACCATGGTCAGATGACGAGGACAACACTTAAGCTGGTACACCCAACGCAACCTCAATAGGCGTCACGACATTGGAATCATATTTATCGTGCACCAATCCCGTATACACGTCGTAGAAATTGTAGGTATAGATCCTGAAATTTTTCGGTATAAATTCCGAACCCTCGCTAATAGCGCGTTTACATTAAAGGGCCCTACGCGTTCAACCAACCATCAATTCTATCAAACCATTCAAGCTATAATCATAAAGTAGAAATAAAAAGTAAAACCCGCACGCAACATTTTTATTTATTTGTTCGAATCTTTCCCCCACATTTTTTGACAACAAAAGACCGATATTAAGTCATAATAAAACATAGGACATCAACTTCAAATAAAACCACAACGAAATAAAAGAAAATAACGCTTCGAGAAGAGAGGAAAGAAAGAAAATCAAAAAGCTTCAGAGAAGAGGGGGAGAGAAAAGAAGCCGCAAGTGTATAACATCGAATAGACAAAGAAATGGAAGTGACCGTCGTCATGGCGACGGGGATAGAGACGGCTTTCTCAGCTAAACTTATTGTTTCGTTATAAAGGCTATAAAGATCGCCAAATTGCTCAAAAAGTTATATAGACCGTATCTATTGAGATGACCGCAAGATTTAAAGCGTGTAACGTCAAACTTAAGCGAGTGGCACCTTTTTGGATTCCGGACACCCGCTGCTCGTTTTCTACGTTGTGCCTCGCTCATAGAAAATCAGACGAGCGGGAATTTATATTTTCATTATGGCCTATTTGCACCCATTAAACGAAACTGTGACAGTGCTGCTTTGAAGTTGATATTTTCGTTCGAATATTTAGGTTACGAACCACATTTCCCTACATGCATTCCTTGTCCAAAATTTAATTTAAAGACGTTAAACGTCAAAAGACTGATTGCTTTTTTCATCAGCAATTTAGCAAACCAGCATATTCGAGGTGCAAAACAAGAACTGACAAAATATTAGTTTGCTTGTTCATAAGCAATTCGCCTATTTAAATAACTGTATTCTTATGCATGTATATTCTTATAGCTGCATTCTTATACTTTTTGTTAATACATAAAGATTAATTTAAAATGATGTAAAGTGAGCTAATGCCACCTCCTATAATTAATAAATTTTTCTTGAAAAATGTTGACAATTTTGAAATTTTTTGATTTCTAAATCTAACTGCAAAATGAAGGGTTTCTTACCAAGCCAACACAAATTTACACAACTAAAATATTTTACAAACAATACTTTTATAAAAATCATGAACAAATGCCTTTTTTTTTCTGAATATGATTAAAAACTGTAGGTTTTCAGCAATTTCAATTATCAGTTACACTAACAAAACTTTTTTGGTGGTTCTGCTGATTTTTTTTATCTAAAATTTAGTCAGTTAATTGAATTTAAATACCACTACTGAAAGAATTAAAGTTAAAATAAAGTTATCGTTATTTGGCTCATTGGAAAAAATAAAATATATAGTATTAATATTGTGTTAATTAATTTATTATTAGTATTAATAATGTTTGTTGAGGGTTCAATGCTATATTCAACCAATTTAGGATGCCATTTTATGGGACTACTAATTTATATGTTCTTTTGAAACTATTTGACTATTACAGATTTGAAACTGTAGAATAAGTATCCTATATTTCATAACCTGCGAAAGGAGGGTTAAAATGGATACATTAGATTGGAAGATGGACAGCGGCGCGGTTTAAATAAAAGCGTGCATGTATGAAAGATATGATTATTTTTCTGATGTAAAAAAAGTTATTGCTGTTGACAAACGGTAACTTTCTTTATTATTCTGTATTTTAAGTCACTTCTCAAAAAGTAACTATCGGATAATTGTGAAATTTACAGAGTTTATTTAGAAATATTTGGGAAATACGATTATTGTATTTTTATTGTTTTAGAACACTTGTGTTGGAAGTCATATTACGTTAAATTTTAAAATTGTAATAATTGTCGTTTCTAGTAAAACGTCGAGAAGCATAAGATCTCATAATTATAATGTTTTGTAGAATAGTAACCATATATCTAATCTAATGCATATAGTTTAAAAAAATAGATTTATTAGTTTGACTCGTTGGCAATTTATCTTTATTTTTGAAATGTACTGGAAAATATAGTACAATAACATAGAATATTTTCTTGTAAATTTAAGTAAAAAAAATGCAAATGGTATAAATTTTATTCCATCTCATGTATATGGGATACTCATAAATAGTTGATTGTTTAGATTTATATACTTCACGAAATGCCAGATGAAAAAGAGTAAGATATTTCTCGGATTTTATAGAAAAGTTGCGACATTTTGCATATTGAAACATAATTTCATGAAATGCATTCTTTATAAAATGCCCTGCCACATCTAAAATGCAAGTCGCACTGTTTGAGATCAACGAATAAAATTCTTTGTAGCTTATATACTATTTTTGTTATTCTTCAAAGAGAAAACTTTTCTTCCCACTAACATGTATTCAGTCCTTAGATGCAGTTTAGTAATCCATCCATTGTCACCGCCATATTAAATGATGGATCGAAAAATCGTCCATAAATATACAGAGTGCCACAGAATTATTCCCCCAAAGTATACAAAAGTAACTGTTTCATCGTTTACAAAGAAGCGGGAGCTTAGAGTACTTTCTTCCCTAGTGCAAAATAGAGACATTGTTGAAGCTTTTCCGAAAGCAATAGAACCTCGCATAATCGGAAGTTGAATTATATAAAATGTATACTGTAAACAAAATTGTACTTAAAAATGAGTACCTGAACCTACTTATTTTTCTTTGAGTACAATTGCATCGTAAATCAGCGATGAATTACTGAAATCATCTTCTGTTCAAGCCATCTTAACAAAGCGACCTGGCAATCTTAAAATACCTATTGAGAAGATAGTTTTAAATATTATTTGATGTCGATTGCTTAAACGGAAACTGAGTTATCACAGTTCAATTATCTTACTTCCCATTCTTTTGGCACATCTTATTAACATCTCGTCTGTTTATAACTTCTTCACGTCGCCCTGGTAGTACAACTGATTAAGGCATTGGGTTTCGATCCCTGAGGTATTGGGCTCGGTTCTCGGTAAGGCTTAGTTGTAATTGTCGATATTTATTGAAAGTGATTTATGAATGCTGCTTATGTAGGCAAGTAACTGCTATTTTTATTCATTTTTAAACATTGCACTCATTTTTGAGTACATGTCATTTTCAAAAATCAAAGTTATGTTAACGGAGTAATCAAGAATGAGTACATTTTACTTATTTTTGTGTACCTATTTTTAACAGTGTATGTAGTATTGTAGATAATAGTTTTAAGTCATACATTTTTATTTATGAACATTTGTAAATTTAAATAAAATGCGTTAATTTTTTTATAAAAATGCATGTCCGTTCTAATGATGCATTAGCAACACGTTTCCGCCACCCATACTATTCAAATACAAATACCTTTAATTTTGAAGGGTGTTATTAATGCTGATCGGTCGGCAGTAACCTGTTTCAATTTGTTAATTACGTAATGGTTAGAAATCAAATAAAGCCAAGAATAGTATAAGATATAAAAATATACATACTTATGATTTGCGATGATATTATTGTCATTTTAATAACCCATATTTGTTTAGTTCTCTTCAATTTATGTATAAAATTATTTACATAAATTTACACATATAATATAGAAATATATTTAAATACATGGCCTATATTAGTTGTGGTAAAAGTCAATTCCTACGCGTCGGAATCTATCGAGTTGTTTAGGCAATACGTGAGGATAAAGAAATTTACACACGTATTAGTCCGGCAGCTATGAGCCGAATCTATTTTTTTCTAGTAAGTTTTGTTTATTGTTGAAATTGGTAGTTCTAGGTATAAGAAATCAAGAAATACCGATTAATTCTATGGTACTTTTGGGCAACTCGCTTTATTCAAGATGGCGTCTCCCGCCATATTAGAATTTGTAACCTTTTAATATTTCATGATCTATCAACTATAATAAATTTTTGAAGTTAAACTTTTTTATCCAGGGTAGTGAAACTGAATGATCTTAGACATGAAACTGAATGATCTTAGACATGAAACATGAAATGAAAGAATACGTATCGTATGCGTGCAACTCAACTACAAACAAGTGTAAGTATTCTCCCCACCTATTTTTCCGCTCTGTACGCTATCAATCGTGCACACATATTAACAAGTTCCGCTAAAACATCTGGAATATTGTTACACCCCCCCCCCCCTAGTTAAAATAAATTTTACTGCTAGAAAGCCCGTAACGAGACATACAAGATGGAATATTTGAGTTTTGAAATGATTTATTAGTTTGATGGTTACGAGTGTTTTTAAATATTGAAAATTTGTATTGAAATCATTCATCTTTCTCGAATTTCCCGTTTCGTCCATGCCGACTCCCTGTTTTTGTTTGTAGTGGTTTAAAATATTAAAGCACTGTAACGCGAAAAAATAAGTAATATGGAGAAATAAGACTGTTTTTCAATAGAAGTACCACTGTACTGAAAAAACTGGAAAATTTATCGAAGTAGGTGAGCAGCGAATTCAAAGTGTTGTTTCAAGTAGTGAGATATATGACGATAGAAAACCCGAAGGTTGATAGGAAACAAGGACGTTAAGTTAATCTGTCACAAGTCTTGTGTTTCCGTGTATGCGGATACAAATAAAGTGTCGAAATTCGAAAAACGAAAGCAAAGCGGTGAAGCGTACGCTGAAGAACAAACCTGTGAAAATTCGCAGATCGAATATACCAACTTTTAATTTTAGACAACATTGCACTTATTGTGGAATCGACTGAGTTGTAGTAAAATATAAGTGTAACACCCTGTTTACGAAGCGTCCTCTATAGCGACTGTAGCGTCCTCTTCTGGTTTGTGAGTGAAATCGTCAGTCGAGAGCCAGATCTCAGCATGTGAAGTCACCTGCGTTTTATATCCAAATTTTGTATGTCTGTGCTGTGTGTAACTTTGAATTTTAATTAAATTTGTTACACTAAAGCACAAATGGCCATTCCTTCTCTTGATCATCAAAGAACCCTATCCGTAGCGCTATAACCCCACGCTACACATAAGGAAAAAAATACATCCAGACCGGTGGAGACTTGCGTACATGATTCCGTGAAAACAGCGGCCGATCTAGCCATGGGGCACTTCGGGCAACTGCCCTCCCTCCCGGAGATTTTCCGATACACACACACACACATATATATATATATATATAGTATACATATACTATATAAAATATACATAATATACGTACTTGCTTATGAATATACTAGTATCCACCCCTCCCCCGAGATGAAATCCTGGATCCGCCCCTGCTTGATAAGCGAGTCGATGAAGGAAAATTCATAACAGTTAATACTGGAAACATGCAACAAGCGAAATGGTGAATAGTCGTCACATGTTAGAATAAGAGTTGAAGGAGGTGCGGTAAGCGCTTAAATGCTGTCGAACGAAGGCACCGTGTTGACTTTCGCCAACACGTTCATGCAGATAATATCAGTAGCTGTAGCTGGACAATCTACCGATGATCCTTCAAAACCCAAGGTAGACAACAAACCGTTAAGGGCAGTTATTGATTTACCGAAGTCAGATGAAAGAAGAATATGGAATTAGGTAGAAATTGTTAAGTTGTACGAAGAAAATAGTGGAATCAGTTTAAGTTGCCTCAATCTTATAAAAGTGGTAAGAGGAGATAGCAGTCCTCGACAACAAAAATCAGTCGTATTTTATTCAACTAAAATTTTTTCCCAATTATTTAAAATTTAATATTTAATAAAAAAAATTAATATAGTCAATAACAAAATATTTGTTTTGATTATTACACTTCAAAAATTTAGTTTTACGTAAACAATTTTAAATAATAAACCATTTTTTGACAAATTTTCAATTTTCAACTTGTTAACATTTGGTTCGGTACACTTTTCAGAATAAATATTGCAATAACTTTACATATAACTTTTACCTAATGCAAGTAAACACTAATTCAAATAGTGAACCTAATTAATTTTTTTACCCAATATTATTAATAAAATATGAAAAAAAAAATATTTTGCATATGCAAACATTTATATTTTTTGCAACATAAACTGTCACATAAAGTATTAACTGTTTATAATTTAAGAAATACATATTTTAGGTTCAGTATGTAAAACGTATGTATTTTTATTATTGTTAAAAAATTAAATAAAATTTGAGAAAAGCGTACTAACGTACTGAAAATATCAGTTATGAGAAAAACCCAAAAAACGTTTATTCTTTAAAATTGTTTATATAAAACTAAACTTTCGAAGTGTAATACTCATAACAAATGTTTAGTTATTCACTTTATGAATTTTTTTTAATAAAATAATAAATTGTAAACAACTTGGAGCAATTTTAAGTTGAATGAAATACAGCATATTTATGTTGTTGAGGACTACTGTCTCCTCTTAATTGATAAGTTTCAGTCGGATCTAATTGTATTGTCGTTACATGGTTACGCAAATGTGACTATTTTTCGCCAAAAGAATAATGATGTTCTTCGACTTACACGAAAGGAAGACCTTGATGTTGTTTCGGAATGTGTGGATGTACTTTCCAAGCATATAAAGAAAGAAATCAACGAAGTGGGTATTTCTAAGGATTACTATAATACGCACAACAGAGAATTCTTGTGAAGAAATCAGCCAGACTAATGAAACTAGTAGCTACCAAAACTTAATGACACTTCCCCTGCTCTACTTATAAGAAACATCATTACAGGAATCCTATTGAAAACAGCTACGAGTTGACAGATTGCTTTAGGAAGGTGACAAATTAAGATGATCCAAATTACTTTTTTAGTTTTTAAATGGCTTTCAAGTAGTTTGTTCATATGATGAAGACGATTTTCGTTTATTTGCTAAAGCTTTTGGCGCTGTAACGAGCGAGAAGATATTTTGCCCAATTAAAAAATTGCTGAGTGAGCGAAAACAATGAGATTTTCAGTAAGGGTGCAACTAAATAATTTAGTTGCAGGCCCGATGGTTGCCATTGTGCGGCATCTTTTAGTAATCAGCGACTATCTAAAGTTTAGGAACCATGGTCAATTTCTAATTAAACAGAATAGTAAATAATAACATAATTTTCATAGAAATGTAGATTGCAAAATAAACATGCAATGAAAATATCTGTATAACAGAAAAGCTCTAAGGAAAATAGCTTTACAAATACTTAAAATGGTTTATGTAAATTTAATCGCGCACTTTCAGTAGAAATTTATAATAATTATTCTCATTCAATTAACAAACGAACTTCGGTAAATGGCTTCATTGACACTTAGTTAACTCGGAAAGTCTCCTGAATTCTGTAATAAATATTACAGACGCGAGATAGAATAATAATCCGTGCTTCTAAGTAACGAAGCCAATAGATTAGGACAAATTATTTGGTCGCTGTTTACAAACGCAAGCATAGAAAGGAATGTTATGTTGTGCAAATTATTTCTGACTATGTTGGTGTATTAATCATTGTGTACACGATTAATATTAGCTCTGTATTAATACTGATCTTAACTGTAACTTCTGAAGTTGGAGTTCAATGTATTTTATTGAAAAATATTTGATTTTAAACTTGCTCTTATCAAAAGTTATTATTTTTATTGTATTACAAATACAATTTTCTTTAAAGCATAAAAAAATAATGATGACTTAGATTACATGTACATCGTTTTACATGTTTTGGTGTAAGAAATTAGCGAGCGTTTCATTTGAATCAAATTTCCATCCTTTGCTTGGGCTTGATCATTTGAGCAATAATTAAAGTAGTTGTGTATAAAGAATTATTTAGTTTCCTTTTCATTCATTTGAAGATGTAATGTTATTTTTATATAGTTTCGAACTTTGTAACGTTATTCCCTCATTAGAATGGTCATATTCCTTCAATTAAATTTTAATTACTCACGATAACAAGTTTTAAAACTAGATAAAATAATCTTTGCCCTTAAATTTTACTTTAAAACTTTTAAACACGATGATATTCAGTTTAGCAATTATTAAAAAATATTTTGTTATTATTATTTTTTAAAAAAAGCCAGCCTTTCAAAATAGCACATTTTATCAGTTAAATTCAGTTACCTTTTTAAGTACCATACGAACACTTAGCAATTGAAGGAGAAATCGCAATACATTTAAAATTTATTTGTACTAGATTTAAAACTGATGTTGTGTCCCATTGAGTGCTAAATCGTCTAAATCCGAAAAAAACACTTATCTTCTTGCACTTTTACATTTCTCCCACAAGTTTTTATCTCTGCAAAAACAGTTCTTTTGCTCTTCGCATTGAAATGATTTGTTTATTTTTTTCTAATCCCCGCCCCTTTTCCAAATTCAAGTCTACTCTTATTGGTTACTTAGCACGTGACGTAGAGTAGAATTTTTTTTAAACAAGTTCTTTAATTTCTTTAAGGGAATAGGATCTTTTTAAACTGTGACTTTAAGGGAAAGTGTGTAAAACACAATGTTCAAAACACATTATTTACGGGGCTTCGAAATGAGTTAAGTAATTGGTTTAAAGTCGATTGGTTGCTTGCGACCTGCAGTTTCGGCAGGTTTACAGTTTTTCGAAAACATTCGAAGAATTCAGCTGCAATAAGTGGACTTCTCGTTCATCAAAAAGTAAGGATTTTAGGTTTTTATTTTGAAGTTAAATAAATATATTGATATTACCTTTGAAACTATTTGTCAGACTATTAACATTATTTAAAATTATTTCTAATTTTTATTTACATTTTATTACTTTATATGCAGCACCGTATTTACGGGGGGGGGGGGGGGGGGAAGAGGGGAGAGAGCTTTTAGCGCTGGATAATAGAAGGGCGGAAAATTTTGTATACAGTATCGATAGTACAAAAGATCAAAGCTGTAATTTCCTTTTTATGTAATATAAGTAAATGTTATACGCAAAAGTTGTATAAAATGTTATAATCTACATAACGTGTATGGCCTAATTTTACCTATCATCACATGGTTTACAGATATTTAAAAAATCCAGTTTTAGACGCTATTTTTACAAGACGACAACAGACGCATAACAGCGTCGAAGTAAAATAAAAAATTAAGTTTTTCATTTGCATCCCTATATTCCAAATATCCAAAAATCTGAACTACTTGACATTTTTCCAAGATAAAATTAACCTTTTAATGGACTATATGTGTATTCCATCCAAATCTGGTTGTCCGAAAGCAAATTTTAACTTGCATGCTGGATTTGTGTTAACTCTTCTAGGTTAAATAAAATAATTGTGATATTGGTAATTTTTCGTTTATTTGTTTGTGTCTCACTGACGCATAAGGAAACCTGAGCGGTTGGTAATCTTGAATTTGTTTTTAACCCATTTCTCTAAAGGAGAGTGGGAACAACAAATTATTCAAAATATCGTTTTTGAGATTTTTACATATTTTTATTCCGCCACTAACTACTTCTAAAATGACATATTACTTTTGTTTTGACTCCAATACAAGTTACTTACAAGTACTAAAATCTAATAAAATATATTTGTTTACTCTTGTTACCAGGTAACATTTGTCTTCTTCAAATCCATTTGTCTTCTCCCCTTAAGCGGTATAGGCAGGTTATAAAACAAAAAAAAAGATTGAGATTTCCTTATAAAAATTTAATATTTATTATATTTATGTATTAATTATTTCATTTTAATAACCCCAAGTTGTTATCACTCTGAGAGATGTGCAAACTATCGAATCTGCAAGATTGTCACTACTGCAGGGGAGTTTAATTTATATTTCCAACATATTCCTTCTTTACCGAAATTACTTTTTAAATTAGTTTACTATAGAAGTGTTTCAAAGTTTCACACAAGGTTTTAAGTTAGGAAAAAAATTCGAAGAAGAGAAATTTTACGAACTTCCGAATTATATGCATTGCTGTGAAACCTGGTGATATACGAACGAATATACAACTTTCATATGCCTTTTATATTTCACGAATTGCAATTTCAAATGAACATTTCCTTATTTTAATTTACAACTACCCAATTATCTGCTCGTTAGAATGGTTTATGATTCAAAGCAGAGTGAAAAGTCTTTTTTAATATTCAATATGTGTTAAAGAGAAATCCGAGTTTATCTTTCACTTCTAGTTCATTTCAACTTTATTGGTTTTAAAAAAGGCTACTATAATTTTTGTTTCTGTCACTAATTGTCCAAACGTTTATGACCAAGCAACCTTAAAGTATGTGAGATTTAAAGTTGGAAATAACACTATATAGAAATAACTTTATATCTAATCATAGACTAGACATTCTTTGGAATTTAAAGCAAACTCGATATAGTTTTGTGCAAAAACACTTTTAAATTTTGAAATTTAGGACACTCTTGCTTTGCAAACAATTTAATCCATTCGAAAAATGAATTTTTATCTAAGGTATTGACGGGGGAGAAATTTAATTCCGCATCTTTTCATATGCAATAAAAAGTTGTGAATTTAAAGTTTTTAAGTTTCAATTGAAATGATTTTATATATAAGATCCCGAAGTCTAATGAAATGTTTTAAAGTTGGCTAAAGTCAGTGCCGCCAGTGGGGAGAGGGTGAGAAATTTACCAACTTAGTTATTAGAAATTCCCAACTCAACAGCGCTGAAAATTCCCAGTTCCAACTTATCGGCATTTTTTATCGTTTTTTTTATATATTAGGTACAGGGCCGTAGACAGGGGGGGGGGGGGGGGACCGACGGGACAACCCCCCCCCGAAATTGTGTGATACTTTTTTTCAACACTCCTCTTCCCCCTTCTTTTCCTTTATGTCCTTTTTTTCTTTCTTGAATCCAAAAAACTATTTACTTTATGCTAATACCTTTTTACTAATACTATTATCCTAATACCCCTGATGGTGTAGAACTATAAAAATTAACTATGACGTCACAGCCAATCATATTATATTTTTCTACATCGGCTGGGAGTGTTCGGAACGGAAGTGAGATGAACTCTCGATGTTTAATATCTTTCGGCACGGAACTGTAAATTGTAACTTCTGAAATGCTTATAAACAGTTCCTTCTACGGTTGCGATTGAAACAATACTGTAAGCAGTGGCGGCGATTCGGTGGAGGGGGGTTTGCCCCGCACTTTTTTCGGATGTTGCCCCTCACTTTTTTAATATTGCACTTTTCAAAAATAAAACAAAAATAAATAAAATCCTCAACCCATTTCACCCCTCTGAAGTTTTTGTACCAAGTAAGAGCAAGGAGGAGTCGTCGGCAACTGCAGTATAAGATTCCGCCCTATAAATCTCCGTGGAATCATTTTATGGGGATAAATAGCATACCATCATGTAGAGGACTGTGGGCTGCGTCAACCAGACTTATTATAAACCCATTACGCCCTCTGTCTTCCGTCAGTAGAAAGTCGGTCTTAACTGCAGAATACGATTTCACCTTCAACTCCACAGGTTAAATGGCAGATCAAGATATAGAAATCTACAATCGCGTATAGGATAGTGGGATGCATCGACTAGGCCGATTATTAACTCTCATTCCCCTATTAGAGCTTTGCACCGTCTGTAGGGGGTTGTTGCCTTTGACTGCAGTATGCGCTATCTTCCCTCCAACCAATAAATCACAGGAATCCAGCCTTTGGGGATAAAAAACCTACCATCGTGTAGAAGAAGGCGAGCCACGTCAACCGGGTTGGCCATTGATCCACTCCCTCCTTTGACCTTTATACGGCGGTCAAAAGTATTCACGAATAAAATTTTAAGACAATAATTATTATAATTTTTATTTCAACGTTAAAAAGGATGGTCAAAATATTTACTCTCCCCCTCACCCCTTCTTGTTTCCTCTTGATATTGCCCCCGTACTTTTAGCACCCAATCGCCGCCCCACTGACTGTAAAGCAGCCCATACTTGTAGCCCAACTAATTTTTAAAAGGGATTTTGCGGATATTTTCTTCTTAAATCGTTATAGAAATGTAAAATATGTTCAAATATTTCATATTTTTTACATATTGAATCAATTTGCGTATTGCCAAAAACATAGGTTTTTTTTTCTACTTTTCCACTTATTATTGGTTAAAATTGGTTTTCAAAGAACAGGCATTTGAAATGTGTTTTAAGGTAAAATTAAAAAAAAAAATATCCAGAAGACTACAATTCGCCATATTTTAGCATGAACAGTATATGAAATATAGAGGTAAAAACGGCATCAAATAGTTTATAAAATTGTTTAGATACGGTACAAAAATTATAAAGGAACAGTTTGTCTTTGTGTTGTCGTAACAAAGAAAATTATTAAACCTTCAACCATAACCCCCCCCCCCCCCCCGAAAAAAAATCCTGGCTACGTCCTTGATTAGGTAATATTAATTCACACAAGCATTGATTGATATTAGATAATATGTTCTCACTCAAGCATTGATTTGTTGCACGCAAATTGCAATGCAGTGTTCGTTCCGAGGTCTAATTTAAATGTAATCTTACTAGTTGGGCCTTCCCTAGATTTCCTAACCTTCCCTAGCTTTCATTTGTTAATGATATTGATTTTCTTCAAGCACATATTTTGCCAACTCGGGGATTTTTAAAACTTAAAATTCCCAACTTTAAGGGTTTCCAGATCTCCCAAACCTCCCCGGTGTGACGGGCCTGGTTATGCGATATTGCAGCAATAGATTTTCCATTAAACAAACTCATAATCTAATTTTACATGCATTACATTACTATCAATGCTAAAAAATATCGCTTATATTTAGAACCTCTCAAGTTTAAATAAAACGGTGGTCTATTTGTGCTGTAAAAGATAGTTATTTATACAAATATAAACTTTTAATTTTTAGAGAGAAAGAAAGATTATAAATGCTAAAAATGTCTGTTTTTAGCGATATTAAAATACTTAATGTTTTTAATTTTTCGGGGGAAAAACTATCAATGCTAAACTTGTTTATAAAGATATTTAGATGATTTAATACGTGTAAGATTGCCAAAATTGTAAGTGCTTAAAAGATGATTTGTATATGAAAAATATGTAGATCTATTCATATCAAAATATCCGAGAAATCAACGTGGCAAATCCGTTTTTTTTTTAATTGGCAAATCCTGTTGATTATATCCGATAAGCAAATTCTTAAGCAATCTAATCAAAACTAAATTCTTTAAAAAAATTGCTATAAATCTGCAATAAATGTGATTTTTAAAAATAAAATACCCGTGTTTTTAAATGCTGATTTTTGTAAAGTTATAGCCTCTGCTCATAAACAAATACTTGACAAATGAAATCAATGTTGAAAAGAAATATTTAAAGAGAAAAATTGACTGTCATAGATTTTTCATTCTCCAACATTACGATTCAAAATTCCCAACTCAACAGTGCTGAAATTTCCTAGTTCCAACTTATCGACATTTTTCATCGTTTTTTTATAAATATATTAGGTAATATTAAAAAGTTCTCTCACACAAGCATTGATTTGTTGCACCCATATTCCAATGCAGTGTCCGTTCTGAAGTATAATTCAAAGGTAACCATACAAGTTGGACAATTTCTAATCTTCTCTAACTTTCATTTGCCAATAATATTCATTTTCTTCATGCATAATTTTTCCCAACTCGGGGATTTTTAGAAGTTGAAATTCCCAACTTTCAGGGTTTCCAGATTATTTGCCCCCCCCCCTGTGCAACGGGCCTGTATATAGCTCTATCCCATCTTTAAAATAAACTTAATCCCCTGATGCTCATGGACGTGATATCACGTGTTCAGGAATTTCCAGTCCTTCCACGTCCATTAATTTACAAACGCATTTAGGACATTTTAGTTTTTTTAACGGATAAAACTAACACTTTTTCACATAAACTTTAAAAAAGATAAATAAAAGTCCTTTTTAATTAGACAGACATCATTTACCTAACACGTCATTAGAACACATCTCAAAGAAATTAAATTAACCTCCCACAAACACGATTAAACTTAAGCAACTTCCTACACGTCGTTATCTTAATTCTAACATTTCGACACATCGTAAATACGACGCAGAGCCCACTAGCAATAGATCGAAACTCCCTTAAAGAATTTCGTGAAACTTAGAACTTTTTTTTTCCGCCTTACAGTTACAGTTAGGCTATTGATGTATTTAAATCGTCTGCCTGAAGCGTCTGAGCTTCGAACGGTTTGGGTGTAAATTACCATCATAAAAGCATTCCCGAGACTCATTTGCCTAATAAAAATGGGGAATTCGAGGGAAATCTCAACAACACTGGAGAAGTCAATTCTTATTTATCTGAATTACTTAAGGAGACCAGAGCGCACGCTCTTGAGTTTGTGAGGGAGATTTCATGATAAATATACATATTTTAGATACGAATTAATCATAATTTTAAAAAATATCTTATGATATATGGATGAGTTAAAGTATTTAAAAATACATTTCAAGATACAATATTTGTAGCTTGATATTTGGTTGAATTAACGCCAAAGTAGAGCTACAAAAGAGAAGAGGGAAAGGCGACGGTTCGCGCTCTAGCGTAAAGGAAAAACCCGGGAACACTGCTTCGTTATTTTTAATATTGGTCAGATGACAAGGACGACACTTGATCTGGTTTGTTTTCTGTGGACGACGAGGAACAAAACTGACAACTCTCCTATTACTAGCTCGATGTACTTTCAAAGTCGAGATTCAATCTTACAACTGTTTGATTACGAGTCGAGTGTTTTATCTCCGTTTTTTTCCTTTTGATGTCCTTATACTGCAGGTAATCGATTTTATAATATGCCTTTTTCTGAAGTATAGATGTCGGAAATTATTTTCAATTTTGCTAAATGTTATCATATTACTTGTTTCGTGTACTTGCAGATTTATAATTTTTTAAAATTTTCTTTTATTGTTTTTTTTAAACCTTTCTTTTATTTAATTTGACATTCTTATATTGCAGATAAACTAAATTTAACGAATCGTAATTGGGCGCTTCCGTTTTCAGTAGTGTGTTTTACAAATGTCGGTATATGTCATCTGTATTTTACCAAAATAAGTTTGTCCGAAAGCGAGTTACAATTTAAATGCTAGTTTTGGGTTACTTTTCCATGTTAAATATAATATTTGTCATATGATTTCGTCGATTGTGTAAAATTAATAGCTTGATGTACAAGTTTTCTGTAAACTTTGTTTAAATTTCCTTTGATACTTTTATATTGCAAATAAACTAAGCTCGATGAAATTTATATAAACTTCTTTTTTCTATATCTTGTACAAATGTTGGTTTTTATATTTCATAAAAATTCAGTTGTTTAAAAGTGTATTTCACTATACGTATTAGTTTTGTGTGTTACTTTTCAATATTAACTATAAATATTATAATATAACTTATTTATTTGTGTAAAATATAAAAAATGTCTAATTTTTTTTTTCTCCTTTGATGTCTTTTTATAGCTTTAAACTAAGCTTGGCGCATTTTAGGTTGAATTTAGTTTACAGCATCTACTAAAAGTATAGAAAAAAATTGTTTAAAATCATCACGATTTACATGCTAGTTTTGTGTTACTTTTCCATGTGAAATATTACTATTTTTATACTATTATTTTTTTATGTAAGAGATGCAAGATTTGTGAAAAAAATTCTTTTCCTTTGATGCCTTTGTATTACAGCAAATTAAGCTCGAAACATTTTATATGGACTTCAATTATTTACTATAGCTAAAGAATTTTGTTATTTTATTGAAATATGATTGTAAAATCATTACTCTATGGTAAAAACTAGTTAGCAGTATGTTACACTCGTTTTTGAAATATATTTCCGCCCATATAGCATAGCTAATTTCGCTTACTTGTGTAAAAATACATATTTTTCTGTAAGAAGTTTTTTCCCCTTTTATGATATCCACGTATTTAACGCATTATAGGCAGGATTAAGTTCAGAATATGCATTTCCCGAAATATGGATGTTGGAAGAAATTTTCATATTGCCCAGTTAAGAAATTTTCATATTGCCCAGTTAAGAAATTTTCATATTGCCCAGTTAAGAAATTTTCATATTGCCCAGTTAAGAAATTTTCATATTGCCCAGTTAAGAAATTTTCATATAGCCTAGTTAAATTTTTTTCATATTTCTTATTAAAATGTATGAGCCACCACTGTACGAGGAGCGTGTGTGTCCCATGTAACTGTTGACTGTATCCGACACAATAAAATTATCAAACGAACAGTAACAACTATACGAACTTTTATTAACAGATTAAATTTTAGAACATTACATTAGACTATTGACTGTGTGCGGGATCTGCGTACCTACATTGGACGACAGGGCCCGGCTGACGTGACGATTCACTCTTCACGACAGATTTTCGTCCATTAGGATCTCCCGAGAATGTCGCACGTTAAGAAAGATGCTGTTCGGAAACCATTGGAGCAACCGTACAAAAGGCCCGTTCAAGGTCCTATCAAGAACAGCCCTGTTTTTTGTGCTTGAGGTCAATGGTCGGAAGGCTACGGTGTCCATCGACCGACTCAAAACTACTTTTATCTTTAATGTTGCTGACCACCTTGCTTCGTACGAGAATCCTGCTCCTGCAGTCTCGACTATACCGGAGTCCAGCCCGACAACCATATTTTCTTGCCCAAAATCGGATGTGAAACATCAGCCACCAAAATTGTCCAACGTAATGGTCTACGTAAGGTAAAATCCAAGTTATAAGTTTTTGTACCGTAGGTTTGAATAGTAGCACCTTTTGCCACGTAAAGGACAAGTTCTGTAAGTTTGTACTTAGACCAATTTTTTTGGAATGCAACTACATGCTGCACCGCAATCGACCAAAAACCGATAACCCGTATTTTTGTCAATTACAAATAAATGGCTAAAGCTCAAGTTACTATCTGCCGCCGCAGAAACAGACGAGCCTAATAGTTTTCCGAAAACTGACAAGGTTTTTAAAATCACGCGCTTTATTACCATACTACATATAATACTAGCATAATACACCTATTTTTAAAAAGCCGGTAGAACTATCCCTATTATCTGAAGAAATTTTGTCATGTTTACGACTCCTAAAGCGACGCCTATAGGGTTAAGAGGTTAACGTTTGACCTCAGCTTTAAGTGAGAATATGTCATCTTTAAGGGATTGAAAATCGAAACTTTATTACATACGAGATACTCTGGGGCGCACGAGATGTGCAACCCGAAACCTCGTTTACCTTATCGGCAATTTTAACCAACCCACCTAAAGTTTCACTTGTCACGGATAAGATCTACTACATTGAAACAGGTAGGCAATGTAGCTATAACGATCTTAAAACCTCGTCAGATATTTTCCAATCGGCAAGGTTCCGCATTTCCAGGAAAAGTTTTAAGGGTTGCTTATCGGAGAGGGTTAAGTCCTTCAGTAACGTTTTCAAACGAGCAGAGCCGGATTCCACGTACCGATTAACTATACGTTGTTTTAAAGTTGCATACAAGTTCCCCATTGGAAGAGTACGAATTAAGTCTGTTGCACAAGAAAATATGTTCGCATTTAACACTGCTACCACCGAGTGGAATTTAGTAACATCCACAGTTACCCCCCGAAATATGAAACTGGGATTCTAACTACCCGAACCATAACTCAGAGTTACTTTCCCCAAAAGGAGGACGTCGAAATGCGGCCCTCGTTACGCCTTCCGAGGACGGTAATAACAAAGAATCCTGGGAACCGACTGATTGCGACCGATATTTAAAATAAAAACGTTCGGTAACCACTTGTAAAAGTACAAAAAATTAAACACGATTAAAGACACGCGAATAGAAAAAAAAGAGCTACACGAACCAGTTCGGGTCCGAATTTGAATAAGTCTCCATAAAAAAGGTCACAGTAAAAAAACCTCACTCACCAACCTCCAGGGATGGCAGATTTCAATCCGCACCTCCACTAGACTGTGAAACTGCTTGAGGACGGCTCTGTCACCATAAAGAACGGATTAGGTCCAACTCCAGAACATATCAAGAAGTCAAAGTTCTTTAAAAAGCGTATGTCCAACTGTGAACAGCCAAGTAATCACTCACGTTCGGTACAAGGTGCTTGTGTGTCCCACGTAACTGTTGACTGTATCCGACTGTAATAAAATTCTCAAAAGAACAATAACAACTAAGCGAACTTTTATTAAGACATATATTAGATTGTAGAAAATAATATTTGACTATTGACTTGTGCGACCAGCGTACGGGGAGGTCTCACAGTGTAGAGCACACTTGCACGCGGTACAGTTGCAGCAAACGAAGAGAGTTCTTGCAGAAAGATTTATTCTGAGGAAAAACGCTACGCATGCTCCTGCCAGCCTGCCTCAGCGCGGCCTGGTTAACACTTATTAAAATATTTTCATATTGCTTATTAAAATATTTTCATATTGCTTATTAAAATATTTTCATATTGCTTATTAAAATATTTTCATATTGCTTAATAAAATATTTTCATATTGCTTAATAAAATATTTTCATATTGCTTAATAAAATATTTTCATATTGCTTATTAAAATATTTTCAAATTGCTTATTAAAATATTTTCATATTGCTTATTAAAATATTTTCATATTACTTATTAAAATATTTTCATATTGCTTATTAAAATATTTTCATAGTACTTATTAAAATATTTTCATATTGCTTATTAAAATATTTTCATATTGCTTATTAAAATATTTTCATATTGCTTATTAAAATATTTTCATATTGCTTATTAAAATATTTTCATATTGCTTATTAAAATATTTTCATATTGCTTATTAAAATATTTTCATATTGCTTATTAAAATATTTTCATATTGCTTATTAAAATATTGTCATATTGCTTATTAAAATATTTTCATATTGCTTATTATGTGTATTTACAGAATGGCAAGTTTTCTGTAAAACTTTTTTCTCCTTTGATGTCCTTATATCGTAGATAATCAATTCGAAAAAAATTCGCGGACGAAATAGTTTACGTAAACTTTTGATATTAGTATATTTTATTTTGTAATATTGGTGTTTACTTCGCGAATTTGACTAAAAACGATTTCCCATAATCAGTTTTACTTATCATTAAATGAATACATTCAGTTATTTTTTTATAATTATGTACTGTTGTAACACCCTGTTTACGAGGCGGTCTCTATAGCGACTGTAGCGCCCTCTTCTGGTTTGTGAGGGGAATCGTCAGTCGAGAGCCAAACTTTGTCATGTAAGGTTGTGTCCAAATGTATGTCTGTGTTGTGTGTAACTTTCATTTTTAATTAAATTTGTTACACTAAAACACAAATAGCCATTCCTTGTCTTGATTATTAAAGAACCCTATCCATAGCGCAAACCCCACACTATACACTGTGATATTAGTAAGTTCGTATACTTCAGTAAAAGATGTAAGCATTCAGGAGATCTTTCTTTTATTTTTATGCACTTATATTTAACATGTTACCATGCGCAACAACAAAATTAATTAAATGATACTTAGGTGAGATTTGTTTTTAGTATATTTTGCATTTTAACGAATCCAAAATATGCTGTCTAACCACTACGCTAACCATTTCATTAACTTCTGAGAAGTTTCCTAGTTTTATCTAAAAAAGTTCTTTTGAACAATCTTTTACAAATGTTGGTTTTTCTATTCGAATTCTATTATTCCTTTTTGCTACATACTTATTACATGTGCCCTTTTTTCATAATGTTTTACATTAAAAGAATTAATTACAAAATAGTAATTTTATTTCGTGTTTTTGAGCAAAAAATATATTTTCTATAAAATTTGTTTTTCAATTATATTGCGTATAATTTGCTTCCACATGGAAATTTAAGATGGTTTTAGTTTTTAAACATCATATATAAAAATAAAAATCGTCTGCCCAGATGTAGATGTGTGTGTGAATCCATAATGTAACACATTTAAACATTCTTTATCTTTTAAAATAACTTTATATGTCGCTTTAATAGAAACGTAGTATAATTCAAGTTTTTGAATATTATTTTTAAAAATTACTTTTCTTTGCATGTACTGTGTTGTCAGTTGCCAATGATCTCTATGCATATTTATTTTTCAAGTTGATTTTGACCAGTAAAATTATTAAAAATGTAAAAGTGAATACATTTATTCTACTTTTACTTATTAAACTACAGAAATATATAATCTCAACACCATGAAAATTTGTGAAAAACTGCGGGATGTTGTCAATCGGAAAAAAAAATCCAATGAATCTTTGTTTATTAAAAGGCAAATTTCTGTTGGTACGACTGTGCCTCTGGTGCTTCGGCTCCTCTACGAACCATTGTGATTCACATTGCATTGAAAAGGAAGTGAGTTTAGAATAAGCTTTGATATGCTGATTTCTTCCTCTAGGGCTGATTGAAAAATATTTATTGTGTAATCGGGGTTCTTAGGCAATCAAATTTTAAATTAGGAGCAAAATAAATAAAATGAAATCAATCTTGTAGTTAGAGAAAAGTAGAAAGGTATTTTATGTCTGTTCCCTCACTTCAAGGAAAATAGAATTGAAAATATTTATCGGGTTAACAGTCAATTAATACATGAAGTATTCACATTAGATAATATGTTGATTAGAAAACAATACAAATTGAGAAAATATACATATGTTTAAATTTGTAACATATAACAAATATTCTCAATTAATGAATTAACCATTCAATCGTCCATCGATGAATTGAGTAAAAAATCAATCGAATAATATATCAATATAGTTCATTACTGGGTTGATCGAGTGGATTGATCAAAAGAGTAATCAATGAATAGGGTCTCAATCAATCGATCGCGTAATCTATGAATCGTGTAATCAATCAAGTAATATATCAATCGAGGAATTAATTGAGCAATCAATTAATCTGGTAATTAATCACATATACGAGTAATCAATTAAACAAACACAAAATCAATCAATCGAGTAACCAAACAATTGATATATCTATCAATCAAACAAATAGCCAACCATTCGAATAATTAATTAAATATTCAGTTAATCTTGTGATCAATCAATCGTGTAATCACTAGATCGATTGAGTACCATAGACTGGGGTAACTTTGGGACTGGGGTGCAATTTCGGTATCAGCGTGTAATATTCGGCTTTTAAATTTCCAAGTAGCAGAACATACTGGAAAGTTCGGTAGCGATGATTACGCGCCAGTTTGAAACGCATGACATTGGCTGAAAATTCGAAACCCCGAAATTACCTGCTTGAGTAATCAATCAATTGAGTAATCAATGTATCTAATAATCAATCCATCGAGTTATCAATCAAGTTATCAAAGAAACGTGTAACCATTCAATTGAAGGTTTGATTAACTAATTGATTTGATTAACTAATCCAGTGGCCCAGTGGATGAAGGCGTTCAGATAGGAATCAGAGAATTGCTAGTTCGAATCCAAACGATGGACTTAACAAAGAAAAGTAAAAAGGCAGTAGTCTTGTGATCGGAGGGTTGCCACCTTCGCTACAGCAATACTAGGAAGTCGTCCACAACATCCAACAAATTTTACTGGCGTTTATACGGGACTGGTGCATGATAAATTTGATCGGAGTCCAATGTCCTGAGGTCTATTGAAGGCTTTGGGTGAGGTCAGGTGTTGTCCTCGTCATCTGACCATGGTTCAAAAATACGAGGCATCGTTCCCGGGTCTTTCCTTCGAGATAGTCCCCGAACCGTCGCCCACTGTGCAGCTCTAGTGCGACGTTAATTAAACAAACCAAACCAACCTTACTCAAGTAGTTTATTGATGTATTTTTTTAATCATCCATTGTTAACGTTTTTTTCATTAATTGATGGTTTAATCAAAATCCTTCCGCATTTCTCTTTCAGGTCGCCAAAAACTTCTACAACAGCAATGCCCTCCACCGCAACGTACACCATCGCCCTCTGGTGTCTTTTGACCAGCGCTGTCTTCTCCTGGTCGCCCAGGTACCTCTACCCCCCAGCGAGCCGACCCGCATCCCTCCCCAACCAGCATCGACCCGACCCGTTCCTGGCGGCCAGTGCCACGACGTCCAAGCGCGGGATCTCGCTGCTGACGCACAGGGAGGACGATCTCAGTCGGCTCTTCGGGCGGGGGAGGATCGGCAAGATCAGGAAGCTCAGTCAGCTAGGGCGGCCGAGGGGACACCCCTTGAGGTGGGGGTAGGAGTGGAGTGGTCCAAGTGCTGTTAGTAACCACGGAGGATCGGGAACAGCGTGTCTATTTGAAGATACAGACGTTTTTAAATTGTATTGTGTGGAATTGGTTTGTAGTATATAAACTTAACATTGTTTGTTTTGTTCATTGAATAAAAGTTGTCTCTTTGGTTGGTTGAATGAAAGTTGTAGTATAGCTACACAATGGACAATGGACAATAGGCTTAGTGAACGCTATTTGAGGTAGGGATGGGTATGGAATGGTCCACAAGTGCCGTTAGTAACCATGGTAGACAGGGAAAAATTTGTTTAGTAGAAAGTTGTGTTATTTATTTGTGTTTTGTAAAAAAAATTGGGTTTTCTATCAATAGTAAATTTAACATTGTTCGGTTTGTGCATTGAATAAAACTTGTCTTTTTGCCTAGTTGGTTGGTTGAATGAACGTCACGCTACATTTACACTATGTGCTATTGACGAAGGGCTAAACTGTCAGCTGTCTTCGTGGCCGAGTGGATAAATGCGTCAACTGGGAATCACAGGGTTCCTGGTTTAATCCTGTGCGACGGACTGGACTAAGAAAAGTAAAAAAGTAGTGATCTTGTGATCGGAGGGTTGCCAGTTTCACTACAAAATACTAGAAATGTCGTCCAGAAAATACACAAAAATTATCGGCGTGTATACGGGACTGGTGCACGATAAATCTGATCGGTGTCCAAAGTCCCGACGTCTATTAAAGGCGTTGGGTGACACTTCAGGTGTTTCCTCGTCATCTGACCATGGTTCAAAAATACGAGGCATCGTTCCCAGGTCTCTCATGCGACGTTAATTAAGAAAACCAAAAAACAAAAAATCAGCTGTCTTGCTTCAAAACAAGATATCCATTAATTTTACAGGAGATCCCAAGACCGATTGACAGCCATGTACTTTTTTATATTTAAACCCATGATTTTGAAAGTATTTTTAGGTGTTGTCCTCGTCATCTGACCATGGTTCAAAAATACGAGGCATCGTTCCCAGGTCTCTCATGCGACGTTAATTAAGAAAACCAAAAAACAAAAAATCAGCTGTCTTGCTTCAAAACAAGATATCCATTAATTTTACAGGAGATCCCAAGACCGATTGACAGCCATGTACTTTTTTATATTTAAACCCATGATTTTGAAAGTATTTTTAGGTGTTGTCCTCGTCATCTGACCATGGTTCGAAAATACGAGGCATTGTTCCCGGGTCTTTCCTTCAAGATAGGCCCTGAACCGTCGCCAATAGCCCACGGTGCAGCTCTAGTGCGACGTTAATTAACAAACCAACCAAACACTTTTGGACAAAACCGCTTTGCAATGGGATGTAGTGCATTGCTAACTTGCAAAAAAAAAAGTTTAAAAAAAAAACGATTTTGCAATGTGAAACGAAATGCGGATCTATCTGGTTTGGAGAACAGACGGCTCAAGTACTGTTAGATTCCATGGTGGAATTTGAGAATATTCGTTTAATGAAGATACAATTTTTTTTTTATTTGTATTGCAGGAAATTTGTTTACATGTTATTCTGATGTGAAAAATGTTGCATGTTTTGTGTAGTGGAAAATCGAAATTAAAAAAAAATGCACTTCCCGATTAGGTGCCGAAGTTATATGTCTCGATATTTTATTGTCATCTCTTCAAAACAAATGAGAACAGAATATATTCCGACGCTCTTGCAGAAATGTGATGAGTAGCAAGAGATATATGTATTTTACATGTCATTATTCATCGTCAATCCATTAATATATCGGTCCATAATTCGATCAATCGAACCATCACTCCATCAATTAATCATCCATTCAATCTATCTATAAATCGACCAATACAGTTAATTAAACACACTTTATTTCACGCTCGTGGTCTTACTAATAGAAAGCAGTTTAAAACTTGGACATTTAAAATTTTAAGCGAAAGGTAACGAAAGTACACAATTTATATGTTTCTATTTGCTAATTTATTCAAAAATTATTATGAACATCAATACAAAATTTCAAAAAAGTTTTAGTACATGATTTTTGCAGTATTTCTTTTACGATTAAAATTTTTTTTGCAATATAAGTTTGATATTTAATAAATACTTTTAAATATTTTTGAAACAAATGTTGATCAACAGTAACATTAACTATTTAATGAACGATAATACACAAAACTTAATTTTATTGATTCAATGTAACCTAAGAAGCAGTAGTAGTAAAATAAAGTGCTTTATATTAAAACGTAAAAGAAACTTCTCGGAATATTAAAATTAAGATATTTCCAGCATTTACCCAACCAAAATATCAGCATAAAACCTTCAGCAATATTGCAAAATTATAAGTTTTATACAAAAAAAAACTGCAGTTTTTTTAAAGATCTATTAAATTAAAGGTTTTTGTTCAATATCCTTGCTACAACCAATAAAAAACATGCAAAAACTTTTAATTTTGAAGCATTGAAATAATGGAAGGGAAAATGCAGATTTTTTTAAAGGTTATATGAAGAAAAATTAAAAACTTAAAAAACAATCCAGCAATTTTTTGTTTAAAATATCTTTATAAAATCTTCAAAAAACTTTCAATTTCACTATTTTGATGAAGGTTTTATGCTGATTTTTTTTTGTTGAGTTAACAGCATATGATACTATACATTTTTTAACCTCTTCCATATTTTAAAATCTTGGACTAAATTATTAAATGAAATGGTAGCAGATTTCAATACAAAACTGGCTCACGTGAAACTGTATAATGGGAATTTTTTTAAGATAAACTCACAAAAAGGCAATTTTAATATGCGTATTGTTGCAATAATAACAAAAAATAAAGTCCAAAATATAGCATTTGAAATAACGAAATCGAACCTAAAACTTCACCCAATCATATAAAACTTAAATATAAATGAACATATGACAAATATTTAAGAAATGAGCAAACACCTTGAGGTGATATGCTTGACAGAATATGTACTGTTAAAAGAGCATTTATTTTTATCATTATCGAAACATTGGTATGTATAAGTCAGAGGTTCCCAAACTGTTAATGAGTTTTCATTGATCCCCTGGGCATCAATAGAACACTCTCTTGAAGTTGTAGAAGATTTTACAGGGTGGTTATAAAAGAATATAACAATTTTTTAAGACTATATTTCCGCTACCAAACAACTTATATTGCCATTTTACATAAATAGATAATTCTAAAATTTCATTTGATTTCAGTTGTCTCTAGATTCCTTCTTCATTATTTTTTCGATCGGAACTTTTGCATTTGAAAAGCATCCTTTTTTACTAAATTGGCGTAACAAATGTACGTTATTTAGAACGAATTCTGTATTTATGAAAACTCTCATATTGAACACTTAAGCAGTCTTAATCGATTCCCTTTTAGAAAATGTGATTTTCCTCTCAAAGCGAACAAACAATAAACTCTTTTGAAATGTAATGAGGGACCTTTTCTCTTCTCTTGCCGACATCTTTTGCTAAACAAATTAAATTTCGGAATGTCTTCTTCGCAAGATGTGGAATGGCGCTCTGATTTTCGGTTGCGGAGATATAGACTTTCAAAGTTGTGAGATTCTTTTATAATTACTCTGCATATAGAAATTAGACAGAGGAAGGGTTTTCTAGTGCTTGAAAAACACACAATCTAATCTCGGTGATTATCGTATATATTATTTTATATTTAATCCGATTCCACATTATTAAGAATACCATAAATGATTTATTAATTTCCTTAAGATAATTACTCCCCATCCACCTTTAAAAATTATAATATTTTGGTTTACCAAATGTTATCTTTAATGTGAATAATTTTAAGGAGTAAAAAATTGATCGGCAGCATATGACAACTACAATCCCTTCAAAACAGTAAATTTTACCTCTGAAGGATTTAGACTGGGTACTACCCTAGTCAAGTACTTACGTGTGTATCAAACACCGGCGAAAAAGTAATTTAAACTTTTCAGAATGTATTAAAATGGAGTCGCCAAGTTTTCTGTTGTTTTACTAACTGTCTGACAGCTAAGAAACTAACTGAAGATACACGACGAACGTTTACACCAGAGGTCGTTTTGTTAGGGTGAATATTATCTGATGTTTGTCGTTTTAATTACTAAAAGTCACAGAAATACGATAGGTGTTTTTACGATCAGAATATTTTCCACCAACTGTAAGAGTGAAAAACTCGCTCGTGTATACTATCTCTTAATGATAAAACATAAACGTATTTCCGAATGGACACAACGTACTACCGGTAGGTCTAACCTTTTACGATTGTATAGAGGTTATTTCTTCCATCTGGCAGGACTTATGGCACTACCAGTAGAAAATTCTAAATTGGCGTAAAAAACAGTTTAAAAATTTCGACTGTAAAATATTTTACGAGAATTTGAAAAGTCGTAAGTTTGCTACCTTACTAAAGTAAACTGAGCTAAAAAAAAACAAACTTTGTGAGGGACAGGACTGGTGTTTTCGACAATTTCGTTTTTCAAAATGAATGCAAAACGGACGTCCCAGGACGCAGTGACTGGATGGAGGCCATGTACAAAAGTGCTTCCTTAAGGTTTTTCTGACAGGACCTTTGTCTGTTCGTTCTCTCATTAAACACTTTTAACAGTTTGGGAACCACAATTTTTAGCGACGGAAATTGTCAGTTGAAATTAAACCCTACTCTTCGACTACTTAAACCGATATTATGCGACCAGATGCATTTTCTTGACAGACCTAACCCCATCTGAGGGGTCTGGGCCGGTCGAAAGAGTATCTCGACAGCCCAAAATGTCCTCTAACATAGGTTTTGAGGAACTCTGGACTACCCACATCCTCGTTCGACTTGAGGTAGAGACTTGGCTGCACTTTTCTCACTAACCCAAGGACCTTCTTCAGCCTCTTCCAAGAAGAATCGTCCTGCTCTTTCGGAGAGTGGAATTTAGTTTTCTTCAGACCGCGCTTCCCGAAAATGTCTTCATCTGCAATCTCATCGTCGCTTGCTTCAGATGTCCCCAATGCCGGGAGGACGAGGATATCGGGATCCTCTTCTGGGTGGTGGAGAGATTCGGCCAATAGGATGGAGGTGAAAATCGTCATGGTCACAAAGAACAAAGCGATATGCATTTCTGTAAGACAAGGAAATATCATAAATGAATTGAAGAACAACTGAACGAAAGTGGCCAACAACAGGGTCCAGGCTTAATTTGTACTCACTGTTTAATACTAATTTACCAACTGCTCTATATACACTGAGTGGTCAGAAAGTTATGGCCACCTTATCAGTACTTCGTCACACTGTTAAAAATAGGAACTCAAATAAAGTCAAATGTACTCATTTTTGAGTACATTCGATACTTATCATGGCTCCGAATACATAAGTTTCTATTTTAAAAATGACATGTACTCAAAAATGAACACAAGAGCAGATGCTGGCATACATAGGTTGCCTTTATAAATCCCTTTCAATAAATATCGACAATTACAACAAAGACTTACCGGAAATCGAACCCAAATCCTTAGGCACCGCAAACCAGAGCCTTTTCAGTTAAACTATCAGGGTGACTGTTATAAACAGAATATATGTTAACTGTGTAATGGTACGCTTCGCAACCGCGTAAGGACGGTCCTGTGTGTACATTGTACAATACTTAGGATTGGTTATATATAACGCAACGAAGCCTTCTTCTATCCAAAAATGTACAAATATTAAGATTTCCAAGTCAAATACAGACATGAATCAAATACAGACGCACTATTTATTTATAAATAAGTCTATGCCCTGATTAAATATAAAAGTTTAATAATTAAAGTTTTTAAAATTTTCA